>WNWU01000032.1:3296672-3441600 GCA_012654045.1 Ptyas mucosa
GTTCTGATTAAATAGCCATACATTATTTGGGCAAAAAAAGATTGTTAGGATACTTTTACTACGTTTTGCCTTGCTAACTGCAGACAGGAGTGATTAGAAGAGATGGATTCTGTAAAAATCCTTGATATGCATCTTCCCGTGTTTGCAGTGAAAACATGAGAAGGATACTCTGCCATTTCAATTTATCTGTAATATACTAGCCCTTGTAGACTCATGAGCTTTCTAAAGTAGACTTTCTAAAGAAGCTGAATGATCAGAGCTTTTTTAAAAACTGCTACTCAGATACAAAACATTATTATTTGGCAAGCCTCCTAAGAAAGTGGGGGGAAATGAAGTCAATGATACATCAGGTAATGGACGTGGGTGTCATATGTTTGGGTCCATTGTGCCTCACAAACATAGGACTTACAAGTGTACATACTGCTCCCATTTGGCATTTTCTAAATTTGTTGGAACTATGTCGCCTAAAGCAGGGGTCACCAACCTTTCGGACATCAGGGACCTCTAAATTCATAATTTTAAATCCTGTGGACCAATAATATGATCTGCTTAATGACTGGCTGGGTGGGCATGGCCAACTTGATGTCACTCATGTTGAAGGGCGCCTCGCCAGCTTCTACTTGCCCTGTCCTCCCCCAGCCACTCCTTGCCTGCCAGGGTGGGCTCCTTAGGGCCCCAATAGGAAGCAGCTGTTGGAGCTAAGCAGCCACCACAAGAAAGAGTTGGCAAAACAGCTCAGTTCAAATTGAATCTGACCAAGAGGGAGACTCAGCAGAAGCACCTCACTGAGGACTAGAAGCATAGGCTTTCCAAGCAGAGGGAAGACCTGTGGGAGTGCAAGGCCAGGTACCGGCGCATGGAGGCTCAGCAGACTGAGATGGTCAGCCAGTTCCAGGCCATGATACAGTCCCACTGGAACAAGGCCCTCCGGCTCTTCACCACCAGCGGCATTTGCCTTCAGCCTTTGCCCAAAGCCCTGCACCAGGAGGCTGAAGCAGACCCCAAGTTGGAATTTCTGTTCCCCTCTGACCCACACAAAAAGACTCCAAAGGAAGAGACTCTCTGCAGCAGCACAAATGTACATTGCATGTATCCATCCCAGGAGCCGTAGTTTGAGGACCCCTGATTCAGTGCAATATAAAAAATGCAAATAATTTTTCTGTGGACCACCAAAATTTTCTCACGAACCACCAGTGGTTCATGGACCACCAGTTGGTGACCACTGGCCTAAAGTATACTCAGTCCAATTGTATGAAAGTTGCTATGTTAGACTAATATATTTGGATTTTCAGTAACAATATAAAAAAGTGACACTACACAAATAAGTGATAGGAAAACATGTGCTGAACGTGATAAAAGAAAATCAGTTTTCAAAAAATAAGCCTTAAAATATGTAATATTACAGAGCTGAATTTCATATTCGTGCCAAATGTAGCTGCTACACAGCTGCAGTTATTACAGTTCTGAAAATATTTATGTTGCCTACATGCACAGATATCCATCATCCAAGTTCTGTTCAGAATAGATTTGGGGAAAGAAATTATTTTTTTAACCCAGTTTTAATTTTGGTCCAATCTCCAGTGATTTCATTTCAAGTGCAATATGTTGTGAAGATTTCTTTTTTCCAACCCCTTGGATCGAAGTCTGTATGCCTACCTAGATATATCTTTCTTTTCCTTACAGTTATCTAGTTTTTTTCTGCATATTGATGCTTGGGAGAAAGAGAATGGAATTAGGGGACAAAAAGGGAGAGAATCCTGGAAAGTCAATGTTACCATCATTTTTTATTTTTATTTATTTTTTTACCATGGCTCCATCTCTCTTGGCTTTAGCTCAGTCCATGAAATATCCCTCAACAGATTCCCCTACAGAAAAATCAGGAGAATTGTTCCATACAACTGGATGATGATGATTGATTGATGATGATAATGAAACTTTGGTTACTTTACACAAAAAGGGTATATATGGCAGAGAAACAAACAAAGTGAAAATAAAAGAAGGCAACCTAGGTTAAAAAGAGGTTTCAGTCAATGCCACCAAAGGACTGTGTGAAAGTCAGGTTCTCAGGCTCCTTTAAAACATCAGCAAGATGGGAGTCATTTGGATTTGGAAGGTACCTCATTTCAGAAAGCTGGTTGCTATCACCAGAAGGCATACTTCCAGAGTCCCAATGAATGGTCTTGCATATTTGAAATTTGCCATCCCTGTCTGATCAAATTAAATAGAATGGTAACAGGTAACCCCACAAGCAAGCAGGCTGCATGGTATATAGGGATTTATAGATAAGAACCAGAATTCTGAATAGTGCCTAGAAGCAAATTGGCATCCAGTACAGCTATAAAGAGGCAGAAGTGTTACATGGGCATACTAGGGCATGGCCTGCGTTGAAATGCCATGAAAAGCAAATTTAAATCAGGCTGTGAAGTGCCCAGGATATGAATATCCGAGGGCCACAATCTAAGAAAGGGTGCACTTGGCACACTAGATAAAGCCAAGGCTTTCCTGAACACAGCTGCCATTTGCTCATTGAGTTCAGAAAGAACCCCAGATTACACACCAACTTTGTAGAGTGAAAATTCAACAGCCTCTCATGGCTGGGGCAGAATAGAAAGATAATTGGATATCACAGAGACACTATTATGCAGTCAGAATTACATCTATTATCATAACCATTGCAATTTTCCTATGTTGCTAGCAAAGAAAGTCAAGATTTTCCTACTTAAGTGGAGCTTTGGGGATTGAGTAATGATTCAATTATGGTTTTAAATGTTCTAAATATCATTTTTATTTTAACCTTCTTGAAGTCTCTGGAATGGAAAAGCAAGATAAAAATTGAAATTCTAAATTCCATATAAACAAATATAAGAGCAACTGTTGACATCTATGCAGGCTTTCAACAAGCTGATCGGCTTAATTAATGCTAAATGTTTTAATCAAAATAAAGATCTAGTGAACACTGTTATTACGGTTTTGAAGCATTTCATATTCAGTCTTCAAAAAATAGAAACAGAAAAATAGCCTTTCAGCATCTTAAATCAGTCATGACTGTTCTCAGGACTGTATAGCTTCAGAAGTGCTTCATGATTCCCAAAAAGTATGAGGTTGCTTTATAGTATTACAGACTGGTACTACATTTGACTCCTGTTTACTCTGAAGCACTTATTAGAGAACAGATTTGAAGCAATGCTGAGTACTGGAAGACCTTAAATCATAATATAGTTAATTTACTCTTTTTAATATAATTTTATCTAACATTCTAAATAAAGGGAAATAAAAACTAATATGAAAGTAATATAAAATAAGAAAAAAAAGAAAAAGATGGAAAGAAAGAGAGGGAAAGAAAGAAAGAAAGAAAGAAAAGAAAAGATAGAAAAGAAAGAAACATGATAGAAAGAAATAGCTTCCAAGCTTCTTTACAACAGTTATAAGTACAATATAAATTACCTCTTACTCTGTGGTTTTGTTTTTGTTTTTATTTTGTTTTTATTAAATTTATATACCGCCCTACTCCCGAAGGACTCAGGGCGGTGAACAGCCACAGAATAAAACACATACATACAAAAATTTAAAATAGAATAAAAATGAATTAAATACTTCGGCTGAGACAAATTTAAAATACCCAATAATTTAAAAACCAAATTAAAATTTACATTTAACGGTGGTTAAAACAGATACCAGTTTTCTATAATCTCTTTTGTCTAGTCATCAAACTATAAATTATAAGCATTTTTTTCTGCTTTATGCAGAAAAGTCCATAAAGGGTTTCCAATCAGCAAAGACCATAGAAGTTGTGTTTTCTCTGAACAAAAATGTTAATTTAACCATCTCAGCAAGTTCCATCATCTTTACCATCCATTCCTCTATTGTGGATAATGTTGAATTATTTCATCTCTGTGCATGCACATTATCTTGCTGCAGTTTTCATGTACAAAAATGAATTTCCATAACTTTTTTCCAACTATTTTTCCATCAGTTTAAGGGGGCGTGCATAAGCACACTAGCGTGCCTACCTCCCTGTCCTACTGTCCCAATTTATATGCAATCATTTTATGTGTTTATGGCTATGTTTTGCCTATTTATATCCATTTATTTGTGCCATTTTTTCATGCATCCATCTCTGTATCTATACTGATACTTGTTTCCTTGTACTTGTTGACAAACAATTAAATAAATAAATCCCAAAAGAAAAACCTCTGGTCCCAATTTGTGTGTTAATCTTTAAAGTTCATCTGAACCAACATTTGTATTTGAAATTTGAAATTTTCTAGCTTTTTACATATCCTCCAAACAGAATAAAATGTTCCTTAGTGTTGTTCATATAAGGAAGGGTGAAGTCCCCTTATATATTTTAGATATTTTTTGGCTTAGTGTGATGGTACAATGTGGTTTAAAAGCATCAGGGTTGATGTGGAGCCTATCTTCAAACACTTTATTATATTCCAGTGTTGACAGCTTTTCAGCATACAAAAATAGGAATCATGTAAATTAGAGAGCTCCTTTATTCCTTGGTTTTTCATTAGACCACTTACAAGAAGTCTGAGAAATAAATGCATTCATAGTGGCTGAGGCTGTTTTATGCTTGCTGATATTATGATGGGCAATTAATTCTGACATGGCAGTTTGGCAGGCTACCTAATGCTCGGCGCTTTACTACTCAGGAGGTTACTACTTGGCAATTTCCATGACATTTATACAAATTAATCAAATTCTTACCTTCATTTTATTGCACAAGGGTTTTCTTTCTTCCTAGCGATAAATAAAAATTCAGATGCAAAAGCATAATACCCCTCAGAGCTCCTACAAATGTTGGTAGAAACTCTGTTAGCCTATGTTGTAGCCTACTTTTCCATTTCCAGGGTATTTTAAGAATGAACTTAAGGTCTCCAGAGGAGGAATAACTAGGGAATCAAACAGAGATTTTTCTAGGAACAAAATGGCATGTTTCTGCGATGTTACAGTCTGGGAAAATTGATACAAGGGTTTATTTTGTCTATATCTGTATGTTTGTGTGTGTGTGTGAGAGAGAGAGACAGACAGACAGACAGGCGCGCGCGCACGCACACACACACACACAAACAGAGAGAGACAGAGATGGAAGTGTGGAAAGGTGTGATAGAAATAGTGAGAAAGATAGGGCAACAGCTCCTGGAAATCAGAATAGTTACTATTGGCCAAGATCAAGCATGACCTGGGCTCTAATTTTGAGAGGATAAAGATAGATAGTGAGAAATAATAAAAGTGAATAAGGTGTTATGCTAGGAGTAAGATTTGCATTTTTTAATGATTAACTTTATACTCTTCAACTTACAACAGTTCATTTAGTGACTTTTCAAAATTACAAGGCCCCAGGGGGAAATGAACTAAGACTGTTTTTCCCACTTAAGACCATTGTATCTCCATGGTCAAATGATCAAACTTTAGATACTTGGCAACTGACTCATAGTTATGCCTGTTGTTGTGTCCCGAGATCATCTGATCACCTTTTGCAACCTTCTGACAAGCAAAGTCAAATGGGAAGCCAGATTCACTTAACAACTATGTTACTAATTTAACAAGTGATTGGATTAAAAAATAGTAGAATTGGGGTATCAATGATGAATATTTGAAGAGGAGTGAGAAAAAATAGATTCTAAAACTCTTAAGCATTTCTCTTATGTTATGATAACCGTAGCATGTTATAGCTAACTGTAAAAACAGATTACCCCAATAGGAATCATGCAGTTTTGTTTTATGACTTAATAATTGTTTATTTGAAGATAACATGTGCTTCTTAAAAGCAGCAGTAAGTACTTATAAAGCTAGCATTTTGTCAAAAGCTATTGGAACATCTCTAAAACAAGCAGTGATATTTTATTGTTATAGTTATCGTTCTCCAGGAGCAGTTTGCACACCATTTCTCAAGTAAAGAAAAGTTGCATTTCAGTTAAATAGTCCATTTGTTTTCACTACTTTAGTACAATACTCTCCTTTATGAAAATCTGATGCAGAATTGATAGACTTCCATGGTAGTGGATAATCCTCCACACAGTGTCCAACAGGGAAGCTACTTCCTATGAAATTTTAACTTTTCACCATACAAATCTAATGGTTTAATATTGATACATGGATGCCCATCATTCTGTTCCTTTTAGGGTAAAAAACATTATGCAGTGAACTTAAAAGGAGTCAGAAATACTAAACTAAAGATGTCAAAAGAATAAAGTAAGAAAGATAAAAAGAAATAAAGTCAAAAGTAATTTACACTACACCATTCACTTTATCTCTCCATACTTTTCTATCCTAGCAAACAATGCTTACTCTGATTCTAGTAACACTTTTCCTTAAATTCCGGTTTCTCATTTTTTACATTCTTGGTCTTTTTTCTTTCTTTCAGTCTATTCATTTTTTCTTTACTGTATCAATTCCTTTTGCAATTCTATCCTCATTCATTTTCTCTATGGAAGCAAATCACCATAGCATACTTCTTTCAGACTGTTCATTCACTTCTGTATTTCATCCACATTCAATGAGCATTTAGTCATTTTTTTTCTATCTCTTTATTTTTGTTAACCACACAAACAAGATGGCATAGCACATTCCGCTGTGTTCAATTTGAGTTTGTTTGTCCTGAATCTTCATTTCCATATAATGGACTGAAGTACTCACTTATGCATACTCATTTTTGTTTCCTTTAACAAACTATTTCTCACAACATAATACATATTACCCAACATCTTTCTGCTACCATAGTATTTACACTTTTGGGGGTCTTTGCTATTGATTGCAATTGTTTACTGTTTTCTCTGTCAACCCTTTGGTTTGCTATCTTAAGTTTCAGATATCTACTATTCATTTTACAGGTAGTCCTTGACTTACGACCACAATTGAGCCCAAAATTTTGTTTGTTAAGTGAGACATTAGTTAAGTGAGTTTTGCCCCATTTTACAACCTTTCTTGCCACAGTTGTTAAGTGAATCACTATAGTTTATAAGTTAGTAACACGGTTGTTAAGTGAATCTGTTTTCCCCTTTTGACTTTGCTGGTCAGAAGGTCACAAAAGGAGAACATGTGATCCCGGGACTCAGCAATGGGCATAAATATGAACCAGTTGTCAAGCATCTGAATTTTGATCACATGATCATGGGGATGCTTCTAAGGTTGTAACTGTGAAAAACGGTCATAAGCCACTTTTTTCAGTGCTGTTATAACTTTGAACGATCACTAAATTAACTGTTGTAAGTCGAGGACTACCTGTATCATATAAGCTAACATTTGCCGAATATATCATGGTGGTTCTCAGCTAACTACATGGCATCATCTGTATATAAAAGAATACAAAAAAATATGCCAACTGTAGGAAAAGGAGTGGCAGAAACTGAGAGTAGGGTCAAAAGGAGAATCATCCTAGAATTTTTATGTAGCCACAAACAGACTAAGTCCAACATCTGTTGAATTTTATTAACCCTTATCCAGTGCTGAAATAGTGCTAGCCATTAGCTGCGTAGATTCTTGTGCGTAAGCATGAGCAATAAATCAGTTTAATTGGAACATCACATGTGGTCCTGGTCTTTCACACCTGACACAACCAGCTCTGGCCCGATGGGGGTGTCCCATTTGGAGGTGTTTAGTAGATTAATAGAAGATCCCACCCATTTCCCCTTTGGTCTCTTTTCATTTTACCATAGTTCTTGGTTAATTTTAATGTTTTAATTCTTAATGTTGAATGTTTTAATGTTCTTATCATTTTATATTGTTGGAAGCCACCGAGAGTCCCTTGACAGTGAGAGGAGTGGCATATAAATGTTATCAATAAGTAAATATTGCCATCCCTAGTCAATATGTTTCTAGTGTCACCACAAGAATTCATTATATATTGAACCTATCCATAAATATAGTAAAAACCCTGACATAATTCAATGCATATTTTACTTCCATCATGTACTCTTCTTATCATATTCAGCAGTCAACCCTCAACTCCATATGTACTCCAGAAATTCCTTAATTCAAGCTCAGAATTAAACATATTTTGTGTCACAATTTGTCTAAATCCAGGGTGTCAAACTCGTGGCCCATAGGCCGGATGCATCACGTGCTGGCCACACCCACCCTCATTTTAGCGAAGGGGGGGAAAGTCATGATATATCACATGATGACAACATTACGCCACAAGTTTGACACCCCTGGTCTAAATCAATAAATGTACAATAAATATATTTTTCCAGATCTGTATATTTCTCAGACATTTACTGAAAGCAAATATCTGTTCTGCACATCCTCTGTACAATGTAAAATCTTTTTGTGTTTCCTAAGAGTCCATCAGTTGTTATATGTTTTTAGTTAGAATCCTGCTGACTGCCTTCCTGGACCCCCATAACAAACTGACTTCTGGATCTTACCTAATTTGTTGAATAAGGGAATATTAATGCCACTTTTCCAGTCAGCAGCACTGATGCAATCATAACTGTTTTAAATAATCTACACTCCTTATTTCAGGGTTCAAAAAATATAAGACAAGGTCTTATTTTTGGGGAAACATGGTATACCTGCAGTCTTTTTTCACTATGCACATATTTATGATTTACTTTCTATCACTTTTTTCTGGATGCATTAATAACATGCGCAAGATTACTAAATCGTAAACAAAACTATTTCAAAGTGAGAGAACTAAGTATATGGAAAGAAGTTCTTTAGATGCCATAATGCAACTTTTAATAACAGCATATTATTATTACAATATTTCCAGTAATAATTTTATATGTAAAGACATTGACAGTTCATTCAAATGATAAACAGTATTTTGAGAGTAGGTTATTTTTCTCCTTTAATCATTATTTTATTGGCATTGGGAAAAATAAAAATTAATTCAAATAAGAACATATTTAGCTAGGTAGAGAATGAATTAAGCTGGCATACTTTGTACAACATTAAAAATACGTTTAATTTACCTCAGGAAATTAAGTCTTCTAGTATTTTTTTTTAATTGCTGAAGGTAAATAAGTTTAATTTTTAAATAAGTTTTGTAACATTTCCATGCAGACCAAATTTAATTTTTTAGAACACTTTGGATATTTGAAAATTATGTTTATGAAAGATGTTAATGAAAGATCTACATACACACACACACACACATACACACACACAAATATAATCAATAGCCTCTACTTCTGACAGTTTTATTTGTCATTTCTGATTATCTAATGATATTTGTAAAAGAATGAAATTTGACTCTGGTTGAGATACAGGAATCTCGTTTATATGAGATTCCTGTGTGTGTGTGTGTGTGTGTGTGTGTGTAAAGTTTTAATATTTTTGAGACTAGTTCTTTTTGAATTTTTGCCTATTTAACTATGATTTGGCAAATCAAGAACAGACCATGTAAAGTAGGGCATTATCACTACAGTGTGCACTTGCAAAGTCCAAGTTTTATCAGAACATTTCATGGTTTGCTTCACTAAGAAACAAAGAAATTAAAATAGCAACAACAATACTGCTGTAACATCATATTTTGTGACCTTGTACTGAGGCAGTGGTCACTACCTTCCAGTCTAAGCATTTCTTAATGTGCTGTTAAATCAGGTCTACTAATTCTAGCATGGCTGAAAGGATTTGCTTTCCCAACAGCTTTGATTCTTGCAAACACCTGAGGATGATCTGTCTGTACAACTCACATTGCCTGAATTTTTTAAATAGGAATTTCTTTTTAGTAGTCCTTAAAAACGATGTGAACTATTAGGACATATAATTCAATAATTGTTGAGAAAGGCCACAGATTGCCCACAATTGCATTAAATAACATCTTTTTAAATATAGCCATAAGATTCATGGTTGGGTATACTTGGCTCAATTGAGAATTTTTTACTAAATAGCTATTGTTTCAAAGTACTAGCCCAAATTAATTATATTGCAACAGCACTAAGACTTATATACTGCTTCATAGTGCTTTTACAGCCCTCTCTAAGCGGTTAACAGCGTCAGCATATTGCCCCCAACAATCTGAGTCCTCATTTTACCCACCTCAGAAGGATAGAAGGCTGAGTCAACCTTGAGCTGGTGAGATTTGAACTGCTGAACTGCAGCTAGCAGTCAGCTAAAGTAGCCTGCAGTACTGCACTCTAAACACTGCACCACCTCGGCTCTTGGTAACTGTTGCAGCTATGTATTGGCATAGGTGTATTCTTTATTTACCTGTTCTAAATATTACCACAGTGTTGCATTCAGTTCAGCAAAGAGAAATGCTGAATGTTAGAATATATTACATGCAAGTTCTAGTCCAGTGGTTCTCAACCTGTGGGTCGGGACCCCTTTGGGGGTCGAATGACCCTTTCACAGGGGTCGCCTAAGACCATCCGAAAACACATATTTTCAATGGTTTTAGGAATAACTTTATGGTTGGGGGTCACCACAACATGAGGAACTGTATTAAAGGTTGCAGCATTAGGAAGGTTGAGACCCACTGTCTCAACCTTCCCACTGTCAGTCAGTACTGTTTACAATTTTCACTCTAGCATCTGTCAGGCTAAAGAGAAATTGGCCTCTTGTCCTTTGAAGGATTCAAATTTCACCATTCATAAAAGAAATTTGCCTTTTCGGACCTTTTATATTTTTTGGCCTTTAATTCTTAAACACTGTAAAAAATAGCTTTCTCGATCTTTTTAGGTGATTTGAATAATAGGACTCAGGTTTCAAAATGCATGACATGAATACAATTGGCCTTGAGCTTTTACAGAATGCTTTTGACCCTCACAACTCAGCAGCACAATGCAAAGTTCATGAAAATGGTACCTACTCACATTAGTGTAGCGTTTGCTTTGATGATGAGAGATGTCATCATTGATAAAAGGACAAAGCTGGCCTAGATAAATATCACCTCATGGTATGATTAAACCAGTGAAAGGTAGCAGTATTTTTCAGAGGAAAGATACAAGGTTCAAAAAGGTTTGAAACATTATTCTGAGACCTGATGTGAATATATATCAGAGGCATTGTAGGCATTTATTTAAAAGTAAGCTTGATTTTAAAATATAAGTGTAGACATAGATATAGATAGTATATAGAGAAATATAGGGGATATTTAGAAGCAAGTTGTTGGAATTGTTAATAAAGATTACATGACTCCAAGAGATGTACCTGGCCTCTGCTTCTCAATGTTTCAGTTTCCTCATAGTAGCCCTGATTTAAATATGTTTAGATAAATGGGTCACCTGTCAGGCTCAAGAAATCAGGAAGCAAGGTGGTTCAAACAGTTTCAGGTTTATTGCATGCTACAAGAATCTGAACTACTAACGTCAAAGCAAATTGGATGCAGATAAGACTCAACGGAATTCAAGGTTGGCTGGACTTAGATCATGTGTGGACATGAAGGAACTCAAGACTGATAACATGCTTGACCCCTCTCTCGGGTTCAGCTTAGTCATTTCCTACTTCATCCATGTGACTTACCTGAATTTATGACCTTTTCTGTAGCAGTCTTTAAGCAAATATTATGACCATTAGATGAACCAATGCTTTGCTATGGAACTGGTTTTGCCAACAATTAGAAGTAAATACTGACTTTCAGCAAAATCATCACAAAACAATCATGTGACCACAGTTCAGAGGTGGGCTGCTGCCGGTTCAGACTGGTTTGCCCATACCAGTAGTTTTGACCACTGGCTGGGCCCAGCCACCCGCCCCGGTGCTATCCCATCCTATATATCTCACTCTCTGGCTCACTCACCCCACCCATGCAGCTCAGCTGATTTCCGTGCCTTGCCCGCTCTATAGACTGCGGCTGCCCAAGAAGGTGTGTTTGAAGCCGCATGCAAGCGCGGAAGGGCCGCGCGCTCACATTTTCGGTTCTGCACTAGACAAACCCGATGTTAAATTATGTGACAGTTATAAATGCAACCTAGTTGTTGAGCACCTAAAGTATGGTGATATGACCACTAAGAAGCCAACTATCGTAACTTTAAATCCAGGTCGTAACTTCTCCCAGTGAGATACTTATAACTTTGAATAGCCACTAAGTGACTTTCCATAAGTCAAGGACCACCTCTTCCTTTCTTTACTGTATATTATAGAAAAAATTGGACTTAAGTCAAAATGTGTGTGACAATAGATAATTCTGTTGGCCATTAATGTTTCTTTCCAGGGATATCAAATTCATGTCTCCCTAAGTAGATTGATCCTCTGCTTATCACCTATAACATTTCTAATTTTCTCATCAGTTTCTATGTACATTGTTCTGTTCCATCCTCCCATTTTAACATTTGCTTTTCCACTGTTACATTAGTCTGAGTTGAGAGTTTGTGTCAGTAGGAACCAGTGAGAAAATTAGATTTGCTTTCCCAACAATATGTTTCTTCTTTTATATGTTGTTTTGTATGTTTAAGTGATAGAGCAGGACTTGTTTGATTATCAAGTTTGTCAAAACCTGACAAATTTTCATGGGAGAAAATTTCACTAAATTCAAATCTACATAAGTATGCATAAGACTGGATGAAGCTGCATACAAACTCAAGACTACCCTTCACTTGCTGAGTTTCTTTTTCTAAACTAACCCACTAACTCAAACATTGTAACTTTTCTTCACTGGGGAGCTGCTTCAGTCCTTTGATCATTTCTATTGATCTTCCTATAACTTCACCCACTCTCCCATTTGAAAGAAATGTGAAAGCAGGGATCACAAGGAATCCACATCTCTTAAGAAGTTTGAAAGTCTGAAGCTGCTCTCATCCGAACTCAAGTGATAATTGTATTTATTGAACATTATCACCCAAGTTGAAAGTCTGATTTAAAGAATGCCAGAGCAGATTTGAGGTAGCTGACAACTATTGTGAAGCTCAAAAGCTTGCACAAGTCCTTATCTTGCCCAAAAGAGAGAGTAAGAAAGAGAAGTAACCTTATAGTTTTTAAAAAAATATAGTTAGTGGATCTTTCTTATATTTTCTGGGAATGACACACCAGAGCTGTGCTCTGTACTTTTGATGGCTGACAGTGTAGCACGACAATACATTTACTTTCTTTTAAGCTAAAAAAAACAGCTATAAGTACCATTATGAATTGTATGTCTTTCATTTTAAAAAGGGAGAGAATGGTAATGCATGCTGAAGTGCAATATCACACCACAGTTTTCCTTCCACAGTAATAAATGATAAACTTATCAGTGTATCTATGAATGTTAAAATAGAACTTTATAAGTCTGCACTTCCAGCCATACATTGGAATTACCTCACTCTGTAGCCAGACCACCTAGAAAAACCCCATCTTGGTTTGATTTCCATAGGATGCCAAAACCTTTACAGACGTCAACTCATTTATGAAATAGTAAGTGAAGTGCAGACATTTAACTGAAGTGTTTAACATACACTCTTAATAAAAAGCCATTAGTGTATTGCTAACGTTCTCCACATAAATACATTTTTATTCTGCTTTTAAACTGTCTTATTCTTTGCCTATAATATTCAGTGCACATTTACAATCATTGACTGGAAATAAATCATGTTTATTTCATCCCCGTGACCTTTTATTGTAGTATGTTCCAATCGGTTGCCTTAGCTGAATAAGAGATTTTAGCATTAATCTAGCTTATTTCCCGCTCCCCAAATTGCTATTCACCTCCTGGAGCATATAGACTGCCACCCACTTTCCTTTACAGACTTTAAAATCAATGGGAACCTGAAATGCTATTTGTTGTGTCCTTCCTCTGCATTAATAAGATTGTATCTATTTGTTCTAATAAATTAATCGGTGCTCAAACCACCCCATTCTCTTGGGCCTCAAAGCGGCCTTCGTTGTTACTTTTATCAATGCCATTTTGATCTACTTTGTATCAAACTTTAAGGAAGTAATTGCGGAGTACAATATTATATTACACAGCACCTTGTAGATTAAAGGTGCAACATAAATGATTTATAAGTGTGTTCCACACTGCTGTAATTGTCTTCCTTTTAGGCAATTTCTTTACTTGTCCTGTGGGACAAAAAAGCTCGGAGTGGTGAAGCACATGCCTTGAATTTCTTGAGAACTTGATTTTAACCTTTTTGCTAGTTAATGTGGAGTAGGAATTGCTTAATGCTCTGGGTGCCCAGTTTTTTTGAGTCAGTGGCTGTAAGAACCTGTAGAATGGGACAAAAAAGGTGGTTATAGTAAAAGATGGGCCAGTGCAATAAAAAAACCAAAATCTTATCTATTTTATTGATATGTAGATCCATTCGCTTCAGATTTATCAGAACCATATATTCAATTGCAAGTTATTTTATTAAAAATTAGTGGCAGCTGAACAGCACTCTGGAGGCTACACTTAAAGGTTTATATGTTACCCCAGAAACAAATTCTGTGTTTTTCACCTAACCCTAAGAAAAGAATAACTCTATATTTGCACTGAAGTATTAGAACTTTTCCCAAGCAAGGTTCATCTCAAGCCTTGGTCAATGGACCAAGTCTAAAATCAGTTGAAATGACATTTGGAACTTTGATGTCATAGCAGGGGTCAACATCTAGCTGATTTTGGTTTAAAACGGGCTTGATATTTGTATAGCAAACTACCAGGAAATTTTAATGGTTTTGATTAAGATTTGGGAGTTGAAAAAATATCCAATAAGAAAGCATGGCATTGTTTTCAAGAGAACAAATAGCAGTGGTGAAATCCAAATTTTTTTTACTACTGGTACTGTGGGCATGGCTTGGTCAGCGTGGCAGGGGAAGGATACTGCAAAATCTCCATTCCCACCCACTCTGTGGCCAGCCAGAGATGGTATTTGCCAGTTCTCCAAACTACTCAAAATTTCCGCTACCAGTTCTCCGAACTGCTCAAAATTTCTGCCACCTACCTTCAGAACCTGCTAGATTTCACCCCTGACAAGTAGGCATATCGAAACACTTTCCCCCTCTAAGTTGAAATCTAACATTTTTAAAATAAGAAAAAAGCTAAAACATTTTCCCTAATAGATCTGTCATATCTTTAACAAAATTAAGAATCCAGATTTATTGGATTATGCTTCCAATTATGTAATTATGAACATTTATTAATGGAGAACAAATATACATTCAGGTAGTGAATATAAAATTGTTCCAAAATTGTCAAAAGAACTTGATGTGTTCCAATACTTCAAGAAGGAAGAGTATTCAGTCTTATCCACCTATAAGAGCTGTGATGGCACAGTGATTAGAATGCAGTACTGCAGGCTGCTTCTGATTGACTGCCAGCTGCCAGCATTTCAGCAGTTCGATTCTTACTGCCTTACATCTTTCTGAGGTTGGTAAAATGAGGATCCAGATTGTTGGGAGAGATGCTGACTCTGTAAACCGCTTAGAGAGGGCTGTAAACACTGTGAAGTGGTATATAAGTCTATGTCCTATTACTATTGCTAGGTATAAACAATACATGAAAAATTTCTGCATCAGTCTTCATGTGTTACTTCTCTTTTTTCATTGGTGTATAAATTATGTTGAAACTTGCACCCTGTTTGCACATGCCAAGGCATGCAGCAAGTGGAAGAACTAGCAACTAACTTTTGCTGGCATATCCTAATGTGAGAATCGATTTAAGTACACTTTCAGCATGTTAATTCAAAGTGCCTCGTAGTACAAATTTATATTTCAAAGAGACTGCTGGCTTTCATATGGACAGCTATTTGAGCCCTAAAACATATAAACTTCTGGTCTTTTTTGAAATTTAAAAGCAAAACAAAACAAAATGAATACCAATACATCCGTCAAATCATGCAAGACCCATACAAGTTCTCCTTCAGTGCTTTCATTTGCATCACACTTTTCTTTTCACTGACAAAAATTGCATCTTTGATGCAATTCCATTGGCTGATCTTCAGATTCATTATATGAAAATTACAAGGCTTGCTAAACATTACTTTATGACTATCCAAATTATGTCAGAGAATGATAGCTTGACAGAAGAGTGGTAAATGTTACTAATGTTATGGCTGACTTATAACTGAGATTGGAATCTGTAACCAAAAGAAGAATTCGTGCCTGAGCATAGGAAATGCGCATTTTGAGAGAAAGTAACTAAATTTATTCCAAGTACAAGCTTGGTGGTTTCTGATTATAGAGTACGTTTGACTCTTTTGACAGGGAATGTTGAGATAGATGGAAAGGAAGCATAAGGAAGCAGAGATTAATGGCTGACATTAATGGAAAAGAAACAGGTGGAAGAGAAGGAGAGTGGAAGAAAAGAGCTGTAAAGTACAAAAACAGCCATGCCAGCAATGAGAAAAGAATTATTTGAAAAAGGCAAAAGTAGACATGACATTAAATGCCTCTGTAAGCATTTACTGTTCACTTTTAAAATGTAAATAGCGGCTACCAGAGACCAATAATTATTGAAATTGCAGGAGATGAAGACCAACACAAATTTCAATTGATGCAGAATGCGACAACTCAAGTATTGCCTGGAAGTGTATATTTTGAAAGAATCTGCTATAGTCCCCCCACTTCTGAAAATTGAGAGAGGAGGAGGTTTGTACTTTAGAATAGCCAATGTCCTCCACTGGTGGCTTTCTGCAAGCTTGGAAATAACTTGGGTTATTTTCAGAGAGCCTTTGAGATATGAATTGCCACCTTTGATTAGTGCTATGCATGCCAGTATTCGTTTATAGGAGCCATGACGGTACAGTGGTTAAAATGCAGTATTGCAGGCTAACTCTGCCCACTGCCAGGAATTCAATCCTGATTGGCTCAAGGTTGACTCAGCCTTCCCTCTTCACAAGGACGGTAAAATGAGAAGCCAGATTCTTGGAAGCAATATGCTGATTCTGTAAGCTGCTTAGGGAATGCTGTAAAGCACCATGAAGCGGTATATAAATCTTAAGGCTATTGCTATTATGTATGTCATTTTGTTCCATGTGGTTTTAATTTTTCATGAAGTTTTAATTTACTGCTTCATATTGATAAATGTTGTACTTTCAAGTTGTTTCTCATTGCATTGAAGTTAAATTCAATTATTTCATTATCAATGTGGGGAAAAAACCCTTGATGCTACTGTGTATGTCAAATTAGAAAATCACAGCAATGTTAGTGCAATTTTTGTATTATATTACAAAATTATATTTAATTTTGTTGATTATAACAAAAATAGTTGTGCTACACCTCAAAAGTCACCATGTACAAGAGGTTCAGTGGTAAATAACTATAAGCAGTTTCAGTGCCATCGGTATTTAGAATCTAGCATTAAAGGTTAATCCAATTACTTTTTAGTTTTAAAAAATTTCCAAATTCTAAAAATTTGAATTCAAAAATATTCATAAACTCTGCTGTCTAGATTTATTAAGACAATAAATCTCATTGGTACATGTGATTCAAATTGATATTATGAAGTGCTGGTGAACTTCTAGGTAGAAAATAATGGTTCTCTTAGACAAGAATGTAGTTTTTATTTATCAGGTCAGAGCCACTCCTTGTCTGAACAAGGGCAAGCTTGCTCAAACATTCCAGTGGACCTTGGTTAATTGTCTTCTTTTTATTTTATATTTTAAATTTCATAATGAAGGCTTTGAAATATTCTTTACTTTCAATCAAAAAGTGTTATCATCTCCATATCTCATATTATTTCTGTTTTTACCTCAAATTTTAAGGGAGGATTGGGCCATTTAATGCTCATTTGTCTTATTCCCTTTGCTATTGTGAACAACTCTCTTTCCACTCAATTCTTACTGTTGCTTCATTATTGATTCTACAGGTTTTTCAGAAGGAACAACCATTTGCCTTAATATATTGCACATTTTGGCATGAAATATGTGAAGTCCTTGTTGTAATCAGGAAAGCAAAGATAAACCTCCTTGTTAGGTTTTCTTACTCTCTCTATTATCCATCTTATGTTAGCTATCTTTCCTCATGTCCCACTGCCTTTTCTGAAATCTGTTGGTGCATTTGCGGTTTTTCCATGTATGCCTCTACCTTTCTTTGTGATTCTTTTTTAAAATAATTTTTATTAAAGAATTTTGTTACAAAGCAAAACTCTAAGAAAAAATAAAGATAACAAAGTAAAACTAGAACATAATGGAAAAATAAAACAGAAAAGGAAAGGAAATATTATAAAGAGGCAGCTTCCAGTTGTCTTGACACTGGTTATAAATACATTTTACTTTGTCCTCTCTTTCTAAGATTACGTCATAATTTCCTTCTTTTTCTTAAATAAGCTATCTTTTCTAATCTTTAAATCTATAAATCTACGTTATTTTTTTTTCTTTTTTGGCAAAAATACCATAAGGGATTTCCAATTACTAATAAATATAGTTGTTGATTTTTCTCTAATCAAATACCTTAATTTTGTCATTTCTGCTATTTCTTCATTTTCACCAATCATTCCTCTGTTGTAGGTATTTCAGTCTTTTCATGTTTGCTCATATAATAGTCTCATAGCAGTAATCATATATTAAATCTACAATACTTATTTTCTAATTGACTGCTCTCTCTGTTATTCTAAGGCAAAATTTTGCATATTGCATTTCAGTAATACTGCATTTTCTTTTGCATTTCCCATCTTTTCTGTAGATACATGGAGCAAAATAACCCAGTATCTCTGCTACACTACCCATTGATATAAAGATGTCAGCATTGTAACATTGTAATCTTCTGGAGCTTTAAACAGTTCAAAGGTTATTTTGATGTGGTCATCACCTCCATGTCACATTGTGAAATTTCAAGGATTTTTTTTCAATAAGGAAAATCGTCTGATCTTTGAGAGTTCTCGGGTGTCTCATCCTTTGGCTTCCAAACTTGTCTAAATGTTTCAATTATGTCCATATAATTTTGTTGACAACAGTGTTGAACTGGTTTATTATTATCTTTTTCCAGGTTTGATTTTGCAATTCTTTCCATTTGGGTTGGCCTGTCCTTCATCTTGTGGATTAGTCTTTATCTTAATTCATTCTCTTTTAACCATACTAATGAGCGTAATAATCCCATTAGAAGCTCCTGTTACTACTAGCATCACCAGTGAATACAGTTGTTGAATTCTTGAATCCCTTGGGAAACTAAATTCCAAAAGATTTTGAAGCAGAATCTTTCTTTTTTTTTTCTTTCTTTCTTTCTTTTTTGTAGCAGTAGAACCCTGTATTTTGTCCCATTGAAGTGGTAGCTAACAACATTTGAGATGTATGAAAATAATTCAGAAGTGTGTGTAATCTTTGAAAGTATAGATCAATTCAGTAATAGCTATTTAGGTAAGGTAAAAATTAAAGTTTTTAAAAAAAGGATTTCCCAGTTGAATTGTAACTAACTTTACAATGTAGGCGTTGATTCCCTGTTGCCATAGCAAGCAGAACAGTGGACAAAAGAAAGAGAAAATAAGAAAACAGCTGTTGGTTTAAAGTAGTACAGCAGTCTTTGAGTTGCTGCTTGGTGATTACTTTAAAGAGTCTACATTACTCTTTTATGTATGAGGCAAAGCTAATGTAAACATGCTACTATGAAGGCCAGTGAAATCTCAACTTAGTTTGACTTGTAAATTAATCAGTGTTTTTTTATTTCCAAGAAAGGCTACAATTGTAAACATACTTATTTTGAAGTCAGCCCTATTGAAATAAGTGAGATACTTTTGAATAAACATGACTCTTGGGACTTACGAAGCATTCTTACAACCCAGCTTTTTAAATACATTACTTCAAAACAAGTCATAAATTGTAGATTTCAAAAGGAATTACTTCCAAGTAAATTTGCAGGTGGATACACTCTTAGGTAAATTGACCGCATGCAATTTTCATGCTCCAGTTATGGAGATACAAATGAACTCTTTCAGTATCCAAGAAGGATCAGATCTTTTTAATACTGAAAAACTCAGGTGAATGGCCTTCATGGTTTAAAAAGCATTGTGCTTAGCCTTATGGCTCTGAATTCAGGATCGCTTTATTCTGAATCAAATTCTCTTTTATTGGTCTTTGCACCTGATATACAGTTGATTTGTTTTTTCCAGTTGAATGCAGCGTACGTTGTAACGTGTTGCTAGACAAATAATATACTGTTGACAAGTCTGATGGATGCAGCTGGTAGTCAGAAAAAGCAGAAGAGTTAAACTGATTGCATTTTTGCACTCAGATGCATTTTTTCTGTTTATTGTTTGGGTCCTGCTGCTAAGAAAACAGGTTGGGTGTTTAGTAAATCTTTTTAATCAAAACAAAAGAATTATGTATCATCGTTGGCTATGAATATGTCAAGGATACAGCTTTCCAAAGGATGACTGAAGGAAAAAATATGCTTCCTGTTTTTTTGTTTTTAACATTTTTAAGTAGTTATGGTTGCTAACCTTTTACTCACTTACTGTAACTGGCTTTAATACTGGCAGGCACAATATCATGAGTTCCTGAATATCCATATAAAGCTGTCATTAAAAACACATGATGTTAAAACCACCAAAACAAAACTGATATTCTTGTTATTCTTGTTTGTCTATGGTCAAGTATCTGGGATAATTTTATCTCAGATTTGAAGAAAAGTGATGTTCATAACAGTGAATTTTCAGAACAGTGAAAACAAATAACTAGTGGAATGGAAGTTGTGGGTGCTCTATCACTGGAGGATTTTAAAAGACTGGGCAACTATTTGTTTGCTTGAGCAGGGATTGGACTAGAAGACCTCTAAAGTCCCTTCCAACTCTGTTATTAAGTTTGAAACAGGACTGGTAATTAGGATTCCATAACAGTAATATACAGAGGATTATGAGACAGCACAGATATGGTAAAGTATGGTAAGAAAATTCATTCAGAAGGATCTGTTACAGCAATGCTTTCAATTCCCTGAACTCTTCTTGCTTCTCCAATTCTTCTAGAAAGATCAGTATCATTTTAACAGAAGGTTTCAGCATCAGACCTTTGTGTTAAAACGTACATACTTCTTGGCCTTCTTGAGATTGTTAATTTGCTTCCAAGTTTGCATATTTATTTGCAGTGTTGTATTTATTTTTCACCCTTATGTATTCCTGACCTTACTTCATCTTTTGTTACTAAAATAATTGTGATTCATTACTATGAGAACAGAACCTAATGAATGCACTTTCTGAATTGTATTAACAAAGTTATTGCTTTGTTTCCATTGTCTAACAACATTGAAGAGTTTTAAGGGAATTAAGCTTTGATTGTTTGATTTTGTTTCATAATACTTAACTAATTATACATTCACCATAGTGGCTATATGTAAGGCATTACCATTTTCAATCCAGGAAGCAATTTGTTTTTTTTAATGTAAAAACTTTTAATTAAAAGATGGGGAAAAATGGCTTTCAGAGGATTTGTAACTACCGGTAGATTTCACATTGGGAAATGAATCCTGATCAATCAACACAAAGCTGTTACTAGTTTACGAAAAGTCTGTCTGCCATTTAGCAATGCCTGTGCTGAAAATTTGAAGAGACTACAACTCAAATAAGTAGAAATCACTGATTATTTATACATTTACTGGGAAATTTTAGCAAACATATTGTGGCAGGTCTTTGGAAATTACCAATTTTACCAATATTCGATTGCTTTTTTCATTGTTCTTTCAGGTTGGTTGTCTTTCGGGGGCAGGGGGAGCTGGGAGATATTTTCCATTGATCCTGATCTTTACTGCCTTAATTTGAAACCTTTAAAAACTGAAGCTTTTTTAAAAATCTCAATGTTTGAGTGATAGCTAATCAGAAACTATTATCTCATTACTGTCACTAATTCATAATCCACTTCTGAAAGATGAAAGAAGCAGTTCAAACAATTAGAAGGCCATAACTCAAGGATTCTTTTATTTTATTATTTACTTGTACGGCCACCCATCTCCTCTTTGTTACTGCATAACACGTGATGGCTCTTTGTCAAGCTGAGCTGTAGGTAACCAGCAAGAGATGACCAATCACTTAATTGAAATTCATGAAAGTCTGGAAGAACAGAAAGTATTTAATAGGGTTTTTTTTCCTGGCAGACTGGGTAGAAAACATCCAGAGTTCAAAAAAACATCATTGTCATAAAATGCTCCCAAGTACACTTCCTACAGGACATAAAATAATAATTTCACGTACAACTAAAACATTCCTGGCAACTCTATTGGTATGTGAAGGAGATTTACTAGTTCTGTAACCAATCGTAAGTACACAACAGACAGAAAAATATGTGGAAGGGGCTTAGGCGAATAGCTCCCTAATTCACAAGAATATTAGAACAGGAGGAGGTAAACACAATCAGATTTGCAAGATTCTGTCGGTATAGCCCATCTCAATAAAAGTGGCTTTGGGAATTCCTGTGGAGTTGGTTTCCTGGTAAGATCCACCTGGTGGTGTTGACATCATGTGCACTGCCAGAAATGTATGGAATGACTATAATAAAGGATGTTCAACTGACAGTTCTCACCTATTCTCACATTTTATATTTGTGGTTCTTCTTTGTTTAATAAATAATTTGCCTGTTAATTGTGATCTAATAATTTTATGAACTTCCACGTATATTCCAACCCCAAAACTCAGACTTTTTTCAGCATAAATATATGATGTGCCAGTAGAATAATCCCAGCAGAACTACTGCACATTATCAAAAACATTTCTATGGCTCTCTATGCTAAGCAAAGTCAAAGGCCTTGTGGAACAGCCAATAGCCAATCTTAACTAGTAAATCTTTTTTTTAACTGTCCCGAATTCTTCTATTTTGAGTAAATATATAAATATCAAAGTTAAATATCAGCTGATAAATGTTAAAAATAATCTTACTTTCATCTCATAAACAGAGCAATAGAATCAATTTCACGTGAAGTGTTAATACCATTTTATAATGGCCTTGGTAAGGCCACACTTGGAATACTGTATTCAGTTTTGGTCGCCACGATGTAAAAAGGATGTGGAATCTCTAGAAAGAGTGCAAAGAAGAGCAACAAAGATGATTAGGGGACTGGAGACTAAAACATATGAAGAACGGTTGCAGGAACTGGGTATGTCTAGTTTAATGAAGAGAAGGACTAGGGGAGACATGATAGCAGTGTTCCAATATCTCAGGGGATGCCACAAAGAAGAGGGAGCCAAGCTATTCTCCAAAGCACCTGAGGGCAGACAAGAAGTAATGGGTGGAAACTAATCAAGGAGAGAAGCAATTTAGAACTAAGGAGAAATTTCCTGACAGTTGGAACAATTAATCAGTGGAACAACTTGCCTCTAGAAGTTGTGAATGCTCCAACACTGAAGATTTTTAAGAAGAGATTGGACAACCATTTGTCTGAAGTGGTGTAGGGTTTCCTGCCTAAGCAGGGGGTTGGACTAGAAGACCTCCAAGATCCCTTCCAATCTATTCTGTTCATCTGAGTAATTACACTGTTTCAACCTTTCTTTCCCTACCCACACTTTCTTTGTGCTTGCTATATATTATATTATTGTTAGCCCTAATCAAGCCACTGTAGGATGAAAGCCTCTTTATTAAAGGCCATGAACTATACAGGTAGTCTTTGATTTATAACAGTTCATTTAGTGACCATTCAAAGTTAAAACAGCACTGAAAAAATGACTTATGACTGTTTTTCACACAACCATTGCAGCATTCCCATGGTCATGTGATCAAAATTCAAACACTTGGCTCATATTTATGATGGTTGCAGTATTCCAAGGACTACTGTATTCTACCAGGCTAATCTAAAGTAGATTGTTAGATAGATGTTTTTTTGAGTTTGCAGTATAGGTTGAAAGAGTGATGCCTGACCCAAACTCACCTAGCCAACTTCTGCATCTAAGAAAGGTTTAAACCTGCTATTCCTAGTTCGTGTTGTAATGACTACCTACACTGGCTCTAGTATATATGTATCTATGTAATATGTAATTATTTGTGAAGTTCTTTATGTTCAATATCTGCTGTGAACGAATGTATGTATATTTAGTCTTTTAATCAGCCTTTCTTAGCCTTGAGTGAATTTGCTTAATCTGCAAAGCCATACATGTGAATGCTTATTATTCTTCGAACTAGAAATATTTCAGGTTCTTTGTCCAGGATCTCCTATAATTGGAACAAAAAAAAAAAGATTTTACTTCTAGTATAGATTTGCCATATATTCTTATATACTTTTCGCTATTACTTGTGATTTAGGGATAGGCTGATACCTTTTAGTACAACGGTCATTGCCAGCTTTTCCATTATAAATGCTTTTTACAGCTTTGTAAGTCAGCAGTAAAATGTACTTGTCCAATTTGAAGCTTGGCATGTAACATCTTCGTTTAGAAGCTAACTTTTCCCCCCATCTGAAAATGTTCAGGAAGTAAAGAGATTAGGATGTCTCTTTATTCTCTTTGCCTAAGAGATATTATTTACAGGAAAAAATAGTTTCCTGGTTTTGCTGAGGTCATTGTTATTCTAGATTGAAAAGTAACCATTTTTCTTATGTGGGGGCTTTTGTCCCAATCCTTTCCTTAAGAACTTCCATTGTTTTTATATGCCAATATCTTTGTCTTTTTTCAGATCTGAAATTAAATACCATAACAGTCATTTAATCTTGTTAATAAAATAGCACTTGATCTATTCTGTTAGTTGATTTATTGCCAGTCAATTAATACTGGTAAGCTCTAACCAAATCAGTTGATAGAATATAATTAAATGCAGCCATGTTTTAAACAATAAAGATGAAAATATCCAAAATAAAAAAAATCCAAAGAAATGTAAAAATAAATGCCATAGACATAACATTGAAAAAAATATTTCACCATTCGGCGCTCTAACATTGATATACACGTATGCTCGAAATATGCTTAGCGTTAAAAGAATCAATATGCTAGAAATATTAATATGTAGCAAAATATTTATTTTATCTAGCAAAATAACTATAGCTTAGACTTATACACCACTTCACAGTGCTTTGTAGCCCTCTATAAGCATTTTACAGAGTCAACATATTACTCCAACAATGTGGGTCCTCATTTTACTGACCTTGGCAGGATGGAAGGATGAGTCAACTTTGAGACTTGAACTCCTGGCAGTTGGCAGAATTAGCCTGCAATGCTACTTTCTAACCATTGCACCATCACACAGGCTTCTATCAACTAAATAGTATTATTCAGACTTTCCAATAGGGTTTTGAAAAAGCCATATCATTAATAACCTACCATCTGATATAGGAACACTGGGAGTAAGGATTCTAATTGTTATCTTGGAATAAGAATTTGAAATACAGAAAGCCTTTCAGTAAATTTTAGAATCAGATTAGTTCATAACATTAGCTGTGAAATCTACTACTACCAGGTTTCATGTAGGAGGAAGAATCAGGCAAGAATTTATGTAAATGAAAAAACAATCTATCCCAAGGCCCCAAATAAAAAATAATCATGGAAAAGAAATTCTGCAATATGAGATGCGCTGTAGGGGAATAAAATAGATGTCTAAGAAAAGAAACACTATGGAATCTCCTAGGTATTTTCCTTTCTTCTTTTGGTCTTAAAAATAATTTTAAAAAATAAGCATGTAAGAAGGACTTATTTGCCAATGTAAATGGCAGAAGGCCAGATGGTGATTTCATATAGTGATGTTTCATAAAGTATAGTGATATAATGGTGTTGCTTTAGCCCAAGCAATACTTCTGAATTATATGATTGGCATAAAAAGAGCTAGGAAGCTATTAGAATTTCTTCTTTCAAGGGAAGCATCCTTCATATATCAAATTTATCATTAGACTGCCATATTTACCAATGCCATTTTGACAGTTATTGAATAATATATAGGGAGACCTTGACTGTGTAACTACAATTGGGATCAGAATCTTGGTCACTGAGAAAAGTGAGATACCAGTCTTTATTTTCTTTGAGAGCAAAAAACAGATTTCACCTCACGGAAGGATTTCAATTCCCCTTTGTCCATTTCACTTGGAAACTTCCTTCCAGCTTCCCAATTGACTTTTGGGGGAAGCTAGCAAGGAAGACTGCAAATGGCGATCATGTGATCACAGGGTTCTTGACAACATGTTGTAAATTCAGGCCAATTGCCAAACATCCATAATGTAGACATGTGACTGGAGAAGGACAACATTTTATGACAGCTGGAACTGCTTTATGGCTCGTAAAGCATCCTTTCCAAGACCATCATAATTTTGAATTATTATTAAACAACCAGTCATAAGTCAAGGACTATATGTGTAATATTAGCTATAACATTTTTTCACATTTTTGTTATTTTTTGCTTTGTGATTTGTGACCATAATCTCTAAAGAGTACATTTAATCAGAATGTATTGCCATGTATTTTCCTTCAATGTTCGCAATTGCATGAAAGAAAATTGCAGCCTTTTTTCCAAATGGACCAGTGGCAATATTAACCAATAACTGAATTTATTGAGACACAAACATATAATTGTACAGGTAGATACAATGAGAAGACAATCATTATAGTAATTCTGGATCTCTATACATACATAGCTATTCCTGATAAATGGTTTGGAAATGGTTACTTAACTTTTAATGCAGCTTAGTTATGTATTCCACCAATATTGAAAGCAAAACAGAGTCCTGTAATAATGTTTTTTATTTTTCTACAGGGACCGAAGCAGAGTTTCAATGAATCTATAATAACGGAACCCTGTGTAACTGGGGTAAGTTCTTGCACTTTACTGCAGCAATTGTTTCTGACACTATATAACCGTGATGGCGAACCTATGGCACACGTGCCACAGGTGGCACGCGGAGCCATATTGATGGGCACACGAGCGTTGCCCTAGCTCAGCTCCAGCATGCATGCGTGCGCTGACCAGCTGATTTTTGGGTCTTCTGAGCCCAATGGAAGTCAGCAAACAGTCTGTTTCCAGCCTCCAGAGGGCCTCTGGGGAGGTGGGGAAGGCTATTTTTGTCTTCCCGAGACTCCTAGAAAGCCTCTGGAGCCTGGGGAGGGCAAAAAAATGGGCCTATCGGGCCCACTGTGACATCATATGACAAAAGCGGGGGGAACATGGGGGGGTCGCGCATGCATGCATGGGGGGGGCAGGGCCCATAGAATTATGGGTATGGGCACGAATGCGTGCAACCACCCTGCACTCCCCCAGCTTTTGGCACGCGATGGCAAAAAGGTTAGCCATCACTGCTATATAATATCAGAATATTGGTTCTAAAATTTTTCAAACAAATTCATTATTTTGAGGAGGAATTTCCTGTTCCAAGTTTGGGGATGTAAATTCTATTCCTCATTCTTTGGTTTGATAGGTTAACATCCTACTACCCTAGTGATTTCAGCTGTCTTTATAGTCTGGTTTTTGAGGTACATCTGTTCAAGTCATTTGAAATAATTTCAATTATTTTTACATGGAGATATATATTTAAGAGGGGTGGGTGTATTCCTGACAGAATAACTATTCACCTTCAACCATGGTAATTATATTTTAATTCTTAAGCAGACTATGATTTTGTAGGTCACATGATAATTGCCCTTGATCTGTGCAGTGTAATTAGCTCGTAATCGGGAAGAACATGTAATCACATGGCTCTTTGTAAGACCTTTAAACATAACAGATCAGATTTTATGGCTGACAGAATAGTGACCTGAGAATGTAGGATGAATGACAAGAACAGTAAAATATGCTAGGAGGTGCTAATACAAAGTGACAATTGAAGGAAGTTTTTTCTGTCTTGCAGAACGCAATTGGGAAGGAAAGTGTGGCAGGAGGCTCCACCAGTCACATATCTTCTGATCATTCGTCTTCTCTCCGTGTAAGCATCAGGTCAAGCACAGTTGTTTTGCTGTTGGTGATTGCATTCTCATTCTGTTGGTGCCCACTTTCAGAAGAAACCTGGTATCTGCTCTAACAAAAGGACCCATAAAAAGAAAGGAAAAGAAAAGAAAAAGAAATTGATCTGTCTATCCTCCATCCTCCTCTGTTGTTGATCGAAAATTACAGTTCTAGGAATTAAGTTGAAATGCTCCGCTAAACAATAGGACTGGATCAATGTTGTTGTCATTATCATCATATTATATCATTACTATTCTTTTCTATTTTCAAGGAAAGGTTCTTAAAAGCTTTGCATATACTAGATGCGACACCCACATTCCAAACAGAGTAGAGTTTTGAACAGGCAGTGTTTGAAAAGAGACAAATAATTTGCATGTAAACCATTCAAGGTTTATTCTTTTCTCTCTTCCTCATTCCCCCCCCCTTTTTTTTAAACCTGGACCAAGAAGAAATAAATCAGACTCTTACAGTTCTAATTTTTTTGTATTTGTCACCCAGGAATTTTTCCTTTGCCAAACCCATTAAAATGAGTGGGATCTACTGTACACCATCATATGGTGATTGTGGGTTTAGTTATTTCAATGTTACTGAGATAGAATCTGGGGACAAACCGTGGTTTCCAACAACTTGGAAACATTGCCAGAATGGTTAATAATTTAATGGTATGTTTATTCCCGATAGATTGGGACCCAGTTTAGAATGTTTGAAATGTATGTATTGAAAGCTTAGATACTGGATGGACTGCATTACAAGATTTTTTTCATTGCTCCCTTTGTAGATAAGAGGTTGTAGAGCAGGCAAAGAAAACCCTGCATAAATTGCCCCTTAGCAGGTTTGGGCTTTTTAAATTGAAAAACAGTAGGTTGAACATACTTTGAGGTGATTGTGGATCAGGCTTTTGACATGCTATGAACGTCTTCCTGAAAGTTTTTTTTTATATTTAACTTATTCATGTTTGGCTACAGTATTTTGCTGTTTTAGCATTCTCTTCTATGTTTGTATATGTATGTAGTTTTGCAGTCTAAAATGAGAAGCCATTGTAAATCATAGCAGTATAATACACATATTTTCTTCAAAACTTCTGCAGAAATATAAAATAATATTAAACTTTCTAATGCTATTTTTATTTTTGTGGTTATGCTAATTCAGCCTTAAGAAAGGTATTTAAAAACTACATTAAGAAGAAGCAACTGTTGTAATGCAAAATTTGTTTATCTTTCTGAGGATATATTTTAAAAAAATAGAAACTTGCTTTTGTTAAAGAATTTCAACTTTGGCATTGTTGACCTTCTTTCTGTAATTATAAAGTTTAATTATTTAACTGGTGAATGAGTAAAAAGTATTGAATTTTGATTATTTAAAAAAAAAACACCATATCTATTAATATTTACTCTTAGAGAAAGATAAGTATAATTGTTTGCTTTTAATTTCTTGACCCAATACAGAAAACCGTAAGCACAGGCAGAAGGCTGTAACATGTTTCCGTATTTTCAGAGATACATCCAATAAAGATGTGAACACATAGCATTCAACAGATCATAATAGTTTCTTGTATGTGAAATTTCCTACCCACTTATTTTTGAACGTGAAAATATATCAACTTTGGTAAGCATTTAATCCTTTCGACAGGAGTAGGTGCACAAAAAATTACCATCCACTGGAGCCAGATACTAAAGATTGAATCCGATACACTTGTTGTGAAACCAGTTTTAAGAATTGATCAATGCTTCCTAAAATCCCAATAATACTGATCCAAATGTTCTCGACTTTCCAGGTGGGCACTATACGCATGCACACAAAAACACACATTCTCCATAACCAAGTATTATTTCATGTGGAAAAATGATTCCTGACTTGGTATAGTTTTTTTAAATATGTACCGTTTTCCTATTGAAACTTATGTGACTATGGCAATATATAACTTTATGTATGCCATGTTCATGTATGTATTGAAAAATGGAGCTTCTTGTGGTTCTTTCTGACATTTGTTGAAGGCATTCCATATTATGTTAAATCATTTTCTCTTGTTTAACACAATCAAGATGTTATATAATGTCAACTTCTTATAATTTGAAAGCAACAGATAGACAAGGATAGAATAGACCTGCTTCCATTATCTTGCACAATGTATGGTAGTAAAGTCTTATACCATAGATGTAAAAATACAATCAGGATTATCAATGGTTTGGATCTAAATGATATAATTTGAATTATATAGGGCTGTGCAGTTGCAACCATGTCTATCATTTTCTATTTTTCTTTTTAGTTTAAATTGGTAGGAAGTAAGATCAGAATCTTTATTGTTTACTTTAAAGGGTTCTATTTGAAATAGCACTTTCGATCCAATTATTTTGAGCTTCAGTCTTGTCCCTGGTTGATCTGTCAAAGATAAGAGGATTTTATTCAAATTCTAAAATAAAGTACTCAAACTTCAGGTATCAAATAGGAACAACTTGTTTTAATAAACTGTGATGGCTTTTAGTGAAAAAGTAATGGCTATTGAGCAGTAATGCTTAGCTCTTATTTAATGAAGACTGGCAGAAGTCTATGTAAGACAAAATCCATTATTTAAATTTAATTCCAAAGAATTATAGAATGTAAAGATTGGAAGGGATTTCTAAACCCAACTCCCATCCAATACAGGGAAACACTACTGTAGCATTATTACAGAGAGCTATCCAGCATCTCTTTAAATGTCTTCAGCAAAGGAAAACCTTTCAAGATAGTCTCTTCTATTCTTAAAGAGTTCATACCATTGGGAAATGTTTACTGATGTCCAACTGAAATCTAGTTCCTTGTACTTTAAGTCCATTGTTCTTTTTTATGAAAAGTTACGCCCTGCCCTGTTTTCTACTCAAAAAGCCTTAATATATATGAAGACAGCTAACTATACTTCTTTTTCCAGGCTAAATATTCCCATTGCATCCAAACTTTCCTCATAAGTTTTTTCCTTCACTAAGATCTTGGTTGCTCTGCTTTGGATATGCATCAGTTTAATGTCCTAAAATGTGGTGCCTGACGCTTATGATGCTTATGTAGTATTGACATTCCAGTTTTCTCCAGATGTGCAACCTATGGCTGCATTTGCTTTTTCATTTTTCCTTACATTTCTTTCCACTGTTAGCTTCTGGTCATCTTGTGATCTACAAGACATCCATATGCTTTTTGCATGTAGTTCCATCCAGTACAGTTCCCCACATCTTGTCCCTTTGATTTTTCCTACCCAAATGTACAACTTTTTATTGTTTTATTGTACAACTGTTTTTTTTCTGTGCAATATTCTCATTTTTATAGAGCCTCCTGAATTCTAATTCTATATTTAAAAGGTTTTATATCCTCCTGTATATGTGCATAGCATATCTATACTTTGAATTTATCAATTCCTTGTTATATTTACAGTTTAATTTTACTGCATAGGCAAGTTAGAATTATGCAAAGGTGAGCATCCTATGACTATGATATGATTATTAATTTATTTTTTTTCTTGTTTTAAGAAATTCCCCAGCTGTTCCAAGACAACAATTTTTTTTAAAAGACATGATTTTTCATTGTGAGATCCAAATAAATATTTTTTTTAATGAACAAGGTCTAGTCAAAGGTTTAAATTTGGCTATTAGAATCTTTAACATTTTATATGACTTTGTATTATTTAAGTAGCACTAAATATATAAATGGTTTGTATCCATTGTGTAAAATCAAAACCAGAGAATTATTTTCTACTTAAGTGTGCATCCAGAAACCCACCTTATTCATTAATTAACAATCTGCATATCATCTGTCATTTTTTTAGTATAAAGTTCAGGGAATTTTAGAGTATTATAGATTAGTAATTTAACCCTTTTCTCCCTACAATTCTTAATTTGGACAAAATCAAATTAGGTTTAGGTTTGTCATTAACATTGCCAAAGACATGAAATAAATGGTAACTTTTAAAAATTAATTTGTAGGATAGGTCCGAAAGGACCAATCCAGATCAAAGCCCTCTATTATATAATTAAGTGATAATGTGGATCAGATCCTCTGCTTTGTATGTAGAGGAATAAGTTTAAAAAGTGCTGCTTTTACTTAGACCAAAGAATTGATTCATATATTTCTCTTTGGAGAAGGAAGGAAGGAAGGAAGGAAGGAAGGAAGGAAGGAAGGAAGGAAGGAAGGAAGGAAGGAAAAAGGGAAAGAAAAAAGAAAGAGAAAGAAAGAAGGGGAGGAAGAAAGAAAGAAAGAAAGAAAGAAGAAAAAGAAAGAAAGAAAGAGAAAGAAAGAGAAAGAAAGCCACTTGGAAATAAAATTGCAGCTCATATGTAGAAACGTATTGAATGATGTAAAAGTTCAGCTGTGGTAATCATCATCTTGAATACAACTAATCCCAGTTTTCTTCTTTTAAAAAAATGACTTCTTCTATTAGAGTCAACAACGCTTAACAGAAAAATGGCAGATGGAGCTTTCATGCACTCAACATTGTGCATCCTGGACCTACTTTCTCCATATTTTGGATCTTGGCCAGTATTTATATTGCTTGTTTTATTTGTGTGATTCTCTGTAATTCAAATTGAAGACTATTGATCTCATGTTTTAATTGGCCTTCGATTTTAAAAGCATCATAAAATTCTTAAGTAGTTGTTTCACTAATAAATCCCTATGTATTAAAATCAAATATAGGAGTTGCTAGGTGTCAGGCAGCATATAAATTTAATAAATTATTATTTTTCAGAAACAATGTCTCTTACACCAAACCCTGTAACTTTATATTATTTCTATTTCCTTCAGTAGTGACACTTAGTAGTTTTCTACAGTATATTCTCATGTAGCTGGAGATAGGATTGCATCTTAAATTGCTAGTAAAACAAGCAAACAGAAAAAAAGATTAGGTTTTAAGCTATTATCTTTGGATAAATGCAGAGCTTTTTTAAAAGAAAATAATATGGCATTGACAATGTCACTTAGAGCATTGACTTTGTCAACAGAATCACTAGTTTGAAGTAAGTTGTTTTTCTGATGTTTCTTTGCCCATTTCTGCCTACTCCAACTGCATGTTAAGTGCTAGGCAATCCAAATATTTTTTTTCCCTTGAGTTGTCATTGTGCAGCATGAATTTCCAGATCTTAAATTACTGTGAAGTTAGGATATGTCAGAAATCTCCTCTTTCATTGCAAAATCCATTTTGTGGAAGGGGAATGCAACAGCAGATTCCTCACTTCAAACATCTAAAGCTCTACATCTTAAAAGATCTTGGTTATATTTTCAACCAGTTACGAAATAGAATACATCAAATTCATCCAAAAACTTGAAATATATTTCTTTACTTTACAATGCCTCACATCTTAGCTATTTCCTATTACCTGTTGTGAATATATTTTTAGGGCAAGCAATTTTAAACAATTTAGTATGTAGATGCTCAGGGATCTGTTTTTAAAGGGCAAGATTCTACTCCAGAATATTTGTGGGAATGCCTTGAATCCACTATGTTTTTTCCAGAGATCATTGGCAGGGAGCTCAGAAAAGGGTATGGTTACTGTAGGTCTTTTCAGGGACTGCTCTCTGTGTGTCTACCTATGCTGCATTTATGTTTTGCCCTTCAAAACTGGTTTTCTGCACAACCCTATTAGTTAGTTTCTGATAAGACTGGAGTCTAGCTTTCAGCAATCATTATCTTCCCTCTTGCATTATGCATTTCTCAGATTCCAAGCAACGTATTCCAGCCCTCCATTTTCTATAACATCACCTCAAATAAATTTGCTTGTGATGAACGTGGCAGAAAATTAATCCAGCTGACTGTGAAGGATTTCTCATCTTTAAATATTTGCTTTCACTTACCAGCTCGCTTCCTTCTATGACATTTCAATTAGTGGCCATTCAAATACGTTCAGACTTCAGAAGGTCATTTTTGTTTTGTTCTTAACTGGATTCGGCCTCTTTAAAATCACTACTGTATTTTCCCCCTCGCATTTCCTACATATTTATTGGTTTTTATGCAACAGAAATTTAATCTTGCTGTAACCTATTAAAATATTATTAAAGTTTCCCTGATCAAGGCTGTTGCTTTTGTTTGCCTGAAAAAAAGTTATTTACTATTTTACTTTAATCCAGGTTGATCACCTGAAATCAAAGTCTAGGTTTATAATGAGAAATATTTCTTGTAATACTTAAAGTAGGTTTCTGTTAGAACCCTGATTACAATATAATAATTAGATCAACCCAGTCTATGTTTCAGAAAATGATTGTCCAATGGAAAAAGGAAATCTATGGAAGCATTTTTCCCCCATCATTCAGAATTTGTAGGTCTTTTATATCTTTTTTTTTTTGTATTGCCAGATACAATTGGCATTTGGATCTTTGCCTGATATAAGTAAGGTTTTACCCTTTTTAAAAATTGATTCAAATAGAGACAAGTAATTATTTTGAAATTTTATAAATCTCCTGCTCTTTCCTCCCAAAAGGTTTTTGTGACTATAGCTGCTGAAGCCTCTATCTTTCCTCTGCGGGAGGCCAATAGAGAAGGTGGTTTTTTGTCATACAACCATTTAGAATTATATATTGCCTCAAAATAGCAGCCAAATTTCAATGAGTACAAATGGATTTTTTTTCCCTATCCAGCTTTGCCTTATTTTAATGGCTTTAAGTAACTGCATTACCCCTTTGTTACTGCTTCCTAATCTGTCAAACAGGGAATTTCCTATGGCCTGATGAAAAATTGGGTCATGTACTTACGTATGATTGGTTACTTAAAACCCTTCCCACCCTGAAGGACAGCCTAATTTCCTTTCTTGATGATGATGGATCTATGTACTATCTTAAATTTCCACTGAAAATCTTTAATCAAGGTGCATCCTGAAGAAGTGGTTTGATGATGAAGGATATCCAAAGCTTGTGGGTATTTCTGTCTATTAGGCTGACTTATAAACAGATGTCGGCAATTACTATTGTCTGTCCAATACACCTGTTGTGGTTTTGCTTGTAATGCTTGTAATGATGAGTTTCAGGATTTTTCTTTCACAAAGTACAGGACGGTGGGAAACAAATATTGGTTCACAGGGACTGTGATAATGCTGCCGCTCCAATTTCCATCCAGTAGCAGTAAATCAAATGTTGGAGGCAATGATCTGTTTAAAAAACATTGTGCGTTCATGGAATATAGTATATGGCAAGGGAGACTAGATATCGAACAGATGATTGAAACTGAATAGAGTGTATCACTGCAAAGCTAGATCATGGGAAACAATAATTTTGAGTACGGCAATTGGGGACAACATTCATTGAGAATCTTCAGTCACATTCCAATATATACATATTTAGGACTGAAGACTCAATATAATGGTATTGGTTGTCATTTCACCCAAATATACCTCAAAGTCTAGCTGAATGTAGTTAGAAGGTAGGGCATTCTCCTCCATTTTAAATTAGAATTGGAATCTAATCTTTAATTAGGTTCTCCTTATTGATGAAATACAAGTAATCCTCTGATAATAGAAACAGGCCATTCCCTTATAATTTGATTTTTCTGCATTTTGGTATGTGGACCATTCACCCATGCAAGTATGTCACTGTCCTTTTCTGCATGCTCAAACATGGCAGCCACCATTTTTCATTTATCTAAGCCACAAATTATGTAACCTAGGAACCGCTTATAGCAAATTTTCTATATCAAGAATGGATTAAACCACAATAGAAGCATCTTCTCATTCTTCCTTGTCTTCCTCATGCTTATGAGTTTCCCACTTCACCTGATGAATTAAATGGGCAGAAAGGTCAGCAGTTCGGCGGTTCAAATCCCTAGTATAGGTCTCCTGCGTGAGCAGGGGGTCGGACTAGATGACCTCCAAGGTCCCTTCCAACTCTGTTACTGTTAAACTTGATCTAACACAGCAGGCACTTACGCTGTATGCTTCTATTCTAAGATGATTCTCTTGGACTTTTTTCCGTTTAACAATCTCAATATCCAAACAATTCATATATTTCAAACACGATGACTAATCAAAAAGAAAAAGCAACAGATCAAACAGATTCCTACACTAAATGTAGATGCATGAAAGGGTGAATAGTAGGAGAAAATTGTATCTAGTGTACAGATAGTAAGTTCTTTCAGCTTTGACTAATTTCCTATGTGTGTTGTGGAAATCAGATGGTTCTGATTCTAATGATGTTTTCAGACAAAAGCTTGTAGTGCTGTCAAATAGTCTCATCCAACTATTCCAATTTCCCTACTGTGTTAAACAAAAAGTGGGTGATGTATTCCAAAACATGAGTAGGGTGTATTACATGCAGAGCTATGACGTCTTAGTAAAATTCCATAGGCAAGGCACAGCAAGCCAAATTACATTTCTTCTTGGAAATATCTTTGATGTTCTTGTTCCAGGATCCAAAAATTTATCAGAATAGAAGTATTTACCTATTTTGTCTGTTGAATGAGTGACATACACATTATTTTAATTAAATATTCAAGACTGTTCATATGTTCAGCCCATAACACTCCGAGAGTCAAAGCAACATTAATGCAGAGATCCAGATTCAAAGGGTAAAATACATTAGAGTATGTATGCGAACTGTCACGAGCACTTAAACCAAACATGCATTTTCTTGGGTTCACATGGCAGCTGCAGCTGTTATACCTCTAAACTGTATGATATTGTTTACATCATATGTACAAATAGTCCCACAAGAAGCCTAATTCATCTGTACAGAATACTGCAATATTTAAGAGTAATTTGTTTACCAATGAAGTTACATTTTCATCTAGGATATTGAAATAAGTGACTTTCCCCATATCAAAAATACTTGTCTAAATGTTATGCTTTGTCTAAGCTATATGTAAAAAGAATGGCAAAAAATAATAAAATATTCAATTTCTAAACTACTCTTCACAAATGTTTCTGTTTTCAGTGTTTGAGGATCAGACAGATGGTAAATACAGTGGTAAGGATACAAAAAGTGTATGATAGTTACTTTTTTCTCAGTGGCACAACATTCTGATTTTTTATATTTTTCCTTTAATATTCGTACACCTGTCTATGAAGCAAGGGACTTCAAGATTTTTTGTGAATTAATATTCCTGCCTTACTAGACAGAGAATCTTCTAGTAATCTCTGTATATTCTTTTTTTTCCCCCACCCTTACAATATTGCTCAGAAGGAGGCCCAAATGCCTTCAGAGATTTCCTGGAAGATCTAAGAAAGCACTGACTGTCTAATGGGATTTCTTTGAAACCATATGCCTCAAGTTATAGTGAAAGTATTAGTTTTGTTTAATCTTACTCAAGTTGGGAAAAGGGCCTGTTTCCTTTGCCCAGGAATATATAAACATTTGTGTTATTTTTGTATAATTCAAGTTGTCATGAACTGTCACAAAAAATATAATACATAGTTTGTATTAAATAACACTATATTCTATTAAACTATTATAGGGATGATTTGGAGTAAGGAGTAAAATCAAAGATAGCTTTTGATTACAGAACATGAAAATACACTGTGAATAACCTCTAGAATATAAGGGCATTTTTTCTAGGTATGGTTTGAAAGACAAATTTATCTTAATTTCTAGTTGAAGGCATTCTACAAGTGCATCTTTTACTATTCTGATGTAAATTATAAGTATGTTGTCCTACAAAATTCTGTGCCCTCCCTTCTTGCAGTTCAAAATGTGTCAGGTATCTCAATTGCTCTGCTGGGTACAAAGGTGTCTGCAGGATATCGTTTAAGAAAAGCCAAGATGGTGGCAATACCAATGTGATAGAATCTCCTATTTTTATATGTGAGTCTTTGATTACATCAGCATGGGAGTCAGATTGACTTTTTTGGCTATATCCTGTAGACTCTTTTGGCTGGGTACATTGTTGTTAAGGAACAAATACCATAGTACATTGACTGTTCACACTGACATTAACAAGACTTGAAGTAAGGACTTGGATAGTCCAAATTTTGGAAGTGATTTTGTGATGTTTGGTTTTCTTTTCCTGTTGGCATAATGCTTGTACACTTAAAAAAATGTACATATCTGAAAGAAGGAAAAGCCACCAAATGAACGTTGTCTCTTTTTTTATTAAAAATTATAATAAGAATTACTCAGCTTTGTTGTGTGGTTTGTTTTTCACAACTATGCAGCAAGACAATGAAAAATAATGTTTATCTGAAAAGATAACACTGATAATCTGGAGAGTTAGCAGGAAGAAGCTGTTCATAAACACTGCAGTTTTACTGTTCCGCATATGTATCTTGCATTGAGATTTGTGACATAAAGCCGTAGATGAGTTACCTTTTAAAGCAAGGCGAAGACGCAGACAGTAGCTGGCACTGCTAATTGGGCAGTATGCCCTTCATATAAAGAATGACCAATGGATATCAGATGGAAATGGTTATGTGAAACAAACAGCACTAACCATCTGCTCCTAATTTTCTTCATTGCTTTCAAATCGGCAGGACAAAAACTGGAGATGATGAAAATAGGAATATGTGAGAAAAACAAAGGAACTTTAAACCACGGGGCGGGGGAGTACTATGCTTTTAATCTAAAGGAGGGAGGGAAATGTCCTGGTAATGTTTTAAGGAAAACGATGTGAAATCTCCGGGACTGAAACTGAAGTTCCATGCTGAACTTACCTGGGGCTAGGTCTACTGAATGCAGTAAAATGCACTTCAAAGCAAGCATGTGTAAATGATTTGCATACATCATTGGTTTTGATGTCACTGATGCTATTCCGCAATACGCCTGCAATTTTTCTGAAGTCAGTGGCAGTTTTCCTTTATTTTCTTTAGATGTTAGTGTTAGATAATAGCATTCCCCCAGTGGGCTTCATGTCAATAATTCTGTAAAATTCATAACTCGAACAGTCTGATGTTACTGAATGCAGCAACCATCACCTTTGCAACATATCTTTTGAAAAGAACATTAAGCATGTTAAATCTGCATGAAAAATAGTTTACAATAGGAGAGCTGCCACTGGCGGGTGAATGCAAAATAATGATCATAAATATCAATGTTTTTGTGGCACCTTTAGGACAAAATAATGTTTTTTAAAAATGTTTTCCTTATGATAGATCAACCCAACTGCAGTTCTTGAATATGATCACCAGTGTACACTTCTTATATATTCAAAGCTTGAATTATATTTATTATTTATTTTGAGGGGGACTAGACTTTTTTAACCTCTCAATTATTTCAGTTTGGAAAGGATAAAGCTGCATCTCATATTTATAGAGGGTCAATAAAAATTGCTTTTATTGCTTACTCAAAATTTTTCTCAGAATAGATTCAGAGGAGAGAAACATGGAATGTTGAAAGTTGACAAACACTAACGGTAAAAGCTTGTTTTTCATATCCTCTCCTTTACCAATTGTGATCTTTCTTGTTTTCCAGGATTATAAAAATGCTTAAAAATGCTTAACATGTTCAGTTTTAGAATAAGAATTGTACTGTGCTCTTATTAACAGACTGGCCATTATTTAGTGATGGAGCATTAGCCTTGTATTCAGAAAGCCCAGCTACAGTCCTCTTGTGAATTTCACCAGTTATAGCTAATGACAAAAAAAAAAAAACCTCTGCTGGAGATCTTATAAAGATACAATCAGTCAGAGTAAGTAGGTCAAACCTTGATGAATTTGGACTCTGCCCTTGAGTAAGGCAGCCCTCAATCCCAAAGTTCCTGTCCATTAAATAGGGATACATATTTCCTTTAAAGCCCAGGGCTATGAACATCAAGACCAGGACAAATTAAAAGCTAGTCTGTATATGTTTCATAATATAAAAGAGTTCCAGAGTTGGGGGTGGGGATTTCATCCAATACATTACTGGGTCAATAAAGGAAAGATTCTAGCCTGGCCTACTTTTAATTTGATGGAGAGAAAATTTGTACTGAAACTTTTTTTAAAAAGGTAAAAACTAACAGAAACTAATATAAAGGAAGAAAAAAAAAAGCAAGAAAATGCAAGAAAATAAACATTAAAGAAAAATTTTTAAAAGATATAAAGAAGTGAATTCTGACATTCTAAGTACAATTAGATGGGGTTTTTTAAAAGGTATTCAATATTAAAGAAGAGAATAGCTCTTACAAGATGCTAAGGGAATGTGTTCAATATTCAATTCAGGTGTCCCTGTGCAATGTGTTCTAGAAATCTATTCCTCCTTTAGGGGCAATTTGTTCTACCTGGCTTCAAAAGATAATATCAAATGACCTTCTCTCTTGCTCTTTTTATTTGCCATTCCATTTTCATCTTTAAGTAGCACTAACACTTCTTAGGGTTTTGTTGCAATAATCTCAAAAAGTCCTCTTTACAGTGTGTTCCATGTGGTGAGGGGAAACTACTCCGTCTTAACTTGGCAAAATAAACTGCAAACCATGATGGTGGCAGTCTGGGTGGTCAAGAGAGGCCAAAAGCTACAACTACTAACCAGGTTAATATCAATATATTTTATCTGATCATTTTCTTTTTTTTTTATAAGAAAAGTTTTTATTGGTTAAAAATATACAATATTATAGTTTACAATATGTTGAATTTTCAATATCTTTATAAAAAAGATATTTAAATTATTATTTTCTCTTTTTTAAATTCTCACACAACAGACGTTATTATGTTAAGTCAAAACAAACAACCGGATTATATAAAAGTTATGTAAACAAAGAAAGCCAATAGCCAAAATATTATACAAAGTACAGTGAAAAGAAAGAGTAAAAAGATATCAAAAAAAAACATTAGATAATAGATTCCCCTCCTTTCTTCATTTCCTAGTTCTAGCTCTTAGAACCATGGCCTGGCCTCCCCCCTCCTCCCGGGCTGCCACAGCCCCGCCCGCCCCCGCTCCTTGTTCATCTAATACTTCCCCCTCTTCAGCTCCTGTATCTTCTCCCTCTAGGAAGGACTTATGCTGCTCAAAAAAGGCCTTAGCCTCCGCTACGTTATTAATTTTCTTCCTACTGTCGTTCCAGAAAATCATCAAACCCTCTGGAATCAACCACCTAAAGTCTACTCCCTTAAGGTACAACTTGTTTGATAAAAAATAATATTTTCTCCTTAATTCTCGTACCTGTCTGGGAATCTGCTTTAGGATGGTGACCTCCTTGCCCCTGTACACCAGCACCCCCAGTCTTTGTTTTCTCAATATCTCATCTCTCAGTTCCCTTCTTACAAATTTAATATGGACCTCTCTTGGGACACTATGTAAAATTGCAAATTGTGAGTTTACTCTATACACCAGATCCACATCCCTTCCAGTAGACTCCAAATCTCTTTCAAGAAATTCACCCAACATTTTGACCATCACTTCTCTCAAGTTTTCCTGGTCGAGTTGTTCCACGTTTTGAAACCTGAGAAAATAAGACATCTTATCCAATTGTAAAGTTAGCATTGCATTTCCTCGCCCTTCTTCCACCCGCTGGAGTGCCCGTACCTCCCCCTCCTGACCCCCCATCTTCTTCTTGTTTTGCTCTGCCAGCTGTTGAACATCATTTAAATCTTTTTTCGTGTCATTTCAGATTTAATTTCAGATAATCCTTTTTGTAAATCATCCAATTTATCCAATTTCTGATCCAATTTTGCCAGTCTTTCCAAAAAAATTTCCATGTCAGCTGCTGTTGTTTTGTGGCCCTTGGCCATCTTGCAATGATAGAAGATGAAAAATCCCAAAAAACAAGCCTCCAGGAAAGAAAGAGGGATTGACAGTCGGTGTAATTTTTCCAGTATCCACCAGTGGGCGCTCACAGGAGCAACGAGTCCGGAGTGCAGAGTAGGTCAAACAGGAAGCTCGAGGTGGGTAATGTCTTCAGTCGTAAATAAAGAAGCAGGAAGTCGGACCGCCGCCATAGCTCTCCACTGGGAAGAGAGGCCACCAGACCTCTTTAACAAATTCTGATTCAGCCATCCTCAAGAAAAAGTCAGCAAAGGAAGGGGTTTTTTTCCATTTCTTTCCCCCTACTTCTCAACCAGGGCACCTTTCCAGCTACCGGGGGGGGGACTCCAACCCCCCCCTCTCACCTCCAGGATGCCTTGTCCTCTCTGCTCCTTGCAGTTAAAACTCCGTCATGCCACCTCAACTCTCCGGTCGATCAGCTCCCAGTCTGCTGTGTCTTGCAGGTAAGCGCCGGTCCCCTTAGGCGCTGTGGCGCCTCAGCGGCCCCAGAAAAGGCCACCGATCGCCTCCCTCCCCCGCTGGAGCCTCGGGCGCGCCAGCATCGGCCTCCCGGCCCCTGGATGTGAGACAGGGGACCCCTGGCGAGCCGCCCTCAAACGGCAAACGCCCCAATATTAGGGCGTTTGGCCCATAGGGCCTCCAGATGGGGGGGATCGGACACTGGGACCAGAGCTAGCCCGATCAGTGTCCGTCGCCTCCGGGACCGGAACCGGAAGCCGAAACTCAAAACTTTCAAAACTCCTGGTTCTGCTTTTAATGCACTGACTGTAATTCTTCCTGCATATGTTTTGACAATTTCTCAAACTTAAACCTATAAAAATAGTTTGATAATAGTTAGGTTCCTCCTGGGTTTAAAAACTACAAGCTGCTATATTAACATGAAATACTTAAAGGTCAGGAGGAAAGTAAATTTACCATTTACCACATCCAGATGTGAAAAGTGCAGGTAGGGTGGTCTATTCTTTGATGTATTCAGTGTGGATTTTTGGTCAGCTTTGCAGCTACTGCCTTCCAGACATGTTGAGCACACAACTGAGAGACTTTTCTTTGGCCTTGCTAACTGAGAACTTTGACAGATGAAGCTTCAGTGTATTTGGTTAGCACCAGGATGGGAAAGCCAAGATTAGATGGAAAAGCTTCTCAGAATTGTACTTCAAAGAAAAAGAATAGCTCAAATACAAGAAAGCTATGTGTGATATATTTCGGTTTGATGGACTTTAGATAGGATGGACAATCTTTTTTTTTAGAGTCCACTTTTCGTTAATTAGCTCATGTTCACTAAATTGATAATCTATTAAAGTTTACCGAAAGATGTAATCCATTATGTTAATTGTGTTAATATTCAAAAGGTGACATAAATGTAATATCAGTTTAACATACTCCTCTGAATAATCAGGTAAATTTCCTGTCACATAAGTGCTTCCCTAGCACATGGTAAATAGTAGCAATACATTTTATCCTTGCATTTACAAACAGTGCTAGGAAAATTCTTGGAAGAGTTGGTGTCAGTTAATTGTAGACGATACATAGCTGGATACTCCTAACAATCTGACTCAATGTAAGTCAGCTTCCTGGAGTCCTAAGAAATATTACTTTCATTATAACTGTTACAAATAGTCCTTTTGTATTTGAATCTTTAGCTACTATTGTACATCATGTTGTGTTTTAAAATATGTGAGTAGGAAGAGAAGCTGCATGCAGAGTTCTTATATTTTTCACAGTACATATTTGTTATCCTTTTTTCCCCTCTTTACTCAGATATATTAACCTTGCATTTACTATTCAGAGTTATTAATTTCAGTTGACTTCAAGTCTTAAGGTCAAAATCATTAATCAGAGTTTCTATCATTAGCTCAGTTTCTTTTTCTATTAAGAGATTGCGATCACTTACTTTTAATGAGTCATGAAGTTTCTAATCATTTTTTTTTTCTTGGTATAAAATGTGAACAGTAATTAGGACAGCAAAGTTTGGAGACTTTTCTCTTTACTATAAAAATGCATTTTATGTTGACTAAATAAAAACAGAAAATAACGATGTAAAAAACCCTATTCATTGCTATCATCTCTATAGGAACTAAACATTGAACACTGATGCTTTCAACAGAGCTAGTTCAACAGAGCTAGTTATGTAATTGCAGCATTATGACTTTTTGCTGTTTGTTTTGTATACTGCAGCACAGTTTTCTGTAAAATCATTCCAAACATAAACTGTTCATGGAGTTGATTTTGATTATGGCTGTAGAGGAGAACTGTTTAAAATGCATAATGACCACTTTGCACTGAGACAGAAACAGCAATGCCATTTCCATGCCCAAAAAAGTAATGTCTGCATATATAGCACAGATTCTGTCTTGTTTGCATGGCTTCATATTCATCAGGCAATCAACATCATACACAGTGGTGATTTCACTGGAACTTTCCTGTTCAATTATCTTTTTAGTTGTGGGGCATACCCGACTGACAACAAAAAGTATAAATGTGAAATAAGAAGAAGTTAACATAGGATTTCAAAGAAGAGGAGCATCGGGGGGGGGGGGGGGGAGAATGGCATTTGCCTGTTGTAACTTTCTCCCAATTTGTATTTAGATCAATATTTGTGCTGAGTCCAATTACCAAGTCACATTTTTTAGGATCATTACACAGGCATTTATTGCCGCATGAGAGCCAAATGAATTGAAGAGGACAAATGGCGGAAAGGCCTATAATTGAGTCCAGGTGTATTCACAATGATCACTAAAGACATTAGCATTGTTGCAAATGTTTTTTAAAAAATTACTAGCTTGACAAATCAGAGAATAAAAACTATATTTCTAAAACCTAGCCTAAAATTGTACCTTTTTAATATTATTATTAACTGACATGTTGCTATTTACGACTGGAGAAGTTTGACATTCCCAGAACTACTTTGTAAACTTGCACTTCTTGTTTACATAGTTTTCATGGTATAATAAATTGAAAGGAATATATATTCAAACCATTGGGTTCCATAACATAATGAAAGCCCTTCCGGCCTGTTTATCTCACTGAACAGCAGGAATAATGACTGAAATTTTGAGAACTGATCAAAAATTCTTACCCTTGTAATGAGCTGTGCATCTGATAGTTTAACCATGGCAGAGAAAAACAAAGCATTTCCGTATTTCAGAACTCAAAATGGCTTGTATGAACAGACCTCAGGAAATAAAATGTATGTGTTTAGTCGGTGACAGTCTCACGCTTCTAGTACCTTTCTATATAACATAATCATTTCCATACCTCTTAAACATTGAATACATCATTTTGAAGAACTGAATGTCACCCGTGTTACAGTGAAAAAGGATGCCAAATGTCATAGTTTACAGAAGTGCTTCCTTTATCCCTGGGAAAACAAAAACCAGATGCCACAATGTCATTATTCAGTTATGTAAACAAATCAGAGGTTCTTTGAAAAATAGGAAACATGCTTATTATTACTCTACTGTTATCATGTGGCTAGGGATCGGTATGAATTCTTCAGCAACTAAGGAAAATCCACCGAAACAGACTATAAGTAGGCCTTGACTTATAATCATTCATTTAGTGACCGTTTGAAGTAACAAGGGCACTGAAGTAAGGGACTTATGACCATTTTTTTCACATGATAACTGCAGTATCCATTTTGGACTCAATTGTGATTATAAGTCAAGGGCCACTTGTTCTGCTCATAGATGTATCCATTCAGAAGAATCAGATAGTGATACTTCGGCCCTGTAAAGTTGTAAAACACAGGTGCAGATTACTAACTAACCCATTTCATCTATTCCATACAAATGAAAAGCTATCAAATTAGTGAAAAGAATTCTTAGTCTTCTCTTTGATTTACTACTTGTCTACAATATTGCACCAGTTACTGTCAATAGGGAAGATATATCGGTAAATGAGATCACTTGTCTCCTTGGCCTAATGAATGATGCCAAAATGATTAGAAAAAAAGCTTTCCTTTGAAAAATGAAAGGATTGTTCAAGTTGGAGCACACATTTGTAACACACACAGAGAGAAAGAGAGAGAGAGAAAGAGCAATAACAAGACAAAAAATAGAGTACCAAAGGAAGAAAAACCATGCAATTAGCACTGTTACTAGCACTGCAATCATACAACAGATTCCATTGCTTCAAATGGTTTTTCTAAAAAGGAACGCCAAGGAACTGGAAAATCCCCGTTAAGAGATGCTGTTCTAAACATTATTAGTAAACTAAAAGAATATAAATCATGGGTCCAGTGGTTTTCAACCAAGATTTCTGAAAGAATTCAGAAGCAACATTGCTGGCCTTCTGCAAAAATAACTATGTGCTTCAATGTAGGGGTTGAAGACTGAAACCTGGCTAAATAATGCCAGTTTTTAAAAGAGGTGTAAGGAGAGCCATAAAATTACAGGCCATTTAACTTAATGTATGTTCTGAGTAAATTGCTGGAAAGCATGATTCAAGATCAATTTATCAAGCATGGAAAAGGACATGCCTTTGTGAAGAAAAATCAATATGGCCTCTGCAAAAGAATGGCACGCTACAACATAGGATTCTAGTGGCGTCATTCTTTTTTCAACTTCCACCTTTCATTCCCCCCCCCCCCCCAAAAAAATTTGGCCAATATTATCTCTCCACAAGAATAGATCTCATTGAGTTGTTTGAGGATTTTCCATTTTCCCTTATTTCTTCTTAATTTTTTTTAGCATTTTGCAAACTGAATTTCCAAGAGCCCATTCCTATATTCCTGTCATGAATGGTGGTGCTAAATCACTGGCAATACTGAAAACAATATGGATCAGCATTTAGATTTATCATTTTCCATTTGGGCTCAGTAATTGCTATAAAGTTCTCATGTTTTCATGTGCTACATATAAGAGGACTCTTATCCATCTGGGTGAAGTTGACTTTTATCCATCAGGTTTAGCCTAATGGATCAGCTCACAGAAAAATAAATGAACAATAGCAGCAACAATGAATTAATTAAAAATTATTTACAAGGACCAAACACAATAAAAAGACCAACAATATCAATAACTATAAAAAAGAATGTTTAAAATTATAATAAAATCCCAAAACAGTAGCTAATAATAACAGGAGAGAAAACTCAGGCCGCTTCTAAGAATTGTAGCTATTGATAAGAATTGTGCAAGGTTTCTGAAGAGTGGGCGTATGCTGGACATTTTAAGGCAGATTCTACCTTCAAGTCGAAAGAGGCACAGGTTTGGCTTTCCTATGTACAAGTAATAGGCAGGGCATCAGTTCAGGCCAAAATAAATAGTTTTATATGTGGAAAATCTAGTTGGTGTAGTGGTTAAGATGCTCTCCTAGAAACCAGGAAACTGTGAGTTCTATTCCTGCCTTAGGTGGTAGGATCTAGGATCTAGAACTAGGTGATCTTGAGGCAGTTACTTTTTCTCTGCCCAACTCACCTCACAGGATCGTTGTTGTGAAGAAGATAAGAAGAGGAAGGTGTCAGTTTGTCCCCTTACATTATTTGTTAAATAAATAAACAAACAAACAAACAAACAGGAAATAAAATGAAAATATCCCAGTGTCTCTGCCACTGTGTGTCACACTATGTTTGTTGACATAAAGATGTTAGCGTGGTAACTGTCTAGGCTGGTTACACTCTCTCTCTCTCTCAGCCCAACTCACCTCAGAGGTTGTTGTTATAGGAAAAAAGAGAAGGGGAAGGAACATTAGCTGTGTTTGCCTCCTTGAATTAAAAATCTAATAAATAAATAAATGATGGTCAAGGAATATCTAAGGACAGTCCTAGGAGGAGGAATGATTGTGTTACAAAATAGATGTGAGACTTTGATGCTATCTTTTCGAATATCTAGATCCCAAATCCCCTGTTGTAGTTCATTTAAAATAATATTTATTATTCAAAAGCATTCATTAAATTACTTAGTGATCCAATGAATCTGATTGTCTAAAAATGGCTTGTGACCACTTGCTATTACTCACTCCCCTTTCTAGAAAAACCAGGATGTAGACTTCCACTCTTCTGCTATAAAGCAATACTAATCAAATAATAAATGTGTAATTCTTGTCTTTATTATTCTAAAATAGTATCTTGGGGAGTGTTTTATAAGCTTCTGCAAAGCTGTGAATTTTGCTATTTTATCACTTTCTTCTCATGCCATAGATTTGTTTTAAAATTGTTGAAAGATTTTAAGCACAGGAGAAACACCAATTTTAATCTGAAACAATAATGCAGTAGCAAGGGAGCTATAGCTGAAAGTGCATAACCATGTGTCTATCGGAGGTAATTTCAGTTTAATTGCATCTGAAATTGATGACCAGTTAACAAACACAAAGGGCTTATAATGGCTTCATGCGAATATCCATAAAATTCACTTTATGGACAAGTGTCTAGGAGAGACTTCCAATTTCAGCAACGCAGGCCATTTGGGCTGGTAGATTAGTCTTTTGTGAATAGTGACACACTAGCAGTCTTCATTTCCAATGCTTCTCCTTTATGTCTGCTTGTACAATGCCAACTTACAATCAACTTTTCAGAACAAGGACTTTTAGCCCTCTCCATATTTAACCTTTGATTAGAAAGACTGTTCATTGGTTGCAAAGCCATCTCAGCAACATCTATGTTTGCAAACCATTTAATGCCAGAACTAGTTTTCATATAGTCTACAGCAATCTAGAATGCTATGTGGACGTTCTAGATTATGACTGATATTACTAAAAGTTGGACATTGTTACTAGAGGTGCTTCATATGGCAATCCTTTTTGGTCATACCAAGACTTCTACCGGGTATCACCGGAAACATGTAATTAAGGAACTGAAGTATTTTCTATCTATCTGTTAGAGCAGGGGTGCCAAACTCAATTTCATTGAGGGCTACACCACATCAGGGTTGTGTTTAACCTTGGGAAGCTGGGTTGGGCATGGCCAGGGTGGGGGTGGCCAGCTCAACAACATTCATGTCGGGGTGTGCCTGTAGTGGCCTGAGTGCTCTACCAGAGAAAACGGGCTCCCGAACTCCATTTTCACTAGCAGAGGCACTGCAGGCTGTCCTTCACTGTTTCCAAGGTGGCTCCACGGGCTAGATCTAAGCAGATCCCACGTGCTGGATCTGTCCCATGGGCTTGAGTTAGACACCCCTGTGTTAGAGCAATGATTGCCTAATAATGGGTTCTATTCTAAATTAACTGATTTCTTCAGAAGTGTTCATCTCTTTTGCTAACTAGCTGCATAACTAATAGCAGGCAGAATGGAATACCAAGCCACCAGGTCCTAGGATGAGAAGCAAGAAATTTTCTTCCAAAGCTTCTTCCCAGTTCCCGTGGCTTCCTATGACGAGGTAATTTGAAATATTTTCAGATTTGTTCCATAAAATGATATACCATTAAACCATTTCAAACCGTGTTTTGTCAAAATAGAGTCAACTAATCAATTTCATGACATACATGAGTGTTTTGTTAACATTAAATAAAATACGTTGTCTATTTCATGGATTCCATCTGGTGCAGTCAGACCAGCAAAGGGTTATTTTATATGCTTCTCCAATCTCATGTTTTTTCCTTATTATTTTCTATTTCCCAGCTCATATTACTTTGATCTTGATTCACGTCTTTTAGTTTCCATGTATTCAGAAAGTCTATTTGTACTGAAAGTCTATACGTTCTGCTGTTTCCACAATAGGAATATTCCATAATTGAAATATGGGAAGAGTTTGTTTCTAATCATCCTGGGAGAATTTGAATTTTGTTCACCAAATGATATTCTGTTTTCAGTAGATTCAATTCTGATGTTTCATGTTTAAACTACCAGATCTACAAAGCAATCACATCCTGGCCAGTTTCCCGCGCTCTCTTTTACCCAGTGGGATTGTTTTTTTGAATATACTCGTAACAAAGAAGGATTATTGTTATTTTGATGACTTGTGACAATGTCAGCAAGACAAGCAACTGAGATGCAACCATGATAGGTCATGCTTCAGTGACCAGCTGTAATTATGTACATGTTGAAAACACTATCTGACAACATGCTGAGATACACTAATACTTTGAAAACAATTGTCCTTAAGCAGAGCACTGTGCAAACTGAGGGAAAAATAAGGTATACAAAATCCTCTCGTTTTAAGGCAGCTACAGTGTCAATATGAATATAATAAAGGTTCTTGACTGGTAAAATCAATAAAAGGTCTGAAAATAAAAAGTAGATATGTGGCATCTATTTCTCTGTATTTAAATTTCCCAGTTCAATGGTACTCTTCAACAGTACTATAGTTTGTAGTACTGTTACAATACTATAGTACTGGGCTGTTGTAATGAAATACTGGACTACAACTGGACCATTGTAATGCACTCTATATGGGCCTACCTTTGTAGAGCATTCAAAAGCTATAGCTGGGTCAGAGTGCTGCAGAATGCGTAGTTTTTGGGGCCTCAAGAATGGCCCGTGTCACACCACTGTTCCATGAGCTGCCTTGGCTACCAGTCTGGTTCCTGGTGCAATTCAAGATGTTGGTGGTCACCTTTAAAGCCTTTCATGGAATGGGTCCAGGTTACTTGAGGGAATCGTCTCAGCCCACTGGGATGAGGGGTGGGTTCTACTTACCTTTATTACTGGTTCGCATCGCGCCTGTGCACGCTCTTCTGTGCATGCGCAGAAGCTTCTGCACATGTGCAGATCAACTTTGATGATGGGTAAGTGGGCGGAGCCTCCTGCCGGTTTTACTACTGGTTCCTGTGAACCCATTCAAACCTGGGACATCCCACCACTGGCCCGTACTCCTTGTGCCAGCAAAGGAGGCATATTGTGAATCCTGTCAGCCCAATTATTCCAGCTGGAGGGGTCCAGGAGAACGGCTTTCTCCACTGTTGCTCCTGCTCTCTGGAACATCTTGCCTCCACAATGTGTGGTTGCCCCCAACCCTCCTATCTTCCTGTAAGGGCCTAAAGATCTGGCTTTGCCAGTCAGCTTGAGGTCCCAGTGGGAGGACAGCACAATGAAGGTGGTTAATTGAGTAACAACAGATCCCACCTCTCTCCCCACTCCACCCCCAATCTCCCCATATCTCTTTGGTTTTAATGTTTGATTTTAATTTTTTATGTTTAAAATTAGATATAATTGTAAAACACACACACACCCACACCCACACACTGAGTTAGTCTATGGTAAGAAGGGTAAGCAATAAATTTTATAAATAAATAAAATAAATAGTAACAAATATTTTACACAAAAGACTTTCCATAAAATATCTTAGCTACCACACTTAAATCTCAAGCAGAAAACATACATGTTTTGGCATAAGCTCACCACATTACAGAATATTGAGTACTGCTTAAATGTGAGTTTTATATGTGACAAATCAATTATCTATGAATGGATAATTCATGATATTTGAATTGATTATATATGAATGGTTTATCCCAAAACCAGAAAAATGAAGCTATGATGATATCACTCTATATATATTATACATTTAAAAATCTTTCTTTATTGTCATAATGCCCTAGTATGATGTTATTACAAGCTAAAATACAATTCCCTTTTTAATTTTTGTTAAGGAGAGAATTCAGAGGAGAACAATTTAGGAAGCTTGATATTAATATAATTTATAGCCATTCAATAACAATAGCACTTAGAGTTATATACAGCTTTACAGTACTTTACAGCTTTTTCTAAGTGGTTTACAGAGTCAACATATTGCCCACAACAATTTGGATCCTCATTTTACCCACCTCGAAAGGATGGAAGGCTGAATCAACCTTGAGCCTGGTGAGCAGAAGTAACCTGCAGTACTGCACTCAACCACTGTGCCACCATGGCTCATTACACCTTCAAAGGTGTAAATGAAACATAGGTTTGGTTGAAAAAAATACTATCTATCACTGGCTTTAATTATAGATGGCCAAATGGTAAATATGGATAGAACACTAAGGGGCAGGATAAGTACGTTTGTAATATGTAGGGACAAAGTATAGAATATTTAGTTATTATTGTTCTTAAGCAGATTATATTATTACTCAGTTACCATGCCCTGCTTTTCTGCATTGTAATTCTTGCAGACTCTCTGGTGTTCTTGTAGAATTTTTTGTAAAGCAAGCAGCAGAAAAACCTATTTCTGATCCAAGAGTCTTTAGTATAAACTGGAGAAAAAAACATAACATAAACTATCACATTATCAAAAGACAAAGCATGGATTAAGGTGGAAGTAGTAGAGAAAGATGCATTTCTCCTTATCCCTGTGAATTTCTAATGAAATGAGCTCCGTTCAGAGTAACATACACATGAATAAGCAAATCTTTATGCGTGTAGAAAACCAAAATCGGAACTGGGCTTATAGAAAAGTTAAGTAATTGGAAGAACAATATAGTTCCCATTTTTTAAAGTATAAAAAGCCTAAACCACCTTGAACATTAACAAAAAGGGGCAAAAATCAGGTGGAATGGAAAAAAGATCTGGGAATTTAATTTAGCATATGAATAATTAGAATAACTTGCTATTTCATTCTAAAATGGTCTATTTGCTGTTGAATCTTCCCCAAATGAATAACCACACTAAACTTAAGACATACACATGTAAAAGAATATTTGAAAGGATTATCAGTGTAACAGAAAATATCTTAATCAGTTGAGAAATTAGTTTCAACATTAGCATAAAGAAAATGCAAAAATAGAATAGAAAATATTCTATTCATGCAAAATATGGGGTTTGTGATTGTGTCCTTTCTCTGAGGTAATAAACTGCTTCAGTGATTGTAGGGAATTTACTGAATCATGAACTGGGTCCTTCAAAGTATCGCATGTTTTGGCTGAGTGTATGCCCATTTGAAAGGCTTATTTTTACACATAATGCTTCAACATGATTCTGGCAGATAATTCGTTTTTGGCTGTCAGAAGTACCCCGATAGGGATTTCTGTGTCAGCCACTATACGGTACATACATAATGAAATGTCTAACATGTACGAAATTTTACCAGTATCATAGAACAGGCTGCAATGCAAAATGAAATATGGATGCTAATCTTAAAAAGCAAATAGTCCTACAGAACCAAGGATTTAATGTCTGAAGACAAAAACACTATTTCACAGACAAATTCAATCATGACCAGTTTTCCAAATTTTGTCCATACAGTATGCATCAACATCATGGATAAGCAAAACTTGTACAACAGATACTATATAACAGCAGTTTAACCCTCTTAATGAAGCTGTTTATAAAATATAGTTCATAAATTATCCAGAAGATAAGAGATATTAGGTTTCCAAAAACCCATTACTGGTCATTTTGGCCGATTCAATCACACTGAGCTAGCAGGTATTCTTTTTAGCTTTTATCTTTCAGGAGTTGATCACTTACTTTTTCTCCAAGGACATAAACATACTCTATTAACCAGTCATCTAAAACTTCTCCATGTACCTTCTATGAGATCATGCAATGGATACCTTGATGGATCATTATCTTGGGAGATTTTGTTGGATTTATGCTTGGCAGCAATGAAAAATGCCTTGTGCTTCCTGACTGGTACATTGGTATGAATTAGGTATCTAATAATTAGTATAATGTTCAGATTATTTAAAAGTGAAATAAAGCATGGACACTCCAGAACATCCATAAGAATACCAGCAGAGCATCAGATAAATATCAAGAAACAGAGTTATTTAAAATGGAAAGTGGATAGAACTGTATCTGTTCTCACAATGAACTTGTTAGTTCTATATTGCTTAAACACTCTACCTGAAAGACAAGTCATATTTAAGTTAAAGAAGTCATGTAGATTATTTACAGCACATTAATCAATCATTTTGCCTGAAGGACTGTTTGACTAGAATCTATGTTATACAATTTATACAGTGGGATATTATTTATAGGATCATATTCCGCTAGAAAACTCATTATTTTCATTGACTCTTGGCCTATTCCTGGGCCCAGTTCATAGCACTGTCTTAGTGGCTATATGTGATTGAGCATTCATGTGTGCATATCTGTTGTTTAGTATTGTTTAGGATGGATTTTAAACTGTATAAATAGAAAATAAATTAATAGAAACAACCTTGATTCTATGTAAGAATTTTTTTAAAAAAATTTATATGCCGCCCTTCTCCGGAGACTCAGGGCGCCATACAATGCATTAAGCAATAGCCTTCATACTTTTGTATATTTTATACAAAGTCAGCTTATTGCCCCCACAAACCGGGTCCTCATTTTACCTACCTTAGAAAGGATGGAAGGCTGAGTCAACCTTGAGCCTAGCAAGAATTGAACTCGCAGTAATTGCAGGCAGCTGGAAGCTAAATACTATTTTTAACCATAGCATTAGTCTGCTGCGCCACTCAGGCTCTTACATACTCTTACTCAGAATATGTAAGATAAATATCTACAGTCATGAATATGCCAACAATTCATGCACTTTTGTATCTTCCATATATAACATGAAGACTCTCCAAAAGGTAGAACCAAGCTATTACCATAAGCAAATTGAACTAATCATATAAAATAGAATGACTTACTTGTAAAGTATTGTACTTGTAAATCCAAACCAATCAACACTAAAACAGAATAAGTGAACCTCTGCTGGAATTGTATTATTTCAGGAGTCATACTGCTAGGGAAAAGGACAGAAACAGGGGTAGATAAACTACTGCTGCTGTTCCCTCTTCACCTTGGATAGTGCCAAAGGCATGCCAGGGCTATTCCGGGATGAATCGGGAAAACATTCCAACCTCTTAGGTCTCCAATTCTCCAATTTGAAAAATTATGTAATTATGACCCAATACAAACATTATGTAAGTTGGAGCTGGCGTACTTGTTTCACTCTCATTGGAAAGAATACAAAAGAAAACATAAAGGGATTTTTTTCCCTCCTACATGACCATAAAAAGTTAGAAAGGAAAATAAGAAATAGAATATAGAAATGTTGACAAGGCTATAAGTGGCTCTTCTCTCACTCTTGAACTGATCAATTTAACAAAATAGAACACAAAATACAAGATGGATGAATGTTAAAGAAGGTACAACTAGTCTTCAATTTATAACTGTTTAGCGACTGTTCAAAATTACAACACTGGAAAAAAAATGACTTATGACTGTTTTTACATGAGCATTGCAGCATCCCCATAGTCACGTGATCAACTTTCAGATGCTTGGCAACTGAGTCATATTTATGAGATCATACATGATCAACTTTTGTGACCTTCTGACAAGTCAATGGGGAAGCCAGATTCATGTAACAACTGTATTAATAACTTAACTGCCTGATTCACTTAACAACTGTGGCAAGAAAGGTTGTAAAATGGGGCAAAACTCACCTAAAATCTGTTTTGTTTAGCAATAGAAATTTTGGGCTCAGTTGTGGTCATAAGTCGAGGACTACCTGTACACTGGAGAAATTATCCTGTATAACTTTGATGTTAGTTCCAAATAAATCCTTACCAAAATTAACTTGCATAATTACTGTCTTTTCTGTGTTTAATAATTTTGGAATTCCAATTTCTTAAGATGTAGTCATTTGAGCCTGCTTTCCAATACAGACTTGCAAATCAAAACTCATGGGTTAATTTAAGCACTTATTTCCCCCATTCTGTTATCTGCAGTGTTCTTTTTCCACCATCACATTAAAGTGGCATATGTCAACAAAAAAGGAAATGATTTACTGAAAGTTGTATGTCGTTTTTCAGACAGTGTGATGGCACCCATAAAAAATATAAGTGAGTGAACTGATAGTTTCTTTCCTGAGATGTATATAAAATTACGTCCGTGAAGGTCAGATTAAATTTTGAGGAAGTAAAGTATGTTGCCAGCCTTATCTTATTCTCTTACTTTGAAATCATACCTGATTATTATGTACTGCACCTTGTCCACAACTACAGTTTCAATAATTTCATTATCTGTTTCATGTTAAAACTAAACAAACAAAATAGTTATAGATCTATTTTAGGATAGTCTGTGATTCTGCTGAATAAAAGGCTGTTTGTTTGCAAAAAAATGTGCTTGATAAGAGTATATATTTAGGAAATTTGTGCAGAAAAAATGTGTAAATGGTTCTTTTTCATATTTAAGCAATTAGATATGATGAAAGTTCAAAATATGGAACTTTAACCAAATGTTCTAATAGGCTGTTTCTATTATCCAGATATATTGTATTTTTATTTTGGTGGAAATTGTATTGATTAAAAAATGAGATTTGCAAATTTAACGTCCTTTAAAAGGATCTGCCAGGATTGGGGGGGGGGGCACACCAGTATTCTGAGCCTGAGTGGCGTAGCAGGCTAATGCCTCCTATTAAGGCAGCATTTAACATCCAGCTGCCTGCAATTACTGTGAGTTCTAATCTCACCAGGCTCAAGGTTGACTCAGCCTTCCATCCTTTCTAAGGTGGGTAAAATGAGGACCCGGTTTATGGGGGCAATAAGCTGACTTTGTATAAATATACAAAAGTATGAAGGCTATTGCTTAACACATTGTAAGCTGCCCTGAGTCTCCGGAGAAGGGCAGCATATAAATATAAATAAAAATAAAATAAATAAAATAAAAATTCTGCAGTCTCCTCATGAAAAGCAATCATTCAGAACACATGTCGGCAACCTTTCCTCTTCTCCTTATTCTGAGAGTTTCCAAAGAACCAGTCAACTTACTAGTTTCTTGGTCTTTGCTGCAGTCATTGATTCTACTTTTATAGAGCTGTCTTCCCTGAAGTCCAAAATTATATTAAAAGAGAATGAATTCCCCCCTCCATGCCAAAAATGAGAAAATTGTGGAGAAAAAAAACATTTATTATAATAAAGTATACTTGTATAGCCTTTTTATTCAATGGGAGATGAAGATCTATATTGTGAAGAATTCTGAAATACTTGGATTTCATGTTGTCTGGACAAAATAGAATGATAGAATGAACAGAAAAATAACATATGGTAAGCCCTATCGTGTCATGTCTGCCATTTCACAAACCTATGTAGCTTCACCGATGTTTGCCAGAATATACCTGAATATAATGTAAACAATTGCTTTCTAGCTCATCTTCAATAGATAAGTTAATAGTTCATATCTCCTTTTGAAATAAGTTAAATCAGGATCATGGAACCTCTGGTTCTCCAGAGATAGCTGAAATACTATCAGCATTAGCCATGTTGAATGGAACTGCTCGAGCTTGTAATTCAGCAGCATACGGTAGGTAAATTCAAAGATTCCCATCTCTTGGGAAAATCTGCACAAGGCTAACTTTTTTTTTAAAATAATAACCTATATTCTCTAAGCCTTTTCTTTCCAGTCCATTTCTTTGACTTCATGTAATGTTTTGTTAAGAAGTATGATACTTAGACATCCTCATGGGCTGCTTATTTATTGCCTTGTTTAATTAAAACTGATTCTTGAAAGGATTTTAAAATGGAAGAATACATTTGCTGTTGATTAGAATATGTTTGTCCAGGAGAATCTGCACTTTGAAAAACTATCAGCAATAATAGTAGCACTCAGACTTATATACTGCCCTATAGACCTTTACAGAACTTTTTGGCAAGTTTATAATGTCAGCCTATTACTCCAACAATCTGGTTCTTCATTTTACTGATCTCAGAAGGATGGAAGACTGAGTCAGTCTTGAGCCCTGAAAGATCAAATTCCAGGCTGTGGGCAGAATTAGCCTGCGATACTGCATTCTAATTACTGTGCCACCATAGTTCTATTAGCATACTACAAGCTATTGAAAGCAAATATTTAATGGCTGTAGAGTTCCTCACCTCTAAAGAAAAAAAAAAAGCTTTTCCCTACCCCAATTACTCTGCGGTCTGCATTGTGTACAGCTATGACAAAAAAGATTGTCAAGAAAGACAGGGAACATCAATTTATCTCAGTTATGGCGACCTTTTGGGCTTCGTGTGTCAAAAATTTGGAAATTGGCTAACATGATTCCGCCAGTACTGTCAAACCCGCCCCGCTCCCAATAAAAGAGAAACAGTTCTTTACATATTTATTTATTTTGTAAAAAAAAATACAGTCCAATAGTGTGTTGTGCTATGTGTTATATAAGGAAATGTTGAATAAGTCCCTGAAGTAACTGAATATGAGTAAAGCAAACTCATTTTTGTAAAGTCTGGAGGCCATGGGAGAGGTCCGAGGTGGCGTGAGAGAAGACACCCTTTTTGCATGGCCTCTGCAGCCTATGAAAATCACACAAATGGTCAGGTTTTGCAAACATTGTCATGTTACCCGAAAGGTTGTGGTGTGCTACCTTTGACACATGTCATACTGGTAGGTTCACCATCACTAGTTTATCTTTTGGTGCAACTAGAGCATATTTATTTACTTTGTTATTTGTTACTTTTATTTGTTGTGGAGCTTTCTTGGAAGCTTTCAACAATAAAATGGGAAAAAAGGGATAAAAATCTAAACATAACAATAAGAAAGAAAGAAATAGCTTGGATTGAATGAATATGCTGGAACTTAAAGAACTATTGAAGCTCTTTTTAAAATTGAAATGGGAAAGAAAAGGTACTGCACAGGTCCTGTTATCCAAGGAGCAATTTCTATATGTCATTGGAAGGATACTTGATGATGCATGTGCTAACTTTCTTTTCATTCAATTGGCAAGAGATTTTATTTATTTAAATTTATTTAATCATTACTTCTATACATCTTAAAGGAATATATGAAGATGGTCTTAAAGGAAGATACAAGAGATGGTGACCAATGAAACATTATGAGGTCTTTCTATAAAAACAAACTTGAATCAATAAAATTGAGCTGTAATACTTCAGTAGCTCTCAAAGCAAAACTCTTTGAACACTTTGAACACACAATTACATTAAGAGGCTACATTAGGATGGTTAAAATGAAAAAAATAGTGGCTATGTGTATAATATTTTAAAGTTCTTTTCTAAGACAAGAACCATAATGCCGGAACAGAAAATATTCCTAGAAGGTTTGGAAAAGAGAAAGAATAAAACAACAACCCTCCCATTGAGAGGTTGTTGAGAGACTGTTAAGCCAAAGGAATATTTAACACCATGAAAAAAAAATGCAGTGAGGTGTTGTGTATGTATATATGAGAGAACACAACAGTCACTATACTGATAAACTTCAAAATATGATTTAGTCTAGGAAGGAAGCAGACTCAAACATCAAAGCTTCAGATATAATATTGTGTCAAAAAACCATGAAGCATTAAGACTTAACCAAGCATCAACCCCAAGTTGAAGAAAAGCTTTTCCTTTTGACACCACTGACTGAAACAGATAAGGCTTTTAAATATATATATACTTTTAAAACCTCTACCAGCCTTTTCTTCCTAAAATTGCTATTTGGGAAAAAAAAAACAATGACTAAATGTTGGGTGTTTGTCTACCTACCTCTTCGTCTTTTGTGGTCTTCCTCTTGGGCCTCTACAAGTGACTAGTGGGTGTGTATTTCTAAGTTAATTATGTCAAAGATTTTCCACAGATTCATGTAAAAAGTCTCAACAAAGCATTGAGGCAAGACATCTGTGATTCTGCTCTGCTCTTTAGATAAAGTGATTAAGCTAGAAGGGGGTGGTTGTGTTTTATTTAAGAGCTGAGTCTTCTTAACCAAGAATTGCAGGCAATATTTGATTTGAGGCTTGAAAGAGATCTGATATTCCAAAACTACTGCAAGACTTCCTAGCAATTGAGCAGAGCGTGTGTCTTTTCTGTTTCAACATTAAAGCCATTTCTCAAATGCCACTTGCTTTTTGAGCAGTCACTGAAACACTGGCCTTGACTATAATGAGAACTAGTTTTGAGCCATTCAGCCAAGAGAGAGGTTTTCTGCAAATGAGTAAAACAAAAGTAAAGGCAGCTCTTTTTGTGAATATCTTGATTGTTAAAAATCAACCGAATAACCTTTTGGTTATTTTACAAAAGAGAACAGTATGAATCAGAAATAATGACAACATTGTCCTCTTGTTTCAATAATAAAAGGAAGTTTCCACTTTCCCCAGGCCTGATGCAGAAAGTGCATTTTGATAGACAGAAAGAATAGCATGAAATACGCCTAGAAAAAAAGAAAAAGAAAAGAAAAAATGCTCCAAGTTCATCCAATTGTAAAAAAAAAAAAGGTCCTATTAATACAGAGGCCATTTATGAAACACTGAATTCAGTGAGAACACTGAATCTAGTTGAGTGACATGGAAAGAAGTTGTCAATTAAGATCCTCTGCTAATGTGCAGAGGATTTTAATTGGATAAGAATATTTGGAAGGACAGATATGTCCATACATGTATGTAGGAAGGAAAGGAACGCCTTCATAGGATAAAGGATGGTCTCTCCACTTGGATACATATGATGTGTGTTCCATAATAAAGTCTATTGTGCTAAAAAAAAAAGCTTTCATGTAGCTTTTCTCTCACTATGGTATCTTATTTGCTTCTTTGTTATCATTAATTTCAGACATTTTCGTTTTATTGAATAAGAAGTGGTTCTGAAATCTTTGGAAGGAGGAGTTGAAATTCCATTTTCTTTAAAATGCTAAGCCTATCACTTCAGTCTGGAAATTCAAACATAATGTGATTAATGAGTGGTTTTCCAGAGTTTTTAATGATTGGTCGTGTCAACCTCAGGCTGCTTTCTGTTGGCCCTCAATAAGCTATCGTGTTCCTTGGCAGCAAATGGCTCTTTATTAACTCTCTCAGCACCTGAAAAGCACACCTCTAATATGCTTGGTGCTAATTATTCTTCAAGTAATAAAATATTCTCTGTAGTGCATATGTGTTTATACATACAGAAGTACAGAGTACAGATTTTCAACAAGATAACTCAACAAGATACTACTTTTATCACTACATGAGTGAAGCTATCCTAAGTACTCATTTGAAGAGAAAGATTGGGAAAACACTGAATAAATGAATACATAAAATATTTACTGTGGTCTCTTTCCTGCCATTCACGATTCCAGATTTATTATATCACAGCAGCATCCATACTTCAAATAATATATAGGATTGTGTCTGTATATAATACATGGTACATATGGAATATGTAATTTATTACCGAGAAAGATATAGTAACAATATTTTTCTTCAATGTCACTCATAAAAAAAGAAGGAAAAGCACAAGTAACATTAAAGAGAAAAATGTTAACACTGAAACACTGGCATGACATGTTTTTAGAAATGTTACACTGTATTTTTCTCTTTAAACTTTACATGAATAAAGTAGAGCCTTCAGTTTTTAATTGCTTGAATATACGCTTGTGTGTTACTTGGCTCTTTCTTGAATGCAGCAAAAATAATTTGATGAGCTTCCGCAGAAACACCTTGGAGGCCCAGAAAAATAAGGAATAGCAATAGTATTTTGCCTTGAAATCTCTGGGCTATACTTCTCTTTAATTTCGAATCCTATACTCTTTGGGTATTATGCTCTTGTTTAAAATAATAAATAAAAGGCATACAACAACAGAATTTAAAATTGTATGCAGCTCGTAGGTGTTTGTAGTTAAATTTAATCAAATGAGTAATTAATCCACTGATTAATGTCAAGTGCAGTGACAAAGATGGTGCAGATAAGATCACATTTGCTCTATGAGGTGGTTCTGATATTTTAGTATTTTCTATATCTTGTGGTTAGTGGGAGGATTCATCATTCTTCATCAAGACAGGATAGTCTTTTATATATTTGTTAGATTAACATGTTCTCAGGTGACATATTCCAGAAGAAACATTTGCTTTAAGCTTGCTCCTTCTTTCCCACAGCATTTGCACATTATCAGAAAGAGTTGTTATGGAATTGTATCACAAATGTTTACATCGGATAAGTTATCCAATGAAGATCACACAACAGCATATTTTTTTCTTCAGTCAAGACTTCCTTTTTGGAAATCAGACCTTTTTTCATTACTTTTAATAGATGTGTCAACCTCATTTCGCTACTGTCATGAGGGGGTTTTTCCCCCACTTCTTTCTTCTTGTCTCAGCATTTTATAAGTCCAATAATACTGTACATTTTAGTTCTCAGAACTTGCAGGTTTCACCAAGTCATGAGGAGACAGAAGTCTTATTTGGGTTTTTCCTAGATATGATGAGTGTAGATATGCAAATAGGGCAGCAGTTGGGCTCATCTTTGCATTTGTGGTTCTGCCAGCAGTAACATGTAAGCCTTACATCTTCCTATACATGTAGGCTTTATCTTTCCATCACATAACGTGGAAGTCCTCAATCATATGTGCACGGACTGAGCAGTTTCTCTTCTTTAGATATGCTACATCTACTCTATAAATGATGGGGCTGTATCACAGGTATAGAGCCATCAATGTAATTCATGTGATTATTAGCCACTGAAAGTGAGAAAAACTACAGGGTTTGTTTATTCTATGATTCTGTAGGTACAAATCTTTCATTTTGTCAAAATTAGACAGGTGTACATTAGTAGCCTAATATCGGGTGCTGAGATCTGATAGTTGACCCTGGGAATGACTGAGCAGTTGCATTTTACCTTTGTCTTAAATATCCCCATTGCTTTCTGACAAGATGCAGTTCAGTGGTGAGAAGAGTAAAGTTCTGCACTTAGGAAAAAAACAAAGGCATTTTGTAAACCCAAGAATAGATTGTAACTTGCTCAATCGTAGTAACTGTGAGAGAGAGATCTAGGTGTCGTAGTATGAGCTAGCAATGTTCTACAACTGCAATGCTTGGAATACTGTATAGAGCCATGATGGCAAACCATGATGCCACAGGTGGCACGCGGAACCATATCGGTGGGCACACGAGCATTGCCCTAGCTCAGCTCCAGCACGCATGCATGTGCTGGCCAGCTGATTTTCGGGCCTCCAGTCCTACCAGAAGCCAGGAAACGGGCCTTTTCTGGCCTCCAGGGGTGTGGGGAAGGCAGTTTTCACCCTCCCCAGATTCCAAGAAAGCCTCTGGTGCCTGGGGAGGATGAAAAATAGGCCTACCATGCCATCGTGTGCCAAAAGTGGGAGGAGCACAGGTGGGGTCATGCACACATGTGCGGGGTGCAATGAATTATAGGTGTGGGCACGCACACGTATTACCAACTCGTGGTAGCCATCACTGGTATAGAGTTTTGGTCACCACAATACAAAAAAAGATGCTGAGACCCTAGAAAGTGTGTAGAGAAGAGCCGCAAAGATGATGAAAGATCCGGAGGCTCAATTGCATGAGGACGGGTTAAGGGAGCTAATTATGTCTAGCCTATCAAAGAAAAGAATTGGATAGACATGTCTTCTAGTACTTGAGGTGCTATCACAGAGAAGAAGGGTTGGCTTATTCTCCAGAAGCAGGACAAGAAGTAATGGATGGAAGCTTGTTAAAAATAAATCCAACCTAGAAGTAAGGGAAAAATTTGTGACAGTGAGAACAATTAATCAATTGAATAACTTGCCTCCTGAAATTATGGGTGCCTCATCATCGGAGATTTTCAAAAATGGATTAAACAGCAATTTGACCTGGCATAAAAACTCCTGCCTTGGGCAGAAGGATAGACTAGAAGACCTCTGAGGTACTTTCCAGCCCTATGATTCTATGTTGTATGTTCTATTTTTCTAGTTGCTGATGACACTAAATTCATCAATCAGAACAATATAAATAAGAGCCATAGTTTTCTTTTATTTCACACTATATGGAAGGTAGAGATGTGAAGTCTCAAGATGGTATTGAAGTCTTTAGAAAGTTGTCCAAAGTAATATGTGCTCCTAACTCCTCATAATATCCCTGATGAGAGGCATTATCATGTGTGCCATTACAGGAAAAAATGGAGATAACTGAATAACATTTACAAATTCAAAATCTAGGAGATTGTTTTACCAGATTCTGGTGAAAAAACTTTTCTTTTCTTCCACTTTCTTCTGTCTCTTTTATAATAAGTATAGGTTTAACATCAGCATCAATCAGACGCAATTCTGGTCACTGGTATACAAAGTTACACTCCTTTGGAAAGCAAGGTTGCTGTTTTATTAAACTCATCTGTTTCAGTTGCCAGTATGGCGAGTTTCTCAGTAATCACAAAGGACTAAATTGTCTGAAGAAGATTTAAAGGTGAAAAAAGTTCTGTTTATAGTTTTGTATACTTAAAGTGCCAGCCTTAAAGATAGCAATTAAAACTGAAAATCATGGAATACTTGGTCAAACTAATTTGCATTTTCTCATTCCAGATATGTCAGCTTGTGACATAGCAGCAAAAAAAAGTTTAGTCTGGGATTGCCTGTTCAGATTAGCAAATTTAATTAAAAAGTGTAAACTTTTATGGCCTATTACAAAATGGCAGCTATTGTGCAGATCTGGAGAGCATTCCAGATTTTGATGGATGTATTAGCCAGCAACAATGTACGGAGTAACATAAAAAGCAAGATTCTGATGAATGTGGTAAAAAGCCCATGTGGCAATATTGTACTGCATGTCTTACAGGGGAAAAAATGTATTGCTGCCCAATTTATTCAGAGATAAATTAGTCAAATACAGAATTCTGTTTTGAGAAATAGCCAGAAGAGTTACTCTTCAGCAATGTTACTTCATAGGTATTCAAAAGGTATTCTTGTTCCCCAATAGACGTTTACATGTGCTTACACATGCATACTGTTTTTTTTCTAGAATAGATCATAGATTTTCAGTTGTGATGACTTGAATCCAAACAAATAATCGTATGCACACTTGAAGAGAAATACAAGAATGAAGTAAGAAACAGAGATGCATATAGATACATTTCTGCAATATCTAATACCTGTATGAAACCCTGCCAGTTAATGTGAACAATTTTGAGCTAATGGTAATTTAGCATATAGCAGCCTAGAAGAAATATAAGTAGACATATTTTAATGAAAGTCAATCTGATTGAATGAGTCTTATAGGCACATATATTTTCCTCATGCTTAATTCAACTTAATACTATGCTTAAGGCCCTCCCTCCTTCCCTCCTTCCCTCCCTCCCTCCCTCCCTTCCTTCCACAATTCTAAGATGAGAGGTATGCATGAAACCCAAAACACAGTTATGATAGCCAGAAAGGGGAACATTTTGCAATAACTCAGGCAGAATTGAAGTATGAAACAGAAGAAGCATTTATGCAGGGGGGAAAAAAGGCCATCTGATGAACTTAAACATACAGTTTATAACAGAGACATGAAGAAATATGTTTCACTTTTTTCCTTTTTCAAATTATTTGCACATCCATGATAAATGATGTACAAACCAATTGTGTTTAGTGACACTGGAACTAACATTTATCTTGGATTTCAGTGCAGCACTTGGATTAAAAACCCATCATGTTGGTTTAAAGGAGTGTATAAATTTCTCAGGGTCTCAATGAGGAAGAAATACCTTAGGTTATATGCTCTTCCTTTGCTTTCTCTGGCAAACATAAGACTGAGAATTAAGTTGAGCCAATATATAAATACAGATCACTTTATTATAAACATATGGTTACTGCGCAGTCTTCAATCTGAAAAAAAATTCAGAAGATAAGTACGGAGAAGGGAAATCCTAAAATAAACTAAAGGAGTAAAACAAAACAGCAGTTTAAGAGGGAACTTTTGATACCTCATTTTCCCCTTTCCTTCCATTGGCCCTAGCTATTAACCACAATTTAAGTGTTTGTATTTTTTTCAAATATGGGAGGTGGTTGTTATATTGATTTAAATTGTTTTGTCTGATATTTTTAAATTGATTTTTAAAATAGTTTTTTAAAAATGCATACATTTAAAGTAGCTCTGGACTTACAACAACTATTTGAAGTTACAATGGCACTGAAAAAAGTGACTTATGACTATTTTTCACACTTATAACTGCTGCAGCATCCCAATGGTCATGTGATTAAAATTTGGAAGCTTGGCAACTGGCATCTATTTATGATGGTTGCAGTGTCCCGGGGTCATGTGGTAACCTTTTGTGACCTTCTGACAAGCAAAGTCAATGGGAAAACCAGATTCACTTAACAATTGTATTACTAACCTAACAACTGCAGTGACTTAACAACTGTGGCAAGAAAGGCCGTAAAATGGGCCAAAATTCACTTAACAACTGTCTTGCTTAGCAACAGAAAATTTGGGCTCAATTCTGGTCATAAATTGAGGGCTACCTGTATCCTAAATCTCTAAATCTTCCTTGCTATGTGATATATCATATGTAAGGAAACACTTCTTTATTGATTCAAAAAAACAACAACAACGAAAAAGAAACTATTTTTCCCAGTGTTTTTCTTTCTCTTTTCACCCATATTTATTTATTTATTTATTTATTTATTTCCAATTTATATACCGCCCTTCTCCCTGAGGACTCAGGGCGGTGTACAGCCAGAAATAAAAACATAAAATGCAAATATTAAAACAATTAAAATATATATGAATTTGGCTCCAGAATTAAAACTAACAAACCAATTAAAATTTAAAAATTTCTTCTTAAGCCAGCCCGGCTTGTTGGAAAAAATGTGTTTTAAGGGCACGGCGGAAGGCACTGAAGTCATGAATTCTCCTAATTTTTGGGGGCAACTGGTTCCAGAGGGTGGGTGTCCCCACAGAGAAGGCTCTCCCCCTGGAGGTCACCAGCCTACATTGTTTGGCTGATGGCACCCTGAGGAGGCCCTCTCTGTGGGAGCGCACAGGTCGATGGGAGGTCATTGGTGGCAGCAGGCGGTCTTGGAGATAACTAGGCCCTATGCCATGGAGCGCTTTATGTTATCTGAAACGGAGTCTTATCCTTTGCTCATCACAAAGTCTATGGCTCTAAATCATTTTTCCATTGCTTTAAAGGACAGATGTCTACTATCCCTGACAGATCTGAAAAATGAATGATTTTCTTTGCATTGATAGATACATTCCCTAGACAAATCTGATCATGATCTACAGACAACTTCTTTAGAAGATTGACTCAAACTTTGAAAAATGGTGTGCATATCCCCTTGAGAAGTGCAGGTCCTTTATTGAAACAGGAAATAAATTATCAGTTCTCCTTGGCTATTCTATCATTCCTTCCAGTGATGGCTGGGGAGGAAGCAATTTGCCTGTTTATCATATCAAGAAGAAAAAAAAGCCTCCTAACGTGCAACATGAAACCCTAAAATCATTGTCAGTTTCTCATCTTAAAAAGTAACCTCTTAAGTAAATGTGTGAATATGTTCATTATTTCAGCCCAACTAATTTCTCTAATAATAGCTGGAAGGGAAATTATGGGATTTGAAGTATAACCAACAACAATACAACAGAAGAGTGCCAGGTTGAAGAAAGTTAACTTAGAGCTTTCCTTTATGAGAGATGTTTAGACGATTCTTTCTGTTAGTTCTGAATGACAAAAATCATACGACATGTAGCTACCTAGCAGGTGCCTCTGTATACAACAGACTGAGATAATGGTTCCTCAAAATCATACTGAAGTTGTTTCCCATAATTAGCCCACATTTTCACCTTGTTCGTTTGAAAACTATTTCTGAAGAATAAAGTATACTCTGAGATATTTCATTCTTATAAGCTACTAAAAGAAGAGATCAGCCAAGTAAGGATCCTGCCACCAGGAAATAAATTTTCCACATTTACATCAGGAGTTAATCTTACATGCTGCTGCAGATACATAAATTGAGGATTATTGCCCTATGATTATTCTCTACAAGGACCATGGTATGGAACCAAAATGCTGCATAATACAGCATTCAAGTTTGATCACTACATTACAAAAAAAAAAGATGTTGAGACTTTAGAAAAAGAGCAGAGAAGAGCAACGAGGATGATTAAAGGCCTGCAGACTAAAACATATGAAGAACGGTTGCAGGAAATGGGTATGACTAGTCTAGAGAAACCAAGGATTAGGAGTTTTAGGGGCTGCCACAAAGAAGTATTTTCCCTATTTTCCAGAAGGCAAGACAAGAAACAATGGATGGATATTAATCAAGGAGAGAAGCAACCTGGAATGAAGGAGAAACTTCCTAACAGTGAGAACAATTACCCAATGAAACAGTTTGCATTCAGAAGTTGTGGGTGCTTCATCACTGGAAGTTTTTAAGAAGAAACTGGACAGCCACTTGTCTCAAATTATATAAGGGTCTCCTACTTGAGCAGGGGTTAGATTAGAAAACCTTCAAGATCCCTTCCAGCTCTGTTCTTGTGATTGATTGCTGCAGTTTCACTTTTTGGTCAAAATGGTATAAAGTCATAACGGACATATGTGCTGCTATATTTCAAAAATCTGCTGCATCATATTCAAACTCTTCACCTCTTAAGAATGTATTCCAAGGAACTTGGTTTATGGCAAATCCTATTACCCCTGTGGAAAACGACTCTATCCAGTTGATACTTCAAACACTTAATATGGTCCAACAAAGCTGATCCTGAGTAGATCTGTACATGATTCTGTGGAAGGAGAACAAGAGAATTGTGCTATGTTATTGTAAGCCGTTAATGGAATGCTCACATCTAAGCGGAAAGAGTTATTTTCCTTCCACTAGACTTCTAAAATGTTCAATTAATTTCTTATCTTTCTTAAACTGGGCCTAATTTAATTCTTATGGCTCTCTACAAAACCGTGCATGGCTGACAGACTCTATAGCATTTTAAAAGACTTTAATTGTTTCTCTGCCACTTGGAAGAGAGATAACATATTTTTCTTCAGCTTTAAGATTCCCCAGCAGCCATAAACTTTGAATATTAATAGGATCCATGGAAGCTGAGGCCTGGTCTTGTACCTGCACAAGCTGACAGAAAAGAAGATGCTGTCATTTGAGACTGGTGGCTGGAAAAAGGGCATAAGGCAACCGGAGACTCAAATACAACGCACTAAATAGTTCATCGCAGGCAAGTTTTTATTCCAGTTGGATCGGTACATGTTAAAGTTAACTTCCGTAAAATGTAATACCTGCCATTTTTTCTTTTCGCTTCCCTTCATCAGTCTGTATTTGATCTGCAGTCAGACATTTCTATACTATGCATACTGTGTGTTTGAGATACACTGATGTACTATGATACCTTCAGCAAATTTTGAAAATTGAAATTGGGGCAAGGCTCTTGAGCTGAAATTCAACTTTGAATGTTATAGCTTTGCATTTTTGTAGGTAATTTGAAGGTATTTCTGGGTGAAAACTCTTCTGTGCCATGCTTGCTTTTTATTACAGCTCACTGTGCTTTACAGAGATTGTACAAAATTCCCTGTAAAGATTGTGGGATGGTTGGCTACATTCGTATTAATTACATTAATACATGGCACATCACCAATTTTTAAATAAGTCTTTCAAACAATCTCCTACTAATGTCTTAATTTTCACAGGCGTTGGAGGCTTTCTCAACAAAGATAAGAGTAAGCAACCTCATAGATATTACAACATGTTCTACATGCCAACTTACAGAACAATTCCCCCAACAGGTCCATGAGCATCTATGGTAGAGTGCAAGAAGAAGAAGTAATGAAACATGGTTCACAACACTGTAAAACACACCTTGCTATTCATATGAATGGATGATATGTTTTTTTTTAAAAAGGGCAGTTTGCACAGTGATATGATGCAAATTTCAGTTTTTTTGGCATCATTGTGACTAGAACCATTATTCTGGCCAGTCGTCTTCACAAATATATTGTCTGCCACAGGAAAACATTTTCATTTGTTAGATTTAATATCTTTCTCTCTTAGATTCTGAACGAGAGGTACAAAAATATTCCTGGTCAGAAGCTTTCCATATTTCTCATATTTTCCCAGGTTTCCTATATTTTTTGTATGACTCGTGGCAGCCTATCTCAATAATGCCTTATTGTTGGCATGCTGGATCATAAAAATGTATTTTTTCCACTTGAACTGTCTATAGGAAGAATTAGAAAGATGGCTAGATTTTGCTTAGAAATATCTTGGTAATAACAGTTATATAAATTTAATCTTTAAGGTTGAAAACTTGGTAACTATACCTTATCCTTGGTTGTTTATTATTTTGAATTTATTAGGTTTTTTTTATTCCTGCTTGTCTTTATTTGAAATGGTTATATATTATTTTTGAGTATTTGTTCATAAAATTAGCCTTGAAAAGTCTCCAAGGCCTGCTTAGCACTTATTGCTCCAGAACAATGGGATTTTATAGTTTTGAAGATACTGATTTTAATTGTAATTTTGATTTTAATTGTTCTGTTAAGATACTGGTGTTGTTTGATCTGCATTTTTGGTTTCTGCAAACCACCTATATCAATATAAATAAGATATAAACTTACTTTATGAAATATATTTAATTATAATAAATAAATACCTCTGAACTATATCAAGTAACATACACTATGTACCACAAAATGTATCTCTGATATTAGTGTCTCTCTTTAGTTCATTACAAAATGCATCATTACTGTTGTGATCTTTGTGCTTTTCTGCAAATGCTACAATATTTTATGATGTGCTTCTCTGAGGTCTGTTTATATGGATAATGCATAGGCCTCAGATAATTGATTGAAGGTGTAATCTATGGAACCAACAGTTCCCAATCTGTATAATTAGATAGTATAATTAGGAGAAACAGAAACAGAACTCCCTGCTTTTATGGCCGATGTGCAGGGGTGGGTTCTATTTATTTTTACTACCAGTTCGCAACGGGAGTGCGTTTGCACTTCTGCACATGTGCTTCCGCTTCTGCGCATGCGCAGATCATACTTTATGGCATCTGGGTGGGTGGGCGGAGCCTCCCACCGCTTTTACTACCGGTTCTCAAGAACCAGACAGAACCAGGAGCAACCCACCACTGCACCACTGCCTATGTGTATGTCTTTTATAAGGCATTTCCACATTACCATAAAATTATAGACAACATTAATCTCTTTCTGATTTTACTTTAATGCCATTATTAACATCTATGGATTTCCTACCCGGCTTTTCATTTTTACCCTGCTTATCAATCTGTTGTGAAGACTGGTAATTTAATACCAGTAACATTGCAGAAAAATGCTAAGATTATTCCAATCTTTTAATGTAATATTCTGTCTTAATGTTCTTTATGTCAGATATAGTTTATTAAATTTCCACAAAAGGTAAAATGTAAAAACAGGGGTGGGGGGTGGGTGGATAAATTAAAAAGAGAAAAATAAGGGGGTGAAAAAATTAAAAAGTTCTGAATATTCTGACGTTTGGTTTTCATGTTTAGGGATGTTTTCATCATGAATTTGTACCTTGTGGAATAACAAGAACTCAGGTATTGGAGCAGTGCAGGACATTATTACATGAGTAGGAAATGAGTGGGTAGTTCGGAGAACCGGTAGCAAAAATCCCTGACACCACCCCCTCCCCCGCCCATGCCCACCCAATTGCCCAGTCCCCATTTGCCCACTTGCTGCTTCTTTTGGGCTCGCTCGCTTTTCCTGCCTTGCTTCGGCTGCTGCTATCCATTGCATCAGCTAACAACTTAATCTGCCTGCCTGCAATCAATCCAATCAGTGAGCAACTCAATCTGCCTGCCTGCCTGCCTGCCTTGTGCCTTCAATTTGGTAAGTAACTGGGTTTTTTGGGGGGTGGGGGGGACTTTAAAAAAATTGTTAATTGAGGGATTTTTTAGGAGTTTTTTTTTTATAGACAGCAATTTAAAGTTAAGGAAGTTTTAAATTTAGCTGCCTTTATCTAAAAATATAAATAATAAAATAATAAAATAAAATATTTGTGCAGCTTTCTGAGATTTGGTGTGTATCTGTAGAGTGAAACACTGTATGTGGCATTTTGTGTGGAAAAAGTGTGAAAGTTGGTTTTTGAGCTTTCTGTGGCTGTGTGAGGTTCCTGCTTGTTGCAGGGGCCATTTTGGAGCAAGTACAGCTGCTTTTACATTGTGTGTGAGTCAGCTGTGTTGTGTTGTGTGTGTGTAAAGTGTAAAAGTTGGTTTTTGGTACCTCTTATTGTTTTGTGTACTTTGTTTATTATTGTTATTATTTATTATTATTGGCCACGCCCACTGGATCAGCTGACCACCAAACCACAGCCACCAATTAAGCCACACCCAGAGAACCAGTAGGGAAAATTTTTAGATTTCAACCCTGGTCTAGATAGATCAAATGTTTTGACTCAGTAATTTTAGGTTTCTATAAAATAATACTACAGCATAATGGATTAATGACTAATCTACATGTATTTCTGCAATCTAAATGTTATTTATTTATATCCTGCCTTTATTACTTTTAGTCAGAAATAATTCAAGGTGGTAAACTTATCCAATACACCTTTCTCCTCTTATTTTCCCTACAACAACCCTGTGAGTTGCGTTGGCTGGAAGTGAGTGGCCCAAGGTCTCCTAGCTTAGTTTCATAGCTAAGGCAGGATTAGAACTCATGGTCTCCAGCTCTCTAGCCTGGTGCCTCAACCAGTAGATCAAACTGACTCTCCAGTTATAGTGGGTTTTGCAGATTTGTCACTTTATAGTATAATCTGAAGCCAATCAGATGTTTTGATTCAAGGCATACAAGCCATCTCTACCAATGTAGAAGGGTCAGCTACAAATATTTGGGACGCCATGAAAGGACAGAAAATCTTTATCAAAATTCTCATTACTATATTTTGAAAATTATTATCTGCCATGCAAGGAGGTGAAAGAACGTACTTCCTAATTAAGGACTAAAAGCAAAGATGTGGCAAGGGCCGATTGGGTATCAAGTCATGAACTCTTCATGTGTAAGTTCCAAGTTGGCTAGAGCCGAACAAAACCAACTACTTTCTATGATATGATTTTTGAGCACATATTCACCATTTTCAAGGACAATGCCAGAAATCACTTTGAAGTGCTTAGCCTCATTGACAGTGAACCAGGGGAACTGGTGAATGAATTTTTTTTTAAAAGAAAGTTGTTAAGGATGAATTGAAGAAAAGACTGCCAAAGAAAGCAAACTGGATGTCAGAACAGACAGTAGAAATTGCCAAGAAAAGAAACTGAACCCAAGAAAGGAAAAGAGCTCAAAAAGAACCTTAAACCAAAAAAAAACAAACCACCCCAATAAATAAATAAATCAGACAGATGCTAGAAAAGACAAGAAGCAGTATTACAACATTTGTAAAAATGGAAACAGACATTGGAAAAAAATCTCTGAACTTAGAAAGAGGTTCCAATCTTGAACTGATATGCTAAAGCAAGGGTATCCCATCCTCAGTTTATGGATGAAGTATGCCAGCAACCAGTCTGCGCAAACAAGCAAAGCCCCATCTGCAGGATGCAGGCAGCACACAAAATCACGGCCCCTCCAGTCCACAGAAAAACCTTTCACCATGAAACTGGTCCTTGGTACCCAAAAGGTTGGGGGGGGGCACTGTGCTAAAGGACAGATCATAACTGATTAAAAGTAGACCAAACTAAGTTGAGAGATGTATACTGGAATTCTGTGAATAGAGATGTCAATAGCCAAGACATCTTAGAACAGTGATGGCTAACCTTTTTGCCATCGCGTGCCAAAAGCGGGGGGAGTGTGGTGAGGTCACACGCACGCATGCCCACATCCATAATTCTATGTGCCCCACCCACCCCCTGTGCTTCCCCCACTTTTGGCACGCGATGGTACGGTGGGCCCGGTAGGCTCATTTTTTGCTCTCCCCAGGCTCCAGAGCCTTCATGCGTGCCGGAGCTGAGCTCGCGTGCCCACCAATATGGCTCCATGTGCCACCTGTGGCACCCGTGCCATAGGTTCTCCATCACGGTCTTAGAATATATTCTCTAAAAGTAGTCACTGACTTACAATGTTTGTTTACTGACTGTTCAAAGTTACACTGACAACAGCACTGACAAAAAGTGATTTACAACTGTTCCTCACACTTATGGCTGTCACAGTATTCCCATGTTCATGTGAACAAAATTCAGGTGCTTAGCAACTGGTACAGGGGTGGGTTCTAATTTTTTTTACTACCGGTTCTGGGGTATGGCTTATTTTGTGACGTGGCTTGATGGTCATGTGACAATTATTTAGGATTTAGCAGAGGTACTGGTCTACCAGGCTTTTAACTGTTTGCAGAGCTGTACCGATCTACCCATTTATTTTTGCAGGCACTGGTCTATCCAGTGGGGGGGGGGAGGCCAGAACCGGTTCAGTGACATCATATTGTCACCGCTACTGGCTCGGCGGAACCGGGAGGAATCGGGAGGAACCCACCACTGAACTGGTATATATTTACAATGGTTACAGCATCCCGGGATTATGTAATTGCCATTTGATACCTTCCCAGCCAGTTTCTGACAAGCAAAGTCAATGAAGGAAGCCATTTAATTTAATGGTCACATGGTTCATTCAAGAAATGCAGCAATTCACTTAACAACTACAGCAAAAAGGTCATAAAATTAGGCATGACTTGCTTAGCAACAGAAATCCTGATCTCAGTTGTGGTCATAAGTCGAGGACTACCTGTATTAACAAGAATCTCTAGTACTAGAAGATGACATTAGATCAGCACTCGAGTTATTACTAAAAGTCTACAGGAATCGATGGAATACTACAAAAATATAGAAACAGCAACAGAAGAGTCAGTAAAGGTTCTAATCTAACTATACCTGAAAATCTGGGCAATCATTCTCTATCAAATTGTAAAAGATCAGTGTACATACCAATATGAAGAAAGGAAATTTAATGAAGAATACAAGCTAACAAAAAAATTCCTTAATTTCATTTGTGAACAAAACAGTGTTTAGAATCATTCAATGCAAATTTAAAAACTGGTAGCCCCTTTTGAAACTAAAACTTTACAAATCTAGAGCTTCCTCCAACCTGTAAAGCATGTTGGGTTAGGGAAAATATGACTAGCCAATGTGTCCATGGCTGAATGTGGGCTTGAACCTGCTGCCAGTCAGCCAGTCTAACAGCTTAGTATTATACTACACTGGATCTCCAACATTACATGCAAAGTCTTTCATTTAAACACAGAGGAATTAAGCATTATTTTTCACGAGAAATAACAGTATAAAAATTCAAAGATGAATTGTCACTAAATTAGGCACAAAGATCAAACTCTGAAAAGCAAGCCTATCTCTTTAGTAATGTCAAATTATCAAGGAAGACAAGAAGCTTCTGGTTTAATTATGGCTTTGCCTTTGTTACAGTCTTAGTCCTCAACCACATTATTATCCAGTCTGTTGCTTTCAATCTGTTAAGTAGGAACATAAGGTAGCAGAATAAAAAGAGAGAGAAATAAGCAATAGGAAGTAAGAGATGGCAAGAAGGTGGCTTGATCCTTTTAAAATGCCCTCCCCCTTTAGGAAGTACAGATGGCTCAATATTCAGAATCTGAAGATGGTTTTATTCCAAGCTGCTTTATATTTATCGCTATGTCCTTGGGAAGCATTATTGCTTATCCTTTCTGGCTATTATAATTTTGTTATTTTTTACTATTGTATTTGTTATATGCCTTGCTTTGGGAAGATGACATATATGCATCCCAGGTCACAAAAGCTGGTGATTGAAAGCAATGTTATCATTATTGTGGTCCTCCTCATTAGTATCATAGTAGAATTTTGCATTTAAATTAGCAATTTGTAGTCTGTTGGGGTAGGGGAGAAGGGATTAAGTTATTAAATCCCAAATCCCTATACGTGATTCTTCAGATTTTTTAAAATCAATGAACAGACATAAGAAGAAGCAGTCAGGAAGACGTATGCAAAGTTTTGTTCTTTTGTTATATCCTGTCCAAAGTCTGCCTAGTACTTTGTCCCCCCTTCACCCACAATAACTCTAGTAATAAATTCCCAGAAACATACAAAAAAGGTATGATGGAGATTGCAGTCTCCTCTTTAATCCTTGTTATCTGTTGCTTAGAAATAGGTTTAGACTTGCTTTATCTTATTTAACAACACATCAAAGATGATCATCAAATGTATATGCCTTTTGATCTACATGCATTCTATTATCACACACTGATGTTTTGTTCCATTTGTAATTTTCTGCTTATTAACTGTAATATTCCCTATTGTTCTTTGTATTTTTCTGTATGGTTGTTACAGTGAATATTTTAACTGCACTGTTGTAATGTTGAAATACAAACAATTTGGGGCTTCTTAGTTCTCTCTGAGCTTGGTTGTTTGATTGTGGATGTTTCATTACACAACTACCGTGTTTCTCCAAAAATAAGACCCTGTCTTATATTTTTTTGAACCCTGAAATAAGTGTTTGGCCTTATTACCATGCGCTCAAAAGCCCAATTGGGCTTATTATCAGGGGATGTCTTATTTTGGGGAAAACGGGGTAGGTGACATCATCAGTACTCATGCTTAAATTCCAATGGTGTTCAAGAATAGTTGGGAAATGAAATGTATTCAAGCAAACCATCAAACTCAGAGACTTCAAGGACTCCATAGTCCTACCCTGAGCTACATATATTCCCTTCTAATGGGGGGGGGGGAACCTTGGATAAGATTTAGTATTTCATTTTAATTATTTGGGCTAATAGCATTGACATATTTACTCTTCATTCAATTTAATCTTAATGTTAAAATACTGGACAATTATTTCCTGATGCCTTATGTAGTGTGATAGATTGCCGTTCTATGAGTCCCTGTGAATGAAAGATTTTGGTTGTAATTAACTAGACTCAAAGATGGTTGGATTAGTAATAAAAATTATCCAGAGAACTATATTTAAATGGAGATCAGCTTCTACAGGAAATTTTTTTGCATTTCCTGATAGTAGCACCTTATTTAATCTGGAATAGGACACTGCAGAAATGGCATGGTGAAGCCTTGGAAAAGTTAAGCAGAGTGCGATGATAGCAAATAGGACAATATGTTAGCTCTGGTTATCATACAAAGATGGAAAGTTAGTGTTTAAATAATACAATGCTGAAAAAGTCTGAATTTGAGCTGGAAAAACAGACATGAAGCTTCCTAGGGAGAAAAAGCTCACCTTTCATTAAAGCTGAGCAAACTTGCCAACGTTGCCAGGCTCAATATAAGCTTGATTAAGGCCAATAGAGAACTTACAAATCAAAGAAAGAGCATAGCATAGAGAAATATATATATATGCTCAGTCAGTTATAACTAGCTAACAGGAAATCTGGCAGATAAGGAAGGTGGGAGAGGAAAAGTAAGGCTTGTGCTATTGATTAATGAATGGGCAACAGCCAAGAAAGCAATATTACTTTATTGCAGTTTCCTCACAAACTGTATGATATTCACCCGAATGTGTGAAAGGGAAAAATGCTTTTCCAATTTGCAATCAATTAACCAGGAGTCAGGATTCTGTTGTTCTCCAAAGGCTCTTTGAACAATGAAGAGGCTCCATTCAACCAGGCAATCGTACAGGGGAGAAACGGGCTGTGTACATTCTTAAGTTCCTTTTATGTACGAATTAATGTGTCAAGTAGGCTATTCTCTCACACATATCTTAGTGGATCAAACAGTTTGAAGGCTGAGTTAAAAGTGCTGACATGGGAGAAATGGGAAGGAGTTTTATAAGATGTACTCTCCAACAGATTATCTTCATTTCTTCAGATAGCATACTGGAGGACATGATTTTTTTAGTGTTTCATTTTGACCAAATAAAGCCTAGCATCAGAAAGAAATATCTTATTGCTGTGCTATATTTTTACAAGAGATTCTTTTTACATAGATGAATGTCAAAATGTACTTTTATCTCCTAGCTGTTCCTGAACCATTCCTGAACCATCTCAAGTATGTTTTGGTTTACAAGATGGATTAGATTAAAAAAAAATACCTGGCACTATACAAGGAGTTCATAAAGACCAAAGCACATGGCTGTCCATGGTGGTTGGGCAGATCAAAAGGTACAGGATCTAATTTTCTTAATGAAACAAACTTCTGGGGAGTTGCTTAGTTGTAAAAATTGGGTACATTGTTAGCACAGTATAACTTAATAAATCCAAAAAAATTTGGTGCCTAACACTATACTTAAAAAATTACACTTAGTAGTGTGAGACTGAAAAGAATGGCCAAGAACAAAGTTACTGTGACTGCCAAACACAAGATGCTGAAGCATATCAGATAAATGTGCCATAATATTACATCATCATAGGACTTTTGGCATGATTGGCTTCTACAGATTGACAAATAATATTTCTTGTTTGTTTATATTAAGAAGAACTTTCTTTGGGAATAACTTTTGATAAGACAGCTGTTATTGGCTTCCTTTGCTCTTTCTTCTGCTGATGACCTAAGAATACGGGTGCTTTAAGAGATGGCTTTAGTGATTTTGTGCATAATCCAGCAGGAATTTTTCCCACAGAAAATCTAATTGATCTGAATAAAGACTGTAACAAATGCAAAGTTTGTATTCATTTCAAGCAGAATTGCGCAAAGAACATTCCCATGTATTTTGTATTACAAAAACAAGATGATTAATACCTAGAAGGTTGAAAACAGCAGAAGCATTTAACTTAGCCAAACTATTTGAACTCCATCATCTTACATGGTCTGCAAACTCTGCAAAAGTCACAATCTACATTTGTCTAGGATTACAAAAAAAAAAAAAAGCCATTTACTCAGAAGGGTCTTAAGGCAGTGAAAAGATGGCCCGGCTAATGTAAAAATGGATTACAAAATGTATCATCTGTCTCAAACTAAGGAAATAATGGAAGAGAGGAAGTACAATTTATTACTTATAGAATGTAAATTCATGTTCACATCAAACATAATATGCTCTGAGAACAAATGGCAGGAATTGTCTTGAATAAAAACAAGTTCTATAGTTATTGCTCATTTGGGAGAGATACGGAGTAAGGAAAATACAGTCAAAGACCTCCTTGCTGCCACTCATGGGATGTAGGGAAACTAAGGTTTTATGTACTGTAGCTTTGGAGGTGTAAATTTGATTTGAGAAAGATATAATTAGATCAGTTCTTTAAATTTAATTTTTGAACTGAATCTTTAAATAGATGTAGGAGCATAGGAACCTGAAAAGTAATTTATCAGAGAGAAGCAGCCTTTTTGGTATTTGTGTACTTTTAATTATTTCTTGAAAGTTTTTATTTTCAGGTTGGGTAATCCATTTTCTGCATTGGTTTATTACAATTTATGATAAGTTGTCTCTTGGATAGTTTGGAGGCAGCTATGTTGTTCTTTCCTTTTCCCTTATATTTTTGCTTTAATAGTGTGCAGGAAAAGTATTTTTAAAAAATATTTGTTTAAAATATTTTTATGAAAAACATTTGAAATCCCATACAGCTGAAGAAATAAATAGCTGAATAAATCGCTCTTTCTTCATTCTTTCATTTCCTAAGGGCTACTTAAAATAGTTGGATAGAACCAAGTCTGTCACCTTCACTGAAAATGCATCTGAAAATGCATCTGAAAATTGAAAGGGATTGTATATAAGGAAGGACCAATTCCTCTTTTTTGTTATTAACAAAATACAAAACACTACATAAATTTCAAAAAGAATCTAAAATAGATAAATCTTAAGTATTAAACATTGATCTCTTAAAAGGCAGCATAAATCAAGGATAACTTATAATAAAGTGCTATTTGAAATACACTGATGGAATAATAACATTTCTTTCAATAAAATCTAAAATAATCTGAAAAAATATTGTATGGAGAAAGTTGGCTACCCCATAAATTCATATATAGTATTATGACTCCACTTCTATGGCACGTTTACTGTAGACATACAGTATTTGAATGTGTATGACTGATACCAGTTTTCAGTTACTCCAGGGACACTATAACTCAGGTAATGGTTAGTAGGTAGGGTAGGAGAATCTCAGACCTTAAAATGTAAAACGTAAAATAATAATTATTGTCACTGCACAACATATGTACAATGAGATTGGTGAAGCTCCCTCAGTGCACTCCCCCAACACAATACAACTCAGAAAATCCCTAACCCAATAAATCATATTAACAAACACCCAATCTTATTGCCCAGTGTGAACATGTTACATATTGTGCCGGCCCTGCAAGTCCATCGTACTATGTAGTTATGATGTTATTTACATATATAATGTAAATTATTCAATTGTTTCATGGAACATTAAAAAAAAACCCTCTAGCCACTTTACATATCTAAACTATGATCTTAAAATAAAAAAAACACAAAGTTCATTCCAAAATACAGTGTGAGGAAGGTATTCTTAGGAACAAAGCACTCCCCAAAGACCAGGAAACACTTGTTAAAACTTTCCATTCTAACAGAAAGAAGTAAACATGAGAAGAAGCAGCTGAATTCAGCATAACTGCATCCATCCAAGTCACATAGCTAGTTGCTTTGTCAGCAGATGAAGCTGAAGGGCATAAACAGAAAAAAATAGGGTTAATACTTCAAACCTGAAAAAAGATAAAATGAAGCATAGAGGACAAAAAAAGTTTGGAACAAGTAAATAGGACATCAGAGGTCAGTAATCTCCCTCAGGGTCAAACCTATATCAACCGCTTTGTCATTGTATCTAATTTCAGACTGACATGTTCTTTTGAACTCTGACAAAGATATCCATCCAAATTCATGATTTTGGTCCACGACAGTTTGCTTCCAGCTGAAATAGTACTGGAGTTGGAACTAGATTTCAGGTCAGATGTATTGTCCATGACCCTGGAGCTACAGGACGCCACAAATGACCCAGAAAACAGTAGTGGATGAGGTAACAAAGAGGTCCAGCAATAGTATTTGCATTGCTCATTGCAGAATCTGTGTCGTCTTCTTTGTAAAACACATATACCAATTCTATTAACTATCAGAGGCTGAGCATGTAGAATTATTCAGAATTCTAGATTTTCATTTCATGCTTTGCTTCAACAGTGAAATAATGCTTATTTCTGATAATAGCATATACATCTACTCTGTTTTCCCCAAAATAAGACATCCCCTGATCATAAGCCCAATCGGGTTTTTGAGCACATGGCAATAAGGCCAAGCGCTTATTTCAGGGTTCAAAAAAAATATAAGACAGGGTCTTATTTTCGGGGAAACACGGTAAAGTTTCTCCTCCTCTGTAAGACCAATCAGTCCAAAGTTAAAATTGCAAAGAAAAAGGGAAAGGAAAAAAAAACCTGAAGAATTGCTTTGCTGTGAATTTACAATTCCATGTGGAACGGACAGCAATAGTTATCGTTATTTGCAGCTTTAGCTAGCACCGGAAATACTCTGAACAATCACTGCTTTAAGTAAGCACAGTTTGTGATGTTTTCAGGATGCCCAATTTCCATCTGTCTTCCCCCCCACCCATGTCTGACTTGGCCAGTTTTCTAGAAACAGTTCAGTTTCCAATGGTTCAATTAAATGCATTAATATGATCAGAAGAAAATGTCAAATGATTCATTTCCTTCCACTTCACCCACAGGGTGCCTGTTCTTTGCTATGCTGCTTTGCTCCCTAAGTATACCACAGATGATGTTGCTGGGTTCAGAGCACCTAAATCCTAGAGCATAGTTTTGCTAAGTCTCGCTTTCTCCAGAAATCAGTCCAGGATAAGAGTGATCTGTGACAACCCTTCAAAAGGGGCTGCTCCATTCTTATGAAATTCGCAGGCCTGGCAAAGCTGTTTTTAATTCAGTTCCAGTTTCTGCCAGCTGTCATCCCTGGATTTAGCACTTTGCTGGCTGCAATATGTATTGACAGGATCTGGGATGAGTGATCCCTGACCCAAGAACCCTGCAATTAATACTGACAAGCCACACAGAACTCAGACAGAATACAGCAGGTGACTAGATGGTACATTTATCACAGTCAAGAGCTGGATACACAGGCTTTAATAATGGTAGTGGTGCTGACTGCGAAGCTTCACAGGGAAACACTCTCTCTCAAATTGTCCCTTCAAACACAGTAATTGACATCAATGACAACTTTTAATTCTTTTCTGGCTTTTAATTCAAAGGGATTTGGTGTGTTGGCGCAGTTATGGTAGCAAAGGGAACCTATCACTGCCATATAAATCTAGTGAATGCATTGCACCTCTCTTTCCCATCTTCCTAATCCATAATAGATATCAGGGCAGTAGCCCTCAAGGCAAAGAGACATAGTTGTCAATTACAGCTCTACCCTGCCCATTGCAAGTACATACATGAAAAATGTCCAATATTGTGTCTTTCGGTATAAACTAATGATGTTGTCAATGTTCTGATTTCTTAACTGGAAAAAAGGATAAGATAGTGTAACCCAATTGAAAACTGCAGCTTGTAGCAGACAGACAGACAAACATAAGCTATGTTAAAACATTGCCTTTTGTCTTCTCCATGTTTGTAAATTCCTGGAAAGCTAGTTCTACTTACCTTCTACTTAAACTCACATCATCATGGCGTCAAACTCACATCATCATGGCGGTGTCACGTGATGTATCATGACTTCCCTCGCTTCGTTAAACTGGGCATGGGCATGGGCATGGGCATGGCCAGCGCATGATGCATCCGGCCCACAGGCTGCGAGTTTGACAGATCTAGAGGCTCATTTTCCACCAGCAGTAAGTCATTTCTCTAAGCTAGTTTAAGACATAAGAAACGGATTCCATTGGACAGTGGTTGATAATGTGTTGTACCCTAAATATCTTAAAGTACATACATTCAGAAATTATAGTAGTTAATCTGTAACTACCAGCACTAAAGTTAAACATCCAGAAGGCAACACATTGCCTACTCCTTCCCCCCAAAAAAGTGGGTTGTGCATGCAAATAAGGTAAGTAGAATTTGTAAGTAATCCTTATTGTTTGGTGCATAACCCTTTTCAGTGGAAAGTGACCAACAAGTCTAATAACTGATGTTCTTCTAGTAGTGTACCTTTTTCTGGCAAAAATTAATTTTTTTATTGGATCACAGCATGAACATCTTCATGCTATTATATTTCCACAAGAAGAGGGACTCAGATGCTTTATTATCTGACAATGTAATCTTTCTCATCTCTTCCTTTAAAGTGCTTCCCACCTACCCCTTCATTTTCTTGGCGAGGAGAAGGGGAGAGAGGAGGAGCTATCTTCAGCAATTGTGCTTTAGGTAAGCAGCTGAACAATGGCAGTCCTCTGTCCTTTTTAAATTAACTAATGTATTTCTCCCTGCACCAGTGAAGCTTCAATAATTTCTACCAGTTTCCTGCTTATTTCCTTTCTCTTTTTTAAAAAGAAACTATTTCTGAAGGAGAGATGAAGTCATCCGAAGAGGTTCCACCTGGCCAGGCAACTGACTCTTCTTGCCAGCTCTTAGAATTGCTAACCTACTATTTGTCATTTTTATGGCCATCTAAATTTGCAGAGTGCTTTTAATCTTTATAGTATTCACCCCTTACAGCTGCTTCATGAAGAAGATTACCCTTTTGTCTTTGATACAGGTGGGGAACCAAACCTGAAAAGGTATAACTTTTCCAAACCACAAGAGGAGAAAAAGATTTTTTTAAAAGAGAGAGAGAGAGAGAGGGAGGGAGGGAGGAAGAGGGGTGGGGAGATTAGAACATCCCAAATTCTTGGGTATGAAGGCTTCTTTTCTAGAGGTGTGAGAAAACAATTTATTGAAAGAATCATGTGCGTTTTAGGGACTTTTTTTTACTTTCAGATACCCTTATCTACTTGTGTCAGACAGCACAAGAGAATGTTTTCTAAAAGAAACCATGAATAAAAGTGGAGCAGGTCAGTTGTGTGTTCTTAGGCAAAACAGCACTTGCTACAACATGATCTTAAAATTGCAGCAGCCCAGAGTGGTGTTCAAGGCTCATATCCATCCCGTCTCTGAGCAATTCAACACAGGAAATTGCTAGTTTTCTCAAGGTTCAGCCACCTGTGGAGTGTGGAAGTTAAAATGCATCATAATTGCCTTCAGAAATCTTCTTTCCCATTAGCAATTCCCCGATGGCAACATAAAGAAAATCGAAGCCCTCCCATTGCATCTTTAGCTATAACTTAGCTATGCATATTTAATAAGAGAAGAAACTTACCATGCTACAAAAATATTGGTGTCCATGGAAACTGCAGACCTTAGCATCCCCTCTCAAAATTATAATATTTTTTTTTTTACATTTAGCTTCCTTTTCTCTTTCCACCACAGATCAGTTGCTACAAGTTAAGGCTGTGTCAGAGGAAATAAGGATCTTCTCTGTGTTTGCACACATACATTTATATTTGTGGTGATATATTTCAGGAAGGCAGCTCAGTTTTTTTGGTGACTCATAACCTGTCTTATAGGCTTACTTCAGTTATCAGTGGGATCAAGTAAAAGTACAACAAAAATACAGCCGTACTTATAGTTACGAGAAGAAGATACACCAAAGAGTGCCTCAAAATTTATCCATTTAACCAAGGATTACTTCAAAATACCATAGTTGAGGAGTGAGTTGAGGTTTTTATTTTTCTATCATTCCTAAGGGGAAGAGCATACAAAGCAGGCATCTGTGTGAAAAAGGTTTGAGTTGAAGACATGTTGAAAGAGATCCAGTATTTCTCTCCCACACTGCTAACCGAATAATGTTCACAAGGCAAACGTTGTCAGTTGGGACTCACTCTATTAAAATAATAATAAACAATTCATCAGAATTTTCTACTAGATCTTAGAAATCAGTGAAATCTTAGGGGATTTTGGAAGGAAAGGGTTCTTTTTTTTTAGCACTCAGGGGTTAGAAAATATTGCCAACATTTTTTTTTCTCAAGTCTTTGATACATTTGGCTAATATGCTACTAATCATATTATTGGATTCACACTGTATAATTAGTATTAACATTAAACCCAAACTCATCTCTTAAACTAGAAAGCATAAGAATTCTGTCTATAATGCTATCTGTACTCTAACCACTGCGCCGAGGTGGCAGTACTGCAGGCTACTTCTGCTGTCTGCTGGCTGCCTGCAATTTGGCAGTTCAAATCTCACCAGGCTCAAGGTTGACTCAGATTTCCATCCTTCCGAGGTGGGTAAAATGGGGACCCAGATTGATGGGGGCAAAATGCTGACTCTGTAAACCGCTTAGAGAGGGCTGTAAAAGCACTGTGAAGCAGTATATACTGTAAGTCTATTGCTATAATATGCAGTTTTTGAAGAAAACTGCAAAGGTTAAGGTGCCACCTCTGTATGTGTAGAAGAAAAGAAGAAACAATAGCATTCATGTTCTTAAACACAAAAAGGGTGAACCCATGGCAACTTAGATTTTTTTTTCCAAATTGCAATTCCCAATAATTCTCATTGTGACAAGGCTACCTGTGATTGTGGAAATTTTTTGTTCAGAATCATCTAGATGCAGATTTTGTTTCTCTGCAATAAATACATAGAAGGAATAATTTGATAACCATAATAAATTATAGCCCCGAAATATCTGAAGAGTTACAGACTGAAGAAGGCTAATCCATGTGCAAGAGAATTGGCAATGAATTATATAATTTGCCTATCTGATGGAGAATTAAACACCATTGGGAACTAGATTTTGCAGATCTTAGCACCATCTTATCGTTTGTCTCAATCAAAAACTGGTGTTAATTAATTATGCAGACAGATTGAAATGCATAAAGATCAGGTACATGCTATGATGATATGTTGCCTGTGTTGCAATGTCACAATGTCTTACTTGCTTCTTGCAGGGACACCCTAAGATGACCTAGAAGGGTACCATGGTTAATGATATCAAAAGCTGTTGAGAGATCAAGTAGAGCCAGGATGGATGTACTACCCCAATTCCAAGCTTACCACATTGACAAGTGTGACCAAAGCTGCCTCAGGACTATATCCCCATATAAACTGATAATTCAAAAAAAAAGTGAAAAATGCTTCATTGCGACAGCCTCATCTCTCTCTCTCTTGCCCTCTTGCCCTCCCTCCCTCCCCCCTCCTTTCTTCCTTCCTTCCCTCCTTCCTTCCTTCCTTCCTTCCTTCCTTCCTTCCTTCCTTCCTTCCCCCCTCTCTCTCTTTCCCCATTTCTCTCATTTTATGTATCTGTTCCTAGATACATAAAATGAGCCTTGGTGGCACAGCAGACTAAAGTGCTGTTAACTAGCACCAGCTGCCTGCAATTACTGCAAGTTCGAATCTCACCAGGCTCAAGGTTGTCTCAGCCTTCCATCCTTTCGATGTAGGTAAAATGAGGACCCGGATTGTGGGGGCAATAAGCTGACTTTGTATAAAAAAGAACACCACTTAGGGGGGCCCGAAAGCCCTACTAAGCAGGTATATACAAAAGTATGAAGGCTATTGCTTAACGCATTGTAAGCCGTCCTGAGTCTCCAGAGAAGGGCGGCATATAAATCGAACCAATAAATGAACAATAAATAAATAAATAAATCCAGTTTAAGTATTAGGTGTTTTACTTTCTATATTAGTGTTTTTTTAATTTCTTTTCTTTGGGTTATTCCTCTCCTCCACCTTTTATGTGGTGTTTTAAAGGCAGTTAAACATAAGAGGTTTTAATGTTTTTCTCTTCACCTAATAATATACTCCAGGAGGATAGTTTTTTTTTAAAAGTAATATTGTTCCGTTATATAATAATACAAACATATTGCTATTTATTTTATATATAATATCATAAGCCATTGCAATTCTTTTAAAAAATGCTAATTATGTTTTTGAAATTTAATAAATGTATTTTAAAATTTTCCAGATTGATCTACTGTATTGGATATTCATGCAGTTTATGTTCTTCTGACTAGTTTCCCCACAGCTTAGCTTTGTGAGGTTGCTGTTGTTATGCGAGTGTGGCATTGTTACAATTTGCAATATTTAATTAAAAATATTATAATCAGTTTTTTCCTGTATTTCAGAGCAGCCATTGCAAGTTTGCAAAAAGTTTTCTTCAGGGATCTAATTAGTGGGTGCTCTCAATTACTCTTCAGAAATGAAATTGCGATACAGACTAAGCAGTGCTCAGCCTAAAATTCATAGCAGGTACTTTACTTTCCATTCCACAAGCCATTTCTCATTTCTTAGATTCAGAAGACTAGACAAGTGCAGAGCACACGAATCACAGTCCAAGGAATATAAAGGCTGAATTTGAAGAGGCTCCAATTAGTCACATTTTCTGACTTTTTGAGAGTAAGACCAGTAGAAACATAATCAAAATAGAACAGATCTGGGATAGAAGATGCTGCAAGACATTTCTGCAGGTGTAAAGAAAACTAAGAAAAAGCAGAATTGGTATTGTCAACACTGAATACATTGTACCAACGTAAGATTATGCTATGTTGACAGATGCAGCTAGATTTCACTCTTTTGAAAATATTCACCAAGGTTCTGGGCAGAAAATCAGGTAGACTGTTTCTCTGAATTTTTCCATGGAAATTTCCCTACAGTTTCTCTAGAGAGGACCCATCATGCTGTTCTCATTCTAAGTCAACAACATAGCCTAGAAAATAAATAAGAAATAGTATGCAAAAAAAAAAGAGTATGAGTTAAGAAAAGGAAACCCTAATGTATTGGGGCCATTATTATACTTGACCATACCTTTCTACTACTACAAATCTCTAACCATCCAAAGTTTATATGTTGTCAACTTGTCAACTCCATGTAGGTCTTGAAGAGTAGATAGGACTCATAACCCAATGAGATAATGCTACTTTATTGTAATGCTACATTGACAGAATCTTGCGAGTCTGAAAGTACAATTCTCTCTCCCCACCAGCATCTTCTATAGTGCCCAAGAAACTATGGAGGGTTTCTTCTAAGCCTCTTGTCCTGCCCACTATCCAGCTGCAGGTTAGACTGTTTCATCTAACTGTTCCCTTGAAAGCATCTGTTTGACCAGTCTTCCAATATCCCATTATGGTCCAATTTTACCCTATTCCAGTGCTTGGGCATATAACAAGCTCTGATTTCTGGAAGGTTAAGAAGGTGGAGGCCCACCAGGTGAAAAGTGTTTCACAGGGCAGGGAATGCCACAGAAAAGGAAGCTCCCTACGTCCCACTACATGACAACATTTAAAGGAAGGGAATTGGAATGTGGCTATTCAATTTGGCAGATGTGGTCAGGGAGGTGGTCCCACAGATAATTTGGCCCATGCCATATAACCAGTACCTTGAATTTCACCATAAAAAACCTGGTAGCCAGTATAGTTCATGTGACAGGGTGTAAACTAGGCAAATCTAGAGCTGGGCAACAGTGTCCATGTCTCCACATTCTGGACCTGTTGTAACTTCTAGGTGGTCTTCAAAGGGAACCCCATATATAGTCCATTGTAGTATCCAGTGTGGGAAATTATCAAGTATGGGTGATGGCAATCAAGACCTCCCATTCCTGGTAAGGACACATCTGATATATAAGTTGAATCTGGCAAAGGTCCTTCCTAGCCACAAATATCACCTGCTCTTCAAGCAGGAACTGTGAGAGCCATTCTGGAGATCTGAGGCATCCTATACTGCAGGACTGTGTTGGACACTGTTGGACCTCTCCTCCATATGGAACTGGCCACAAAGAAAGGAGGACAACCACAAAAAAGTGTCTCCCATTCCCAGTTCCTGGAGCTAGTCCAGAAGGATATCATGGCCATATGCATTTAATCCATATTCATTCAGCTTCTTAATTCTATTTCTTCTTGTTTTACCACTCACTCTTAGTCCCTTATTTTCTTTGTACCTAATTTTCTTGTATCCAATATCCAATTCCAGGTTTAAAAAATAGGCATAAGCATACCTTTAAATATAATATTTTAAAAATTCTTTCAACAAGTATTCATTCCTTGCAAAATACTACCCATTGTTTTCCTACTAGGATTTGCATGATATAAAATGTCTTCATCTATTTACCATATTTAGTAAACATTTTACATGAGTGCAGCTACTTGCTCTAGTTTTTTTTAGCATTTGCATATAACTTGCATTTTCCCTCTATTTGATCTTGGATCCATAATCTTAATTGCATCACACAATCTGTCTAACATTTCCTATGCATCATCAGATTCTCATTCAACAGCATGGCATCATCTGCTTACAAAAATATACAATACAAATATCCATGTTCCTAGCGAACATGGATACCATCGTGGGTGTTTTTTTGTATATTTATTTATAAAAAATATTTTAAAAAACAAGGAGATATCTTACATCCTTATTCTATTCCCTGTCCAGTGAAAAATTCATAAAGCATTCTATTTACATCCATGTATCTTTTTTTCCATTGCACATTGCTCTTGTCAAATTCAGCCACAAACCTTCGATTCCTTATTCATGCAAAATGTTCTATAATTGGTCTATTCACTTTATGCTTTCTCTAAATCAACAAATAAGTAAATGTTATTTGTACATTTCTCTGAAATTTGTTAAGGAGCAAAAATCTGATTTTTAGTTATTAGTTTTTAGTTAGATATCTGGTATCTCCTATTAAGTTGTATTTATTTCTCATTTCTTTCATTTCTTGTCAATTTTCCCCCAAGATGTACTCTTGCCACTACCAAAAATATTATTTTAATCTTAAACACTGTATGTAGACAATGGAAGCGACTCAACGGATTGGAATGGCAGACAAGCCTACCCTAACAAACACAATGGTCTATCCAACATTTTGAATTTTTCACCTCCCTTGTATTCTTTACTAATTCTCTAGGTGTTTCACCATTACAAGTATCAATTGAACTATGTTTTATAGGTAGGTATGTAAAGGTATGAACAGGCTCATTCAAAACAAACAGATCTTTTTCTGAGCAGATTCTAATGAGTCCCCATTTTCAATCTCTTTTGGGTCTCTGAATGGCTCCAATTAGTATTTGTTTCTCGTTTTGTTTCCTTTCACCCATTCATGTCACCTAACAGGTTTTCCCTTAGACCCGTGATGGGGACACGTGGCACGTGGAGCCATATCGGTGTGCACGTGAGTTCAGCTCCGGTGGGCATGCGCGTGCCAGCCAGCTGATTTTTGGGCCTTCTGGGCCCACGAGAAGTAGGGAAACAGGCTGTTTCTGGCCTCCGGAGGGCCTCCAGGTGGGTGGGGAAGGCTGTTTTTGCCCTCCCCAGGCTCCTAGAAAGGCTCTGGAGCCTGAGGAGAGCAAAAAACAGGCCTACCAGGTCCACCGTGCCATCATGTGCCAGAAGCAGGGGGATCATGGGGCGGCATGCCCACATGCATAGGGGACAGGGAGCATATAAATATGGGTGGGGGCACGTGTGCGTGACCCCCCCCACCCCCGTGCTCTCCCGCTTTTGGCACGCAATGGCAAAAAGGTTAGCCATCACTGCCTTAGACCATATTCATTCAGAATGTTCCGCAGAATTCATATTTGATGTTTTCATTATCATCATTCACCTAAAGATAGCATGCAACTATCATCACCCAAGATTGTTGTTTACATCCCAAAAACAAAAAGGTTGTGCAGTGTACTGGCGTACACTCAGAAAGCTTTGCTGATGAAAAAGCCTAATGAAAGAAGTTTCCATAATGTTTCTGCAGAGATTTCATTGAAGCATGAAAAACCTTGGGAGGTGGGGGTAGAATTCAGACTGTTACAGAAATGATTGTACAATAGCAGGACATTCATATGTGTATGCTGGCAATGACATTTACTTCTCTGAAATTCCCTTGTTCTTTGAATAAGATTGCTGCAGGAAATTCTTTCTTCCAAGTGAATCAAACATGGTAAAAATATTTACAAGAGAATTCTTGTACTCAGCACCAAATGTAAACGTGCCATATTAGTTCATTTGCATTGACAACAAATTGGGTACTTAGAAGGTGATTACATTTCAAGAGTTTTCTTTTCTCCAGATTCCATTGCAAAAACAAATGAACAAACTACAATGGCTACAATTTCTATAGTCTATTGTCTGGACAAAGAGAGTGTTATTATAAGGTGTTCTTACAAGAGGCCTACATTGCAGTCCTAGCAATGATGAGACAGAGAATGGTGCAACAGGATAAAAAGTATAGGTATAGGGTATCTGAAGAACCGTCACCCTACTTATTCCAGTGGAAGAGGCCTACTTCAGATCCCATCAGCTAAAGAATTTAGGAGAAGAACCTTTTCTGCTGCCCCCACACTCTGGAATATTCTCACACTGGAGTTGAGGTCCACCCCTTGGCCTTCCAGAAGAACCTAAAAACTTGCTAGTGGCTGCTGCCCTGAGGCCCTGATAGGGGTGAGTTACATTGGGGTTGATTGAGAGGGGTAGAGAAGATTCCCAACCCCAGACTGGCAGTAATATTGGTTTTTAAATTCCTATTTAACTCTCCTAATTTTAATTGCCTTGTATTATCTTGTTTTACTTTTTATTATGTTATAAGCCATCCTAGAGTTGCTGTATCACTGAGATGGTGGCATAAACGATTGATTGATAGATGATAGAGATAGATAGATAGATAGATAGATAGATAGATAGATAGATAGATAGATGATAGATAGATAGATGGATGATAGGTAGGTAGGTAGATAGATAGATAGATAGATAGATAGATAGATAGATAGATAGATAGATAGATAGAGTAAGTAGGCTTGGCTTTAGCATTAAGTTGGCCTAAATGCCAGGATTTGAATTTCTTGAGTTTTCAGCATTGTAGCCTGCTCCCAGAAGAAAAATTATTGCCTTCTAATGGCAAAATTGAATGATCTGCACTAAAGACCTTTGCCAGTTTGGAGACTGCTATGTTCTTTTCAAATCAGCATCATCCCAACTTCCTCAGGTCAGCATACATAGGAAAGAATTGCTACATGCCAATCCTTCTTGTCTGCTGTGAAGTGTTTTAACACCTATTATAATGCTGCATGGTGTTTTTTGGAGTATTGAAGTAACTAAGACCTTCCATATTAGTTCTAAGTCTACATGTGTTGTGAATAATAACTGACTGATTGCACTTTTGCACTTTCTTCAGCATTATCATAGCTATGTTAACAGCCATAGTTTATGATATGCTGCCACAGGCAACACCTGATCTTTGAACTGCAGCTCTCCTTCTTCTAGACTTCTTGTTCTTTGAGTCACACACCTGTGCGTGAGAGCATGTAGAGAGAAAGAGATTAATTTCCCCATTTAAACACACATACACATTTTGCTCCCATCCTAAATTACCCTTCTCTATTTGCCATCGGTTAGAATATTTCACATGATTTAGTTAAAGAAAGCAGCTTTTCGAAACAAACTCCAAATAAAAATAGCTGTCTCAATTGGATGCAGCATTTTACCTTTGAGCTAGCATCTTCCCTTTCCAATCTGTGTAAACTTTTACTATGGCAGAAAATGAGAAGTTAGCCTGTAAAAAAGAGAATAACTGCCGAATATAGAAAGAAATATTTCTTTTCTGTTTCCCTTTCTTTTTCTCCTCAACTATATTTCATTCCTATTTGCGCATCCACCAATGTATAGTGGAAAGCAGCAATTCACTAGGCCACTAAATCTTGATTTGAATTTATCTTTTGCCTCCTGATCAGTTTACAGTTTTCATGATAATTTCTGATTCATCCACCAGACATGTTGGCTCTCATAATTTTTGCTGCTTTGATGTGACTATTTATTATTTTTCTGTTGGATAGATAGCGCCACGACTTTGTATGTTCACCTTGATGTGAACACAGAACCTGCAACTTATATGTAAACCTTCTGTTGATGTCAGAAAGGTTTTGGCTGAACAATGGATATTTTATACTATGTTATAGTGTATGTTACCCACTTGTTGAGATGGGTAGCTACATAAATGAATGAATGAATCAAACAGACAGACAGACAGAAAGACAGATATATATATAGAGAGATAGAATAGAGAGATAGGAGAGAGAGAGGGGGAGAGAGAGAGAGAAGAGAGAGAGTATATAGGAGAGAGAGTGAGAGAGATGATAGGACAAATCAACAAATGTATTGTCTTAGGTTTCTGTTTGGTTTCTCAGCCTTGAGGGTCTCTCAAGTATTTCAGAGAAATAATATAAGTTAATTGTTTCACTCCTGGCTCCTTTCCTTTTCACTGATTCTTTTCCTGAGGGTTGAACACCTTCACAAGTTGAACAAGTCTTCTGGAAAAGAGTTTGGCCTAAGGACACAGATACTGTAAGTAAATATAGGTAGTTCTCAAGTTACAATGCCACCAGAATCCTTTTTTCCCCCAGTAGCAGACAATTTCTGATATGGGAAATATTAGAGAGCCATGATGGGATAGGAACAGGTGAATCTCACACACACCATGAATCTGACAAGACAGAGAGTCCCCTGGAAAATATTTACAGGGCCTGGTCAGATGAGATACTAAGTTGCTCGGGATAGATTGCATCAATACGTGTGCTGAAATACCGCTTAGTATTCCTTAAGCACAGATTGTAGCTCTGTGTGATAAAGAATGTCCTGGAATGCCATTTCCAGTTAGTGTGATGTGCAAAGGCTCCTGAATTGTATGGAAATTACTAGGAAGAAAAGCCTGGAGCAGATTCAAATCATATCATCCTGACTTTGCATTTATTCCATTAGTAAAACTACAGGATAATTGCCAACACTGTTTGGCCAGCATTTAAGAAGTATTTGTCCAATTTCTTTCTTTCTTTTTTATAGAAATCCTTTCTGAATTTAGCATGACTTAGGATTCCTTTGCAAATAATTAAAATGATATAAATCTGTTTTCTAACAACAATTTTAAAAGACTTTTAAGAAAATAAACTTCTAAAAGAAACCCTTTATAGTGAATGGGTAATATTAGGGCATTAAATTATTGCTTGGAATATTGCTTGGAGTTGGAGCATGACTGGCTACATTTGAGAAGGGAACCAGGGTTGGGGAAACAATAAAAAAAGCCAATTTAACATGCAGTTTCTGTTAAAGAATATCAGGAAAGAGATTAGGAAGAATAGTTAACGCCCCGTCTGGAAAACCTTCATTTCACTGCCTTCTTTCTTTTCTTCTGCAGACTATCATGGAGACAATACATTTACTTGTAGCTCTCTGGAAAAGAGTCTAATGCTGCTAAGTTGAAAGGAAAGAGAAGAAGGGAATGACCAGCAGCAAGGTGAATGGATTCAGTTACAGTGGTGATAGATGCACTTTTGGAAGACCTGAAAGAGCACGTTAGGAATACATCATCGTGGAGAAAATCTATCCATGTGGTCGGTAGGAGAAAAAAATTACTTGATGGCACATAAACGATCACCAATAAATCAGTGCAATGTCAGGCCCAGGCCCAAAGATAACACAACCGATTGAGTCCAATCTATTATTTGCTTACACTTAAAGAGTGTTGCCAAACTAAAGCTATAACTTTCTAAACCAGCAGATGTATCCCGAGAGATTTTAGGATGTGGCTATCCTGAACCTCTTCCCCCTCTTTCCTCTCTCCCCCATCCAACACAGTCTCTTAAACTTGGCATCTCTGGGAAAGCTCTGTGTTACCAAAATCCTGTCCTCTGATTCCTCAGGTATATAATCCATCATCCAAGGTCAGTGCCCACTCCCTCACCCTCACCCTGACCTCACACCAAGTCTCTGTTGCCACATGTTGATATGTAAATATGTATGAGTATGCAGCATATACATATTCATGTACTGTAAATAATTTCTTCCATTCCTTTATGTCATTTGATTTAATTTGTTTCTCATTCCTTAATATTACTTTTTTCAAGATTTCTGTTGGTTTTGCCGCTAAAGTAAAAAGTATTGTTTCCAAGGAGATGTACAGGACAGGGGTTTATTTATTGTAAGTCCTCTGTTACTCTGGGCTGCTCTTGTTTTCTAATATTTATTCTTTGCACATCCCAAGCCACCATGATCCAGAAGAGAAAGGCCAAGGGGAGAAGGCACACTCACACTGGCTTAAATGGACCAATAGCTGCCAAGCCCTGAATACCAACATCATTAATGAGGCATAAATTTCTATCAGGAAAAAGAAGCAACAGCTGGAACAATTAGGCAAATGTAAACTGCTTGTGCAGTTGTGATGAAATGAATCAATGGCATTATCAGGAAAACGCATCCTTTAAGAACCATTGGTGAAGCGTGTTTGTGTTGTGTTTAGAGCAGGGCTGTCAAACTTGTATTGTCAACAGTATTGTCACGTGATGTATTGTGACTTTTTTCCCCTTTGCTAAACAGATCATGGGCATGGCCAATGCATGATGCATCCGGTCTGTGGGCCACGAGTTTTACAGTCCTGGTTTAGAGGGAAGGGAGGATGAGCTCTTGGTCTGGTCTCAAACAGCTTCCCTATGAAAGGCATTTGGATTATCATATCTAGGAACCCAAAATTTAGAAGCTCATCAGAAAGCAGACAAAAAATGCCCCAAACCAGGAGTCCCCAACCTTTCGGACCTCAGGGACCACTAAATTCATAATTTTAAATCCCATGGACCACTAATATGATCTGCCTAATGACCAGCTGGATGAGTGTGGCTAGGTGGTCATGTGACAGGATGGATGTGGCCAACTCGATGGTCAACTCGATATCACTCACATCGAGGGGCACCTCGCCAGCCTCTAGTCACTCCTCCCCTGCCAACCTCTCCTCTCCTTCCCACCCGGGCTCCTTAGGGCCCCAACAGGAAGCAGTTGTTGGAGCTAAGCAGTCACCATGAGAAAGAGTTGGCAAAACAGCTCAGTTCAAATTGGATCTGACCAAGAAGGAGGCTCAGCAGAAGCACCTCATTGAGGACTAAGAGCATTGGCTTTCCAAGCAGAGGGAAGACCTGCGGGAGTGCAAAGCCAGGTACCGGTGCCTGGAGACTCAGCGGCTGAGATGGTCAGCCAGTTCCAGGCCATGATGCAGTCCCACTGGAACAAGACCCTCCAGTTCTTCACCACCAGCAGCACTTCCCTCCAGCCTCCGTACAAAGCCCCACACCAGAAGGCTGAAGCAGACCCCAAATTGGAATTTCTGCCCCCCTCTGATCCATACAAAAAGACCCAAAAGGGGAGACTCTCTGCAGCAACACAAACATTGCACGTATCTGGCCCAGGGGGCATAGTTTGAGGACCCCTGATTGGTGCAATATAAAACATGCAAATAATATTTCTGCGGACCACCCAAAAATTTTCATGGACAACCAGTGGTCCAAGAACCACCAGTTGGTGACTGCTGCCCAAAACTATCTAGTGGTTTCTATGTGCTTATTGGCCAGGTATGTCCTACCATTCCATAAGTGATCCCATAGCTGAGAAGACTTAAACCGCTTGGAGAGGGCTGTAAAGCACTGTGAAACAATATATAAGTCTAAGTGCTATTGCTATTATTTCATGGGAGTGTCCTGAAAGTTCTGTAGATAGTTAACAGAACAGCCACTTCCCTTATGAGACAATGTTTTCTCAGCTTGCATTCCTTGCTAAGGAAATATACCAGCACCCTACCTTCATTTATAGCAAGGTATCTCTTGGAAGCAGCAAAAATATATGGTAGATCTTCCACCCTGGTCTCACAAGGAGCTAGTCTTATCTTGCTCCAAGCTTAAATCTTATCTAAGTATCATATATATGAAAGAAAAGTGACTGACCAGCAAAAGAACAAAGACAAAGGCAGATTTACAATAAAGAATCTGACAGCTCAGATCTTCATAACAAAACCTTCACACTAAGGCACTGTTCCAGCAATCTCAGCCAATCCAGTTTGCTTCCTAAATATTAGCAGTCTTTGATCCTTATGAAGCATACCTGACCCTTATTAAATCTGACATCCTTTAGTCATTAATTCCTACAAAGCTCTAGCAGATCCATTGACCATTCAGCACTCTTATGTTCCTCTTGTTTTTTGCTGTTGTCAAATGCCACCATTGTTGATGACTGGGTGGAAGAGACTCCTAGTCTGGGTCAGAGTTAGCCGGATCCAGACTTCAGGAATGCTTTACGAATTGATGCTTCAGAAAAACAATAGGAATATATGTGACAGTGAGCAGAAGGTCAGAGAGAGATCTTGTTTGGAGGCTGGGAAGGAAATTGGCAGCCATTTGTAATAATCATAAATAATAGATTTAGGTGCATAAATCTGGGCAACAGATTTATAATGTTGCACAGTGCAAAGCTGTGACTCCATCTAATTCACCTTAATGATTAAATAATCCAATGCCCACCTCTTCCTGTAGGCACTGCAGTTATTATGTAACAGCTTCAGAAGAGTTGGAAATGTGTGATAATTGCAATATTTATAATTTTTGTAATGAAAGCTGTACAGATTTTTTTGTTTAGAATAGATGATGAAAAGGACTGAAAATGTACATGCTCATTCAAAACTACTTAAATCCTGCCTGCAAAAGAGCTATATACAAGGACTGGTGAGTGCTAATTATTTGTGAACACTTGAGATGTAGAGTACAGTATTCCTGAACATGCCTATTTCACATAAGTACCAATAAAATAAAGTGAGAAATGTAGTGCTATATTTAATAGAATACCAATACCATGCAGTAACTAAGCAAAATGCACTTATACAAAATTGCTTTCTATGCACATTATAAATGGTATTGACATGGACATAATTAAAGAGGTGCATAAATACATGATTGCTAATAAGAAAACAAGAGAATTAATCAATAGTGTAATGAATAGTTGGATTCAAGTAGATCTTTGATGTTCTGAGGTGTGGCCCAGAAATAAACATGAAAATATGAAGAGTAGTAATACATTTTAAAATGTTTTTAAACATTTAAAATAATTTTTATTGACAATAATTTTGAAGTAAGTGAGATGTCTGGGCAGAACAGAAAGTTAACTCTCAAGAGTCTCCTTGACATTAGAGAAATCTTTCAGTTTTGGTATGTCCTACGTTCAGTACAATTTGAAAGCTGTCTTTTTAGTTCCCATAACCCAGTGGTGAAATCCAATTTTTTTACTAGTGGTTCTGTGGGCGTGGCTTGGTGGGCATGGCAGGGGAAGGATGCTGCAAAATCTCCATTCCCATCCCACTTTGTGGCAAGCCGGAGGTGGTATTTACTGGTTCTCTGAACTACTCAAAATTTCCGCTACCGGTTCTCCAGAACCTGTCAGAACCTGCTGGATTTCACCCCTGCCATAACCCACGACCAAAGCAAATGTTTAACAACCAATTGCTTGAATTTTATAAAGTTTATATCTATATACATTTTGGGGAACTTTTTTCCCATTTTGATCTCAGTTGCATGCAAAATTATCAACATGCCAAGCCTATCTTTCCCAACACTTGACTGTCTCGAAGTCTTGGCAATTGAATCGAAACAGATCTAAACATTTAACCACATCTTTATGAGTACAGTATTCAGTATCCAGTATCCAGAGTAAGAGAGCTAGAAAGCATAGGATGAGCTTTAAGAATCAATTCTTGTAACCCGATAATCCTTCACCCAAATGCAATTAACAACAATTAAGTGGTAAAAATTTTTAAACCAGAGGAATAAAAGCCTTCATTTGAGAAAAGAACAATCCTGAAACACCATCTGTATTAGTGATACCCTACTACTGCAAGTACCGTGGAAAACCTCTTTTTTTAATTCCCTTGTATATGACTTCCTGAACTATGATTGGCTGAACCAGTCTTTGTGTCTTCATTGACTTTAGGAAACGTGTCAGCTGGCAGAGGACATCTCCTCACAGAGAGGATGCTATTTTAAGACATGAGTTTGTAAACATGTACCCAGGTAAATAGCCAGCACTTACGTAATTGGTTTGCTGAAAGTTTGCCAACATTTTGAAAGTTGATTGCAGGAGATCAAATGGTATAAATTATTACTTTAGTTCCTAGTTAGACACAATGTGTTTTTAGTTTTCATGATATTTGTGGTTCATGGATTATAGAATTGGAACCCCCAGTAATGGAACATGAAAGATTGTAAATCTGAAAAATGTCATATTTACATCAGATTTAAAATTAAAAATATTCATTCAATTACCTTACTTCAAGTTTACTGAACAGTCCAAATAATATATTTAAAAGGATGAATATTCTCTGTTGACAATATAAAAAATTGAGGTCATTGGACTATATGATTTGATCTTATGAATCATTGATATCCTTTTAAAACAATATTAAATGTACTTAAATAGATTTATAGGGATTTTATAGGGATGTTTAAGTTTTGTTTAATTATGTCCCCAAAACTTTGGAATTTGGCTATTTTTTAAAGTTTTGGTTAAAAGAGAATTATTTTATGAAACTGGAAAACACCCACAATACTCCTGATATTAAGGATTGATTTTAAGAGATATGTGGCTTACCAGATTTTGAAAAGGCAATTTTATTTACTAATAAAAATGACTCAATATCATTTTCTGTGACAAAGATTGTAAAATATTGTACTGTTAGGCAATAATAATTATTGAGGTAAATAGAAATCTAACATTTAGGTAGAATTAGAAATCTAACACTTTTTAACATGAGACATTCACTATATTAATTGTCCCCTTCCCTGTTGTGTTCTTATTTTTATAATTGTTCCTGTATTATTCCTGGCTGTTGTTGTTTCCTGGTTGTTGTTTGTATTTTATTATTTACCTATTCCTTTCATAAAATCCAAGAAATTATAATCATTTTTTCTTCCTAGCATTTTTCCGCAAGCGAAGGCTCTCTTTTTTTTCAGAACAACTGAATGTTGATCCACTTGTGATAAGAATTGATCAACTGGCTTGTTGCCCAAGCCTGACATCATGGACTGAGAATGACTGGCTCAAAGTCACCAGATGGGTTTCATGCGTAACGCAAGAATAGAACTTACAGTCTCCTAGTTTTTAGCCTGGTGCCTTAAGCAGTAGACCAAGCTGACTATCAATAATAATAAAAGGATTGTTACTCATTTATTCTATTTGTACATTTTCTCTACTTACTACTTTCTTGTAGAAGTTTTATAAAAATCTAATTAAGCCTTTTTTTTCAACCTAAAATCAGTTTGACCTGAAGAAGAATTGATCATATAGAGCCCTGTGGTGCATCTTTGATTAGTTATGAGATATACAAAAATTCTGAACATGAAATACTTCCCAACTGCTGCCTTTGAGTGTCAAAGAGCAGCAAGGTATTGAAACTTGGAATGTCACTTTTTCAATTTATCCCCCCACCTATGGCTTAAACAGTTACTCAAATACTGAAGTAACTGTATTTCTGTGATGTTTTCTCTATAATAACTTTCATTAAGTTTTGTTTTTTAAAGATAAAGAAAGAGACCACTATCCTTTCAATTTTGGATTAGATCCAAAGGTGATTAATGAAATTTCTACATTGTACAGAATATTATGCACAATGTAGTACAGAATACTACATTGGTATTCTGGAAGACCATTTGTGAAAGGCAGGAGATACAGCTGAATGTGATGGATACTTGCACGGAAAGAAATATTTTAGGTCAAATCTCTTCATCATCACTTCAACCGTGACAATGTCACCTAGTCAAAATCCAGCCAAGTGCCCCAGGATATTTATAAGCCAAAAGATGCATATATGCTCCCATATCCTGACATTGTAATTGATATTCATTCCTAATGACAGACAGTACATAAAAGTCTCTAAACTTCTTCACATCTTTTATCAGTGCATTATATTTTAAAGAAGGGTTTTTGTATGGAATCTACTGCAGTTTATTTTATGAGCAGCCCAAATTTCTAAAGGTGTGAGAGAACAAAATTGTTCATTCCGTTTTCTCCTTATCATGCATTATATGTGTATGTGTGTGGGTTTATAAATGAGCAGAACTCAAAATATGTTTCATTTTCTTTGTAGAGAAGGTACTCATGCCCTTTGAACATTTTGATTATGTTGTACATAAGTATGCATTCTTTCTTTCCATAGCAATGAGACTTGTATACAATGTTCTTGCTGTAAATCATATTTTCAATAAAAGGTCATTGAGAGTTCATTAAAAGTTGACTTAAGTCTCCAGGTCAACAAGAATGAACTTGATTTCCCAGATAATAATGGACAATGCCAGCCAAGTTATATAAATTTCTAAAATTCAAATCAGAGAAAAATAGTGTACAGTTTAAAAACAATTTAAATATGCTGAAATAATTCCTTTTTATGTGTGCATTTTATTTTTATTTCAACAAAAGAATCATACTGTGTAGACTTTTAATAAATTTAAATATATGAAAGCTAATCCCAAATTATAATTGTTAATCTGACAATAGGTCAAGCTCTAGTATTTAAACTAAAAGCCAAAAGGTCATCCAACAAGATTCATAATTAGCAGGTAGTAGCATTTGTCAAGACCGGTGAATTATAGTGATGAAATTAGGTAATTAAGAAAATGAAGAAAGTCTTTGGAAAAAAGATGATTAGCTCCTTTCGTGGCCTTGCTTCAAATGAAAACTACTACTAATTCTTTGTGCAAGAATTATGCAAAGAGATAAAAAAATACATGATTAGTTTCAAAACAAAAGTACACAATTTGTATGTTTACTAAGGAGTAAGTCCTATTAGTCAGAGTTAGGCTGCATAAAAGTACCTAAACTACCCTTTATAATCTTCAGTGCTATACACATCTATTTAAATCTATATAGTGAATCCCGAGAGGCATTTTTCTGAATGAGGTTTCCAAATTCACATTGAATGTTCAGGAGAAAAACCTGGTGATAGATTTTGATAAAATTATACACACATACTCTCTCTCTCTCTCTCTCACACACACACACACACAATTCCATGCATTGCTTTGGATAATTACCGTTATCCAAACGGTAATTACCGTATATGAAACTTTAAAGATAGATTTGGAATAAAGTGGTTCAAGAAGAATTTTTATTAATTTGCCCTGAGGTTGCTTAGTTTGCTATAAAAATGTCCTGTAGGATCAAGGCACATATTAATCAAAAAGAAAAAATGCTGAGTCTTAAATAAATACAAGGACTCACACAGGAACCATATTTTTTTCTCAATGAGAAAAATAGCAACATTTGAAAAGAGAGATCTTTGTGGAGAAATCCATCAAAACTATAATAACTAGGGATTAGGCCAATCAGAAACCAAAGAAACTGCTTTACTAAGAGATATGTGTGAAAATCTATAGGTAGAAAGGAGTCCAATTGATTTCTTTCTTCCAAGCACTAGACACCTATTACAGAGTCTTTGACATTGATAACAGTGCAATTTGGCAAATGTAGCAAGTGACACCTCCAATAATATTAAATTCATGACATTGTGCAATGATGTAATCACACAAACACATACTCACAATTCAATGTTTAACAGATAAGTTTTAGTACTTGCATCATGCTACCACACCCGTGGCCTTTTTCGGAGGAGTGTGTGACTTTTTGACCTTTTGACACCCTCCACCCCACCCACACAAAGAAGACATATTAAATTATTTCTTTGCAGAGGACTGATACAAATTTAAGGAGGGGAGTCAGTTAGTTTATACAATAGAAGGTATGTCAAATGGGTAAAGCAGACAAATGGGTAAAGCTGACTTTGTATAAATATACAAAAGTATGAAGGCTATTGCTTAACGCACTGTAAGCCGCCCTGAGTCTCCGGAGAAGGGCGGCATATAAATCAAATTTTTTAAAAAAAATTAAAAATAAAAGATATATCATTTGGAAAATGAAAAACTCAGGATATGGCTGAATAAAAGTCTAGTTGGGGATTTCTGAACTCAAGATAACAAAAGGCTTTTTACAAGCAACAGAACATAGTAAACACCACTAAATACTTTGGAATTCAGAATTACAGCCTATCGCCGTGATGGCAAACCTATGGCACAGGTGCCACAGGTGGCACATGGAGCCATATTAGTGGGCATGCGAGCTCAGCTCTGGCACGCATGTGTGCACCGGCCAGCTGATTTTTGGACCTTCTGGGCCCACCAGAAGTCAGGAAACATGCTATTTCTTGACTCCAGAGGGCCTCTGGGGGCGTGGGGAAGGCTGTTTTCACCCTCCCCAGGCTCCCAGAAAGGCTCTGGAGCCTGGGGAGAGTGAAAAACGGGCCTAGCGGGCCCACCGGGCCATCATGTGCCAAAAGCGGGGGGAGCACGGGTGGGCGCATAGAATTATGGATGTGGGCATGCGTGTGTGTGACTCCTCTGCGCTCCCCCCGCTTTTTGCATGCGATGGCAAAAAGGTTAGCCATCACTGGCCTATTGTATTTGGGCTTCAAATTCTAGATAACTAATAGATGGCAAGAAAGAGCATCCCAGAAATTTTGCAGCTTACGTAAGATATCTCTAGCACTTCAAAGCTAATATAAATGAAAGCAAAATCAGTCACCACCCCAATCCTACTTTTAGACAAATGTTTATGTGTATATGTCCTTTGGTGACTTGCTTTGGTGTGGATTCCATCCCAGGTTAGGTCTGGATCTCCTTTTCAGGTCAGATTGACCTTTGTTATCATGATGAATGACATTTATTGGGAAGAAAGTAATGGATGAAGTCTTGTTCATTCTCCATCTCTCAATATGTTTGATGTCTTGAAACAGTACCATCTTGATCAACATAGCATAGTTGGAAATGGAGACATTGTGGTCCTGCTCTTAACAGTGAGGTCAACTTTAGACTACTTTTATGACATATTGACAACATTGTGGCTCCCAAAATCATTATTTTTGGTTTTATATACTGTAAGTATGAAATGCTGCTGAATATACAACAGTGCTTTGCATTACTCCACAGCATGATTGCAGAAGATGGATAAAGCACCAGACTGATAAACTATTCAGAATTAATAAGTGACACCTTGAGTTAAGGATTAAGCAGGCCTCTTTGCTAAACAGATTATATCTTTATATAGAATAACATGTAGAAACAGCTTATAAAACTGTAGGGAGTTCTGAAACAATAGCCTTCAAGGGTAAATAGAGTTCTAGAATTCCTTTTGTTTTTGGATCATTGATCATTCTGCTGTCTTCACTGATTATTATCATCACACTGTTTTATGAATCTTGAACGAAGAAAACAAAAACAAAGCAAAAAGTCAAACTTGTAAGAGACATGACTCCCTTATAACATGTAGATTTTCTCTGCTTGATTAATAATTCTTTGTTCCTCTTCATTTAATTTTTATAGGATTTCCCTCTCCCCCTTTGCAACCTCTGTCCTGATTAAAACATATTAGGATCAAAAATGTCCCAGTTGAATGAAGAATCATTAACTGAAGAACATGCAATGCTGTTTAATTACTTTTACAGCAGCCAAAGAACAAATAATCCTAGGTTTCTAAGGGACCAGAATGCATCATGCATAGTGACTTTGTTTTTAGTATCTGCTGGAAGAAAGTTTCATTTGTAAATCTCTTGGTGGAAATCTCTCAAGATTTTGTTATAGGAGATAAAAAGAGTGTTAATAACTGGCAAAAAAAGAGCTATTTTTATGTAATAGCAACTGTGAGTGATAAATATTGACATACAGGGACTTGTTGGGCTATATTTCTATATCCTCTCACTAGCACCAGAAGAGCAGTTGCAATTTTATTAGGAAATGACCACGATTCTATTTATATGGAAGTGGTATACACTTGATTGAATTCAATAGATACAATTTGTAAAAGGCATATCCCTTTAACAAACGATTTTAAAGAATGTGAGTTGAAGTGGTGTAGGGTTTCCTGCCTGGGCAGGAGGTTGGACTAGAAGACCTCCAAGGTCCCTTCCAACTCTGTTATTCTATTCTTTTCTAAGTAAAAAGCACCCATTTCCTTTTAAGCAGAAATATGCAAATATTGCAGAAACGATGCTATGACTTAATCTGGGTAACGAGAAATCCCATCGCTTCCAAGAAAAAAAAAAAAGTTCAGCCTTTGCTCATTTATTTTCTAGGCTGGGATTCTATTAGCAAAATGAAAAAAGCTAAATTTTAAGTATTTTTATAGTACATTTATGGAAACTTTATGGTACTTGTCTGGAAGGAAGGTTACTGAAATTGTGCACACTTCAAAAATTACTTACAAATGTTTATAGCCTCACCTAACTGACCATATCATCTCTCATTCAAGCAGCCTGCCTTTTTTAAAATCTGAAAAACAGGTACAGCTGATTTAAGGAGTTGTCATTCAAATAATGTAAGTCTTCAGACAACTCCGCCCCTTCAAATCAGGTTGGCATAGTAACTTAAAAAAAAAGAAAGCTTAGAAGGCACAGCAGAGAAATGCTGTGCTTTTACAGGGTCAAAAGCATTTCTTCCAAGCATTTTTTAAGTATGTGCAGTTCTGCAAGTTTCAAGTTTTAAAAACTACCCAGACAATATCTACTAATTTTAATCATATCATTCATATATAGTAATAATTTATTAAATTTGCACACCACCCAACTCTCAGTGACTCTAGATGATTTTTACATCCTCTGGCTAAAATTATAATGAAATTGGTTAAAAAAATAAATAAAGGGTAAAGATGGCAAGCATAATGAAGTGAGGGTCTCACTGTCCGTCGCTGAAGTCCTGGTTCTAAAAAACACCAGACTGGGGAGAGCCAAATCTTTGGATTTTTTAAAATGAAACTTATATTTCACTTTTGCACTCAAGATGGCTAAGAATAAATATACTACAGAATACAAAAAAGTAAAAGGCATGCATCAGACTCACTGCAAACTTATACACGTTTAAAGGAATAATCTTTACTGTTCATCTAAAGGAAAAGCAAATAGGGAACAAATGCTAACCATTGTAGGACACACATTACCTCTGTTGAAAGATCTCTATTTGCCAGATGCTTACCAAACATAGAACAATTTGAGATGCGTAGATAATTGTTATCAAAGCCTGCTTAGGAACAGTCACAACTGTTGATCAATGTACTTCCGCTGTGTCTGAATTTAATTGAAGTTGTTATCCAGGCCATTATGAAGTTCATGCAATTTTAATGGCTCAAAGGCCATTTGGTGACTTTAGTTTTTGTTCTGTTTCCAGCAACTCCTGCTTAAATAATTCCTGTGGACTCTTGTGCTTCCCAATATTAAAATTTTACAATATTCCAGATTGCTGTGCCTGGTCTTAGAAGTAAATGGCACTCTTCATGTAGTAGTGCAATTCAAGAGATTCGGTTGCCATCCCCCTTAAAATAATGGGTGCTGGCCTTTAACTTAAATAACTGTTGACAGCAAATCACTCAAGTAGTTTTCCCAAGAGAGAAAGGAAAATAGTCAACTTATGCATATATTTAAAAAGTATAAAATTAACATTTTTATTTTTTTTTTCTTAAAGTGATAAATGTATCCCAGCCAAACAAAAACCAAAAACAGATAACATGTCTTCTTTCACTTTGGCAAACTGACCACATTTGAACAAGTTCACCAGATCTAGAGTGCTAGAATGTTCAACTCTGTTTTATTAATTAGATAGTAGAATACCGCCTTGAAAATTCGTTGTACTTGATTTGTGGGTTCTGCTCCCATTACACGTTTTGCCTAAGCTGGTGCTATCCAGATGCAACTACCATACTATAACAAGAACATAAATGCTAGCCTTATTAAGTAGACTTACTATGAGATGCAGTTCAACATATTTGAGAACACCAAGTAACAGAATGCCAATTTTCAGTGTTATGAAATTTCATTCAAGCATACATTCACAATTGTTATACCCTAAACAATTATTTCCACTGGATATGTGTTCAATATGATTTCCCTGTAGAAGAATCAATTGCATCTTTCAGGTTTACCAGAGGATTGGCTGAAATGATCAAGCGAAAAGAGCTGCTGTTTTTGTTGCCTGGGTATTTTTCTATGAATTCTTGTACTTGAGAGATAAGTAAAATTTAGCAAGTCTTGATCACCTTAGTTCCATTCTATTTTCCAAGGCTTTGTGGCAATGAAATTGTTCTTAAACATGTTTCTTTTCCAAGATCAATAGAAGAGAATATATGTATATCATCCAAGATCTGTTCTCAAATGTCTGATATGTTGCCTTAAGTCATAATAGGGATTTGGTAGATTTACAGGAAAATAATGGAAAATACTCATAGCATTTCCTTTAGAGTTCCTTTTCACAAAAACTCTCCATTGTATTTACGGTACCTAGGACCACTATATTTGGGCTGCAAAACCACTCTGTCACTAATTGGAAGAAAAGTAATAAAGAAGACTCAAACTTTTTTTAAAAAAATATTTTTACATTAGATCATAAAAAGTAAACAACTAATCAAGAAAAAGGGAAAAAATATGCGAAGGTAAAATGTCAGTAAGTGGAAAAAGAGTTACAGGAATGGAGCAACTGATGCTCTGTAAGCAAAACCAGAATACATTGAATTATTTTTTAACAACAATAAGGTATTTTAGATATCCTTTTGAATCTTTGAGCTGAAATTTCCAAAGACCAGATAAAGTCTCAAAGGCAATCCAATGCCATCTTTAAGGCCTAAATAGTTCTTAGAAGAAAATTGTGCTAAACTTCCACTGAAAAATCAATGGAGAGTGGGCTAATCAAACTTTATGGTAGGTTTTTACATACCATGAAGGACTGACTATCTTATGTCCTATTTCTCTTGTAGGATGAGGACTCTGAAAATACCCTATATCCATGATGGCAAACCTATGGCACGGGTGCCACAGATGGCACGCGGAGCCATATCGGTGGGCACGCGAGCTCAGCTCCGGCACACATGCGTGCACCAGCCATCTGATTTTCGGGCCTTCTGGGCCCACCAGAAGTCAGGAAACACACTGTTTCTGGCCTCCGGAAGGCCTTTGGGGGGATGGGGAAAGCCGTTTTTGCCCTCCCCAGGCTCCTAGAAAGGCTCTGGAGCCTGGGGAGAGCAAAAAACGGGCCTACCAGACCCACCGTGCCATCACATGCCAAAAGCGGGGGGAGCACGGGGGGGTGGGGTGTATAGAATTATGGGTGTGGGCACGTGTGCATGTGACCCCACTGCCTTCCCCCCACTTTTGGCACGCGATGGCAAAAAGGTTAGCCATCACTGCCCTATATGAAAGATCTCAAGGAGGAGACAGTCCTGCAGGGAAGTGAGACCCAAGCAATGTTAGATGTTTGTAGGTAAATGTTAGCACTTTGTATTGGCCCCTGAAGGCAGTGCAGTGGCTCCAAGACAAGTGTGATACTGTTTTGGCGGGTTCCCATCAGTTTTTGGGCCACTGCATTGACATTTTCAAATCATCTTCAAGGAATGAGGAATTCCTCATGCAGGAATTTAGTACACAAGAGCACATAATTATATTTGTATTTGTGATTTGAGTTTCGGGGGAGGGGGCAAACCAATTTGATCAAAGCTGTTTTGAGAATTGATATTTAAAAAAAACAATGTCAGAAAGGAAAACATTAAAACGCATGCAGCTTTTTTTTTTTTTGCCAGAATATCACGACAGCAGCAGAGATGATAAATTCTTTAAAGGGCATTTAACCCTGTCAAGCTTCAGTTGGTATCTTCAAGGATTTCACTGCAACGTATTTCTGAAACATTTCTCCTGAACTTCTAAGGCAGAGCTAGCAGGAATGAGGGAAGAACTGCATAGCAGCCTCCAAACTCTCCTGCAAAGAAGCCTATTGTGTTGAAATGATAACATCCTGTGCCAAATGAGCAAAAAAGGAATCGAAATCAGTTCAAAAACTTCTACCTTTCCATTTGCAAGGCTTGGCCTGACATGAAAAATGATCACTGACTAGCTTTGTGAGGCTGTTTTAGCTTTGTGATTACTGCATTTCTGGAGTGCCAGGAGGGCTGACATAGCTGATTGGAGCACCTGGCTTCTTCAGGAAAAGCTGTCATAACTGACAAGATTTGGTTGCGTTAAGGTTGCACTTTGCTGGCAATATTTTTAGTTAGTTAGTAGACGCAAGTGAAGCAGACTGGCACATTGAAATACAATACTATGGAGATACTCAAGAGAAAGTGTCATACAAGAAATACTACTCAGCCTTTCTCCTATCAGCTGTGTTAGCCCCATATCTATTGAATTGTCATGTAATTTATCCAATCACGCATACCGTACTTTTCAGGAAAAGACACACTTCCTACCCCCCTAAAAGTGGGTGAAAATGGCGGTACATATTATATATACATCTTATACACCGAATGTTGCCGAAGCTCCATCCACCTGCTGGCCCCCACCCTTCGGCTGTTTTCGGCCTCTGTGCATTGCATTTTCGGCTGGTTCCAGGTGGCGGAGATCGGCGGCAGCAAATAGAGCGCGCTGAACAGGCTGTGGCGGTGATTGGGCCATGCCGAATGGGTCACAGCAGCAGCAAATGAGCAGTGGCAAATGGGCCACATTGAACGGGCCATGTTGGCTGCAAACAGGCTGCACCGAATGGCCATGGCAGTGGCAAATGGGTGGCGGCGAATGGGCCGTGGTGAATGGGCCACGGCAATGATGAATGGGCCGCGGCAGCGCCGAATGAGCCACAATGAATTGGCCAGATGAATACCGGATGGATGCTTGGGAGGTAAAGGCAGATTTTTTTTTTTTTGCTTTCCTCCCCCAAAAAGGTAGGTGCGTCTTATAGTCCGGAGTGTCTTATACTCTGAAAAATATGGTACTTTAAAAGTCAGGTTCCATTCAAGAGTGCTAATCAGCCCAAAACCTATATTCAAAGTTATGACAGTTGTGTTAAACTCCCAGTCATATTAGCAAAGCCAGTTCAGAAGAGTAACATTCCCTTAGAATAGTTTCTCAACTTCAACAACTTTTAAGCTGTGTAGGCTTCAGCCCCTAGAATTCCCCAGCCAATGTTAGAACAAAAGAGAGCAAAATTAAGGTTTGATCTGCTACTTTAAAAATGCTGAGACATGAAGTGAATGAAGTTCAAAGCAAAGCAGGAAGTTGTATTAGGCAAGCATGTCAAGTCCATATCATAAAGATTCTCTTGGAATTATCTGGCTTATATGATGTCTCTGTGTACAGAAGTTAAATTGCAATGCTGTGTATCATCTATAAAAGCTCCAGAAACTATGGAAAAGTCATATTGTCAGCTAGATTTCCAGCATGGCTTTCTAAAGCTTGCTTGCTCTTGGCAGCCTTAGAAATGGGGAGAGGATCCTGGGCATTTAGGTTGGGGAAGCGAATTGGTGTGAAGTAGTCCCATGAAAACTAGGGTTTGCACTTATGAATTATGGCATTGCTGAGTGGAGTTGTTTGTACTTCTTCAAGGTCAACAGTTCTGAAACTCCAGATCTGAGACATACCCACAGAGGAGCTTTCCCATAACATCATACTGGACGTTGATTGGACTCTCAGTGCTGGACCCTGGAGGGAGAGATTTGGGGTGATCTTCAATGTGTAACTTTCACACACTTTGGTTCAGATCTTGCCTTGCTTTCACTGCTATCAATTCAAACTTAGTAAAAGTACCTCTTCTCTAAGCCAATGGGGTTGGGGTTTTTTCTTTTTTAGGTTTCGAATGGAGGCAGGCCTGACACATATATTTTTCTTTATCCCATGTTTTTCCTCGAGAGGGATATAGCAATCTTTCAGTCATGGATTAAGTTATTGAATGCCCAAATTCTAGTATGGAGCAATCATCTAAATACTGTTTGTGATAACAAATAAGGGAATACAATCTAAATTTAATTTAATTTATATTAAGAATAGGGTTTTATGGCCTCTTCTTCAGCAGAAATTTAAAATTCTCATGAGGTGGTTGAATATGCATAAATAATGTATGCAGATCTACATGCTTTGGGGTGAAGTACCACCAGTACGCTGATGACACCCAGCTATACATCTCCACCCCAGGCCACCCCAACGATGTCCTTGAAGTGATGTCTCAGTGCCTGGGGGCTGTGTGGATCTGGATGGGGAGGAACAAGCTCAAGCTCAACCCTTCCAAGACTGAGTGGCTGTGGTTCCCGGCATCCCAATATAGTCAGCTGATCCCATCGCTGACTATTGGGGGTGAGTCTCTGGCCCCTGCGGAGAGGGCATGCAATCTGGGTGTCCTCCTGGATATGCAGCTGTCCTTGGAGGAACATCTGACGGCTGTAGCCAGGGGGACCTTTTGTCAGGTTCGCCTGATTCACCATTTGCGCTCCTTTCTTGATCGGGATTCCATGTGCACAGTCACTCATGCCCTCGTCACCTCGCCTGGACTACTGTAACGCTCTCTACATGGGGCTCCCCTTGAAGAGCACCCGGAGGCTCCAACTGGTCCAGAATGCGGCCGCGCGGGTAGTTATGGGAGCTGCATGGCGTTCCCACATAACACCGCTCCTGCATGAGCTGCACTGGCTCCCAGTGTTCTTCCGGGTGCGCTTCAAGGTGTTGATTACCACCTTTAAAGCGCTCCATGGCATAGGGCCTAGTTACCTTTGAGACCGCCTGCTGCCACCGACAACCTCCCAACGACCGTGCGCTCCCCCACAGAGAGGACCTCCTCGGGGTACCATCAGCCAAACAATGTAGGCTGGTGATCCCCAGGGGGAGGGCCTTCTCTGTGGGGGCACCTACCCTCTGGAATCAGCTGCCCCCAGAGATAAGGAGCATCCAAGACCTCAGTGCCTTCCGCCATGCCCTTAAAACTTTTTTATTTTAGCAAGCCGGGCTGGCTTAACAAATTCTTTTAATAATTTTAATTGGTTTGTCTTTTTAAATTTGGGGCCAAACAGAGATATTTTTAAAAATTGTTTTTAATGTTTGTATTGTATGTTTTTATTTGGCTGTACACCGCCCTGAATCCTCAGGGAGAAGGGCGGTATATAAATTTGAAATAAAAAATAAAAAAAAATTGAAAACTGCACAAAGTATCCTAAACTTATAATTTTTAGGACTCAGGCATCCATTATGTTTTTCCCCATGTTTTTAAACATTAGTGAAGAATATGCATGAAAATGGGTTTTGAGGTGGCAGAATTGGAATTGAAGTGCCAATTCCAATGTTTCCCAGATTTAATCTATAGCAGTTTTCTGGATCAATTCAACCTGATCAAATAAGTGGTAGAGAGATCAAACATTTCCTGGCAAAGTGAAACGCAGATGGATGAAGATACTTACTGCTAATATTGCTTAAGGATTATGAGCTATCTTCGGTGTTGGCTAAACTGATTTAAGATCAAGCCTGCTTCATTTGCTGTTTCCATTTCTGCAATCTGTCTGTGGCATTTTCGTTTTGAGGCTAATACACATTTGACATCAAGCAGATTTGGATTGCTTGCGATAATTCTGATAAGCAGGTATCTTAATGCCTTCTCATGAGTGGGCTTCCTATCTGAAAGTCCAGCTATATTAAATACTACATAAATGAAAGCTTTTCTTCAGTGCAATGTACAGTGCCCACAGACCCAGTGAAGAATGTTAGACTAATAAGAAAGTCTTATTCAGATAGATCACAGTCCAATTACAACATAGGTAGTCCTTGACTTACAATTCATTTAGTGACCATTTAAAGTTACAATGGCACTGAAAAAAAGACTTATGACCATTTTTCACACTTATGACACCCCCATGGTCATGTGATTTACATTCAAATGCTTGACAACTGGTTCATATTTATGACAGTTGCAGTGTCCCGGGGTCAAGTGACCATCTTTTGAGACAGTCTGACAAACAAAGTCAATGAGGAAGCCAGATTCACTTAACAATCATGTTACTAATTTAACAACTGCAGTGATTCACTTAACAACTGTGGCAAGAAAAGTTGTAAAATGGGACAAAACTCACAACAAATTTATCACTGAGCAACATAAGTTCTGGACTCAATTGAGTTCATAAGTTGAGGACTGCCTGTACTGCCATATTGAGAACAGAATCCGCACATCATACCATTTGCAGCATACCATTGTGAAAGTTGCTCATCACTGGATTAATAAATTGAATTCCCATTCTTTTCTTAAATTGATGAGTAATTGTTACATTACTATCTGGTACAGAATGGCTATAAAGCTGCAGGTGCCTTCCTAGACCAGAGAGGCCTGCATTTTGTATGGCCAACATACAATTTGGTTTATGCTGTTTTCTAAAACAAAGCCATTAATAGTTTGCCCTCATAAATTAGGCCTAGCAAAATGGATATTGTACCAATGAGTAGTTGAAAGGATATGTTAGTTTCTTCTTTAAATAGCTCCCTGATTTCAGTTTCCATCTCATGATTGTCCAACTCTTTAGAGGTATTTGCACTTTTTAATATAAGTTGTATTTACTGTACATTATATATGTTATATGTTGACTATATTTTTGAATATATGTATATCATAGATATTGAGAATATATGATGCATCAAAAATTTAAATAGGAACAAATTAGGAATTTACAGCCAAGTCTTTTATTTCTCTTTTGTTATTCTCTGAATAATCCCCTTACTCCTTATACATGCCCATTGTAATGAAATTTGTTTCTATTAGCATAATAGAAGGCATTTTTTTAAAAAGAAAACCAAAACAAGAGCTTATCAGAGCTATAAAAGTTCATTAACTGATTTTTTTCTGATAGCAACAGCCCTCCCTCTCCCTAATTCTGTAAGTATTTATATGTATATAAAGTTATCAATAGACTTATTAACATAAAAATGCCTGCAGAACTAGGACCCTTTGTTTTAGAATAATAAATTGAATTTAAAACAAAATAATCACACCTTGAAAACATAACGTGAGTAATAATCAATCTCCTTTTGAGAATGAAAATAGTCCAACAATCATGCCTGCATAATTTATCACTGAGCAATGAATCAAAAACAGTAGAGCAATCATGATAAAAATGTAATCCAATGATCTTGGATGAGAGAGAACTACATACTGTACAACAGTTCATTTTAATGAATTTCTATCTTTTTTTCTTAAAACATCACTCCTCATCCAAATTAAGTAAAATTATTTTTAAAGAGAAACACCATCAAGTCACAAACAGGCCTTTTATTACTGCTACTGCACCATCTTGACATGCAAGGAACTATGTAGTCAAACTGTAAACAGTTAAATCTTTTCCCTTCCTGGAAGAAAATGAAAATATAATATAAACACCAATTATATTTGTATACCTTTTTTAATTAACACAACTCCACCACTGGTAAGAGTTTATACCTCTGTGCATAATTACTGCAATAGCAGCTCTGCAGACTAAGAACTGCTGTTCTGTTCTTCCCCGGGATTTTAACAAGTCCACTGGAACACGTAATCTGCTATTACCAGTTTTGAGTACATACCAACTTCAACTAAAATTGTGCATGTAATGTACACTGCAATGAATAAGATTAAGTAAACAAATTAAGTACTTAAAATAGCATTTCTATTATTTAAATGCATTTTGTTTTTTCTAGATTTGAGATCAGGAAGCCTAAAGAGCATGTTACCAAAGTGATTAAACCTCTGAAAGACCTTTTCTCATTATATATGATGTGAGTTCTCCTTATATTTAGAGAACTGTATTGTAGTGAGGGGGGTGGGGAGAGGAGAATCTGTGCATGGATGGATGGGGGCTGGCAGAAGGAGACACAGGAAAACGGCAAAAACCAGATCTCCCTTCTATGGGAACCTAATTAAATCGCAAAGCCTTTCATCAACAAAAGAACGGCTGCTGAAAACATAAAGTGTATTCACAATTAAGCAGCAATTATGAAGCAATAAAACTGTATCATAATTATTTGTTTTCAAATATCTAGATCACTGGTTCTCAGATTATGGTCTAGGGAACACCAGTGGTTTATGAGGTACTGCACGTGGATCCTTGTGAGCGTATGGCCAAAATATTGGGGCACTGCCACATCTTATGAGATTCTGGCATAGCCACCCCAAATTTCACAAGTTTCAAATGAGCAAAAATGCACTGAGATTTGGAATACTGCAAATATTTCAAATATGTGAGTTTTTTAAAAAAATAAGTTTTATTTAATGTTGGGGTTTTGTGGACACTATAGGAAGATAAGTATCCTCTGATGCCTACGGATACCATTTTGCTCTCCCGTAGCTTATGAGGTGAGTTTGGAGGAAGGCGTGGTCTGCATAAAGAAAAGGATGGAAATTGACACGCTAAAAATTGTTTCCTTCTAGCTTTTGGTAGGCAATTTGGTAACGGCCTATACTGAAAAGCCATTCCAACAGCCTTGAAGAAGAAAACTGTTAGAAGGCCATTGGATACTTCAATGTATATTTTATTAAAGGAGAAGAATATATATTTGCTTCTAATAGGGGAGATGACTTTTAATAGCGGCAATAAAGGAGAGAATATAGTCAGAGCAACATTATTCGGTAGTGATTATGGTAATGATTTTCCCATTGGATTCTAAGGCTAAAATCTGCAATAAGCTTTAAGTCCATGGATTTCATGGGCCATCAGTATTATCAGTATTAATGCAGAATTCAAGGCAGTTTTATGTAGGAATGTAAGGTTTTTCAACTCCACCCTCTCAAGTCTTGCAATTCTTAACATGGTTGTTGTAAGGGGTGAGGGAGAAAATTGGTTGTGGATACATTGCTGACGGATTGGTTTTTTCCCCCCTCTTAAAATGAGTTAGTTTGGCAAGGAATACAGGAATGAGCTTTCTGCTGCATTCTACATTTTGAACTCTTATACTTTATCCTGCTTTTTGAAAGATATTTTGATATTAATGTATCCACATTTTTACTTATTGAAATATATGTATTTTGTTCTTGTCATATTTGGCTCACTGAAATACATGTTTGTATTTCTAGCTTAAGTTCTATTGTCATACCTGGCAGTGATAATATTTACAGCATATCCTTAATTATGTCAGTTCTTGTTTGATTTAATTAAATGTGTCTAAATAGTGATCAAAGTGAAACACTGGAACCCATTACTTCTAACTATGTAACGAGTCCTTCAAAATATTTAACATTTCAATAATATATTTCCTTTCCCGTTATAAAGCAATTTATAATTTTTCCTTTTTTCGTGGTAGGGATACTAAAAAACCGTGGAGGAATATTTTATATTAGTAGTGATGTTAGAATATTTTCTTCAGGTTCAGCCGATATATTCACATTGCCCATTAGGACTTTGGGGGCTCAGTGGGAAGAAGACATGTTAATTCATCTAAGCTTGATACTTCTTACCATCATCTTTGCCACCATCCAGAGATTGCCTCCATAAAAACTGAGGCTGTATTTTAGCTTTCAATGGAAGCTCTTTAAAAAAAAAGGGTTGGGAGGGAGGCAGAAGAATAAAACATTACAGAATATACAAATGCATTCTTGTTTTCTCAGACGCAAGTCCCTTGACGGGTTGAAAGGTGATGCTTGCGATTTCTGATTCCCAAACTCTTATCTTTAGACTCTGAGGGCTTCTGTTGTGAAATGTCTATCAGTGCACTTGCAATTGCCAGCCCTGTAAGAAAAGATAAAAAGAACATTGTAATACACCATAGTAAAAATATTTTCACAGCTTCCTTTATTCTTTCATGTCTAGGATATACATACTGCAGGTTTTGAAAATGCTTTGGAAGATTTATTTCAGTCTTTGCATGAGGATGGCACCTCAGTGTTACCATTTAAAGCAGCCATGTCTTTTTACAAACGTTCATATGAGTATTCATAGGAGACAAGATTAAAGCCAATGAACTGATTTAATGAATAGCAGAACTTTTTGTAAGGTCTTTTTAACCAGAGTTTCAATCTATGTCACTTGTTCAGTTCATATCTGTTTCTGAGCGAGAAATAAAATTTCTAACTTCAATGGAGTAATTCAGCTTATTATTAACATTCATGTGAGTTCTGTAAACTGTACAGAGGGAGTGAATGCTATTTCACTGGAAAACAGTAATGAAATTATTAAGATTAAAATACTAAGGATGGCTCTGAATTTGAAATATGCTGCCATAACTGGTTCTTCAGGTCAGTGATGTGGACACCTGGCTTTCCATCATGCATGCATATGTCTCCCAAGGCACATATATTCTCCTATTTATTTATTGTAATGGCATTATGTTCTGTTGAACTGAATTTTGAGTTGAGTTCATCCATTCTGAGAAGGCTCCAAGGCAAAATGAGCCTGCCACTGAAATAGCTTTTCCCCCCAGCTTTACAAGGGAGAAGTGGGTTGAGGAAACTGGGCATTTAATGTACTGTTTTGTTTTGTTGTACCACACCACTATACAAAACATATATGTGGCATATTCAAAGTTAATTAAATACACAGCTATAATCAAATCCTTTATTATATTGCATTTATCAAATCCTATTTTCACATAATTCACATAGATAGCAAGGTAACTGGGCTAATATTCCTGGCACAAAAATTGTTCTTAACTGAATGTTGCATTTATTTCAGGATGAACTTATCAGCAAAATATATGCAAACAAAGTTGTAAGAAAAAATATCTGCCACTTGACATTCTTTTGATGAAGTAAACATGTACTGGGATTTAGAGTCTGCCTGTGTTACTGCAAGTATCTATCAGCACTGAGCATACTGACTAGAGCAGTTGAGAATTTTACTGCAGCAATACTCAAGAACTCCACAAATAAGTTTATTCCTGTGTAATATCCATAGCATGACTTTAAGATATTAAGAAAACATCAAACCTCTAATCATGGCTACTGAAGAAGAATTCTTATTGATCTATGAATTCTAATTCATGTCTTTACTCTTAGTTTAAGACATTCATTGTCTTAAACCATGTCTTAAAATTAAAAACTACTTTAACCATATAGTTATTTTCATTAATATCAGATACAGAATGCCTTACTGTTGGTCTAGTAGAATGTCTCCTCATGGCCATCTCAATTATTCCCTTATAAAAAGGTTTTATTTTACAGGAAGGATGGCAACATGCAATCTCAAAGTGGGATATCATCTCCAAAATAGTACTTGAAATTTCTGACTGACTAGGCCACTGATTTAAGCATTATGATTTCCCAATTCTTAAAATCATATAAAATGTAGCTTATGAGCTAAAATAGAATTAATGTAATTAAAAAATAAAATTTCAATTCTATAAATACAATTGTCCCAGGTTCCCATGTATTATGGCTTGCATCCCTACTGTGTTTCTTCCCCACTATGCCACCCTCTCTCTTGTGCTATTTGGGTCCATGACAGCTCAGTGAATAGGCCACGTTATTGTGATTGCATTCAATAGAAAGTAACAGAAAGGAGGGTAAGATCAGTTTATTAAATGCAGGATTATTCTTTGGTTATTCTGCTTCTACAAGAGAACAACTGACTCCTAGAATAATGTTAAATAACAGGGATTAAATATGCTTCTCAGTGATCCTGGAGATGATACTTTCTCAAATTCATATTTTGCTACAGGGGCTTATTTGTATGCTATTCCATTTATTTTGTTTAGGACAACAACTGTGAAGGAATCATGCTTTTCAATCTAATACTGCGTGCTGGGACCTACTGACATGCTGGTAAAGTTCCATTAAAACCAGGTCACTCCAGAAGATCATTTCTCAAAGCATCACACAAATCATCCAAAGAAATTTACTTACTGTTTTCTCTAGGCTCAACACCCTTTCTTGTTATCAAAGCAATACAATTAACTGGGGGATCAATTCATTATTTTACACTGGCATCTAAAAGAATTTCATTTACCAAGTCAAAATGATGCACATATGCTGCTGGCAAGTAAAATTTACATCAAAATGTTACCCAAGAGTCAATAAAAATGCTGGGGCTTAAATATTTATTATATGCTTTACCTTTATTTAATAGGCTTTCCCCCCCAAGACAGTTAATATTATTGGCTGGAAATGTAAATTCTATGATAGCTACCATTTATTTCCCCTATTTTCATAGCTTGTTTAATTTACTTTCCCTTCACGCATTCCCCATTTGAAAATACCTTCCTACTGAGCTGACTGCTCTTATTTTTCAACACTGAAGCCATCGTGTAAAATTAACATGGCTCAATGCCATAAGTCATCTGCCTAGTTTTTTAACATGTAGATACTGAGGTTCATCTAAGAATGAGATCTGTCTATTCCAACACACTTTAATCTGGAATTCTCTGGATGAATTGGGATTCAGTTTTTAAAATGGCTTGAAATTGGGAAAACACATTGTATGAAAGACACCTGTCGTGAGAATATGTTAATTGTCATTATGTACAAAGTGGGTCTGGTTATTTTGATGAATTTTACCTAAAGATCAAGAATAGTTTCTTTTATCAAATGCTTACAAACAGACATTAAATGTGTGCCTAATAAAATAAAAGTGGGAATTTACTATTATTAATAAAATAATGTTACGTGTATTTGAACAGAGAGAAAACCAGCATTATTTAGGTTACACATCGAAATATAACAGTCATCTTGAAAGACAATATGATGGTAATAGTTAAACAGTGAATTTCTAGCCGTAAAATTACTTGTGTGCATGTATGTGTGTGATGTTTAAGCTATTTATAGCAATTATGTACAACAATTAATACATATAGAAATAAAATGTACCACATCAAAGCAGATTGCTTTGCAACGGTTTGTAATTTAGATATAAGTGCAACATTGAATGTTTCATTAGAACAATAGACATTGAAAGTGGTTTCGTTTTGAACGAGTCTTTCCTTTCCAAAACTTTTGCAAAAGAAAGGCTGCATTATACATTTTATTTTTTTTCCCCAGCAAAACAGCTTCATTAGGCACGAAAGGTTAATTGTAGCCTTAAATGCAATTCAAGCAACAACACGCAAGTATGTGGTGAATGGAGCAGCTTGAGAGAAGAAGCAGCATGCTATAAACTGTTTGCCCCGCTGAAATGTTTTACTACCTCATTTACTAACTGTCTCCTTTTACTGCTTGTATTCGTAGTTCTTTTAAACCTTTAATAGCTACAGTTTTATTTCAATGTAATCAGATTTAAATAGAAATACCATGGCTGAGGATATTTAAATGTTTTCCTCCCTTGCTGTTTTATACAGATACACACTAACTGATGCAAGGCCCCATTATCTTCCAGAATAAGAAGGCAACACTATATACTTCAGCCTTTCTTGGTGTTGGATAATGCAAGCTTTTCCCTTTCTGCTATTGTTAATTTTAATTAAAAATTTATCAAGTTCACATTTTTCTCCTTTGTTCGACTGAAGCATGTTAAAGATGACCTGCTAGGTTTGGTTAGGAAGGTAATTGCAATACAATTTTCCCCCTTTAAACATATATTATTGTAACATATCATCCAGGACAGATAACTTTATTAGATAAGATTACATTTTCAGGCATTTTCACATTATTATGCAGAATCTGAACATTCACAATACAGAATAGAGGTATAATAAAGCATACATTGGCACACAATGTTTTAGATCTTTTAACCAAATAAAAGAGAACGACCATTAAGTAATTAAATGAAATAATTAAGAATTGAAAAGAGAAAAGGTGCTCCCATAATGCTAGTAGAAAATCAAATGCTTCGCCCATCAAAATCGTTCCATCATTACTGCAATTTTTCATTTTATTTCTCCTGCTCTAAAAGCTATTGTAACATGGACAGTAAACTAAATGTAGCTGCATTAGTGCTGTGAACTCATTACTCACGTTATTACTGTCAGGAATCCCAGTGTCCCTGAAAGTTAATGCAACAGTTTTAAATCCCACTGAGAAAATGATGGAAATTAAAATGCCTAATCTGTGGTTACACAGATCACCATAGAGCTCAATAAGTGTATCTTCAACTTTATCTCATCAGCACTATTTATAATTACATGCTGCTCCCTTTTTTTAAACTGCATCCTGTCATTTATTATCAACATTTCACTGCACTAAAGCACTCTGTAGGTACATATGAAAATGTCCTGGTTCATCAGCCTTCAACCATTTGTAGTAGTGCCCACATTTTCTTCTTTCATTCATTCAAGTCATCCTTTTCTGGAGTTAAAAAAAAGATGCAGTAAAAAGATAATGTGCATTTCTTATCTTCTATCTGGATTATTCATATTATACCGAACAAAGTTTTATCCGCTTCCATTTGGTTCAGCTGTGCTTACTTGGAAACAAATAATACTGAAGCTAATTGAGGAACTCCTGTGCTTTCCTACTGTTCACTGTTGCAAGTCATAGTATTCTCTATATCGAGCAAAATTTGGACTTTGAAGAAGCAGGATGGGCAAAGTCTTGATTCTTTTGAATTTAGGTGTTGTAAAAGACTCCTGAAAATACTGTGGATAGCCAAGAAAACAAACAAGTGGATCATCAAACATATCAAGCCACTCGAGGCACAAATGGCCGGGTCAAATAATATTACTTTAGACACATTATGTGAAAACCAAGCCCTCTATAGTGTTAACCTTTCTAAGTATTCCTTATGAAGTACAACCAGGAGGATCACCACTATCTTTATTGTAAAGTTACATTAAATAAAATCTTGCAAGACTGAAAGCATTTCTCCCTTCCATTCTTTTTTAGTTTCTAGAAAACTAGGGAAACTCCCTTCTGAACTGCATCTCATACTTTTTCCTCACATGGGAACAGAGCTGCCTCTTTTCAGACCATTGACCTGATTGTGGGTCTCACTTCTATCTCGCAAGGTCAACCTATATACCATCACACTAGAGACGGCTGTAATGCTGGGAAACGGGGAAGAAAACAGAAGAGGATGACCAGTGGCAGGTGGATGGACTCAGTCACAGTGCTGATGGATACCTTGTTGGAAGATCTGAAAGATGAGGTTAGAAACATGGAGAAGATCTATTCATATGGTTGTTAAGAGTCAACACTGACTTGATGACACATCATTCAATTGATTCTTACAGGTGAGACTTTTCTAGGGCATTGCTTGTTTCTCTATATGATTTCTCCTTCCCTTTCTCTCCTTTGTTTGGTTTATTTTTTCATTATACTACGTTTTGTCTCAAGAAAGTTGTTTAAATTAGGCTCCTGATTCTTCCCTCATTTGACTTCCTTCAATCTTCTGGTCTAAAATTCCTTGTTTTCATAGCTATTTTAAATTATGATATGGAAAAAGATATTCTTAGAAGTACTGATATGAATAACAATCCCTTTACAACTATAAATTATAAACAATGGGTATGCTTTAATTTTATGGGACAAAACTCAATTGAGTAAATTTGTGTTGGGCAGTATTACATGAAAAAAGTTGCTACAGCTCTTATCTCTAAATCTGTAACAAAATAACCATTATATTTTTAGGAGACAATAATATATACAGAATTATAAGCATTCTAGAAGCAATTTGTGTACAAGTCACTATCTAATATTGAACCTAGCTTCATAAAAATTCAATTAGAAAGGCTTTTTTGAGCATAGATATTTAATGCATGATAGATTTTTTTTTACCCACATAATCACTTTCCATTTTCATTAATAGCGAATAGTTAATCATAGAAAACATATTTCCACACTCATCATTCTAATTTGCTTTTCAGAAAATACTTATTGATTTGTGACTTTACAAGTAGATGGTGTAATACATTAATTACATATGCAACCTGTGAAATGTTCAAGGCAGAACATAACACAATGATTATAGTGATGTCTCTGCAAGATTATTGCTTTGCAGGTTTTATTCTTCATCAAATACTGTTTTCTGCTATTAAATTACTATCAGTGCATTCAGATGAGTAAGAATACATTATTAATATTATTACTGAAACAGAGACAAGCTTAAGTAGAGAGTTGAGAATTGTTCCCTTCTACTTTTCAATGGTGGCAAAGATAAATTAATGACAAAATGTGCATGATGACATCATATGTTAGGATGGAAGTTTTAGTGATGTAATCATGTATTTCATCATTTTGGGGCTAATACAGTTTGCTGTTCAATCTTCTGATTGGGATCTATTTTACATATATGCAGATGCAAAATTTTATAGCATAATAAAATTTGTTTAATGTTTAATACTGTTTCTGATTATGAGAATAAGAATTTTTCTACCAAACAATCTATATAGGATTGAAAATTGACTCCAATTAATTCTATATGGATTACAAGTGTGTTCCAAGGACCTGTATTTCAAGCCCAAAGGTGTATAGCATAGCAAGCTACTATATTCAGTATATGCATGTGTGTGTAAATCCATTCCTAAAAGGGAACTAAATCTTTAATAAATCTAAATTATTTGTGCACTGAATAAAACAAATATTTAAAATAAAATGAACTCATAGAAAGAATTAAATCAATAGAGAGCAGAATAATTCCACTCACTGATAGCTTTTGGGCTATTTGAATAACCTTATCAAACCCTTAGAACTGCTTGTCCCTCAAAATTCTTACACCTCAGTGTCCACTGCCTTGCTTAGCTCTTATGTAAAGACAAAACTCCCTAGAGAGAGAGAGAAGAGAGAGAAAAAATTGGAAACCAGAGATGCTTGAGCAGAGTTCAAGTATTGTCTAGGACACTACATCCTCTTCATGATCTGTTTTCCTTGTTACCTTCTGGGAGGAGGCTTCTGAAACAGAATATCTAGAATATCAGTGAAATATAAATTTGGTATAAAATGGTTTGTTGTGAATGTGACTGCTTGAGGGCTCCTGGATTGGAGCTGAAAGGCAAAAGGGATGTAGTATGCTCCCTCCCACATGCTGGGGTAGACCAGGTGTCTCTCCCCTGGCTCAAGCTGAAGAAGGGAGGAGAACTTGTGGCTCAGAGGTTAATACAACCGCCTAACATGCAAGCAGCCCAAGTTTGAATCCAAGTAAAGGTATGGTTAGCTGATGAGAGCTAAATAGCTTGAAATAGATCTATATTAGTCTCTCTTTATTTCTTTATCAGCGAAATATAAATTTGGTATAAAATGGTTTGTTATGAATGCGACTGCTTGAGGGCTCCTGGATTGGAGCTGAAAGGTGAAAGGGATGCAGTATGCTCCCTCCCACATGCTGGGGTAGACCAGGTGTCTCGATAGAAAAACACTTTATATATATATATTGCAGGTATATATTGATATATGTATATAACATGTGTATATGTGTGTTATGAATGTGTTTGGATAGATATACACTTTATGTAGGTATTTAGGTAGATATACACTTTCTCTTGAGAGGAGGCAACATAAATGTATTTTTACTGTGCTCACAGTAAAAAAAAAATGACAAAAAACCCTTATCTTAACTTACTAGAAGCCTGAATGCTAATAGCAATAGCACTTAGATTTATATAGCTTTACAGTGCTTTAAGCCCTCTCTAAGCAGTGTACAGAGTCAGCATATTGCCAACAATTTGGGTCCACATTTTACCACCTCAGAAGGATGGAAGGCTGAGTCAACCTTGAGCCTGGTGATATTTGAACTGCCAAATTGCAGGCAGCCAGCAGAAGTAGCCTGCAGTATTGCACTCTAGCCACCGTGCCCCTGAGGCTCTAATTGTACCCAAATGCTGAAAAAGAAGAGGAAGATGTTGTCTATTTATTCATCTACCCTCTTATACTCCAAATGTGTGGGTAGGTATATGCAAAATAATAATTAATTAAAAAAACAGGTCAAAAATAGAAAAATCTACTTTTTTCATCTGGATATCCTCAAACAAAATACAAATGTAAACCACTTGTTTTAGAGAAAGGTACAGATGCAGCCAATACAATAGTAGTAAAAAGAAAATCAAAATGCAGATGTGGAAAATTAATGGAGTTTTAAGGAACTGAGCTGAAAGGAAGAATGCTCAGGATAACAATTATGAATCGCTTCTCTTTACCTTCTCCTTTTCTGGCTTTCAAGAAGCAATGTCATGGTGTTTTGAATGATGACTTCTTTGCATCTAAAAGACATTTGTTATTGGAAACTACTGATCAAGGCTAATTGAAATCCAATCAGCACTGTCAGTGCCAGCTTATATGTAAAAGAGCAGTCAGATAAGCCTTGTTGCTAACAACAGTCCAGATGTATGACCACATCTATTTTAGTCTTATTTCTATTGCTATGCATAGATACTAATATCTTTTCTAAAGCTTGCTTTGAAATGTGTAAGGATGAGTTGACCCTTGTTCTCTTCTTACATGTTCCAATATAGTTCTTGAAAGCTACTATATTCTGAAATGGTTTCTGCTTAGAGTTGCAGCTTTAAAAACAGTTGCATGATAGAACTTTTGTATTTTAAACTATATATTTATTACAGTCCAGAAATTTCTGTTGGTGATGTTTTTATGAAGGCAGATTATTATAAACTCATGCTGGTTTTTTTTAAAAAAATTCTTATTTATATGCCGCCCTTCTCCGGAGACTCAGGGCGGCTTACAATGCGTTAAGCAATAGCCTTCATACTTTTGTATATTTTATACAAAGTCAGATTATTGCCCCCACAAACCGGGTCCTCATTTTACCCACCTTAGAAAGGATGGAAGGCTGAGTCAACCTTGAGCCTGGTGAGATTCGAACTTACAGTAATTGCAGGCAGCTGGATGTTAAATGCTGCCTTGTAGGAGGCATTAGCCGCCTACGCCACTCAGGCTCAGGTTTGCTTGTTTATTCAAAAATTAATTTTTTATACTAATTGCTGGATGTAACCATAATGTATTTTAACTCATACAAACTGAGTAACTACAAGAACAAAAACGATGTTTTGTAGTTGCTCTATGTTTTGCTGGTATTGCTAATGTTTTGCTACTATATATCAATTTATTCTTCAGACTTGTTTTACGCAAAATGTCAGTTATTCAGTACAAAATGCTGCAATTAATATTCATTGTATCCCTGTTTCCTGTAATTAAATACTATGACAAATAAACTATCTTTGTGATTCTATTCAGAATTAAGTCAACCAACTGTAAATCTCTGAAAGATTAACTGTCTGGACTTCTGAGGAAGAAATGATGGACTGAAGAGGCTCCACAAAAAACATGCCCTTTGTTACAGTTAAGAAGCAGCTGAGAAGTAGATTGGTTCCTTCAGCCCTCTCTGGAGAAAGAGAGAACACGAGATTGCCCATGTTCCATTCCATACAGTTGCTCTTCATAATTGATTGCAAGGCAAGAGTCGCCAGACGGTGGGAGTATCTGGGGATGAGAGTTTTGAATTCTTCCTGTAACTTCAGCGGAGCCTTCAAAGGGCACTAAATTTGTTCTTCCTTTCCTAACCACCTTTGGGGTTGCCTATTGCCTACTTTAAAGAAATTAGACATCTTAAAAATGACAAGGCCACCAGGTGAAAGTGTTCAATTCTTAATATAAGAAAAAGAAACTATCATCATAAGCTTTAAGAATCCAAAATAGCAATAGCACTTAAACTTATATACCACTTTACAGTGCTTTACAGCCCTCTCTGAGCAGTTTACAGAGTCAGCATATTGCCCCCAACAATTTGGGTCCTCATTTTACCCACCTCAGAAGGATGGAAGGCTGAGTCAACCTTGAGACTGGTGAGATTTGAACTGCCAAACTGCAGGCAGTCAGCAGTCAGCAGAAGTAGCCTGCAGTACTGCACTCTAACCACTGCGTCACCATGCCTCATAAATAAACAGTAAAAAGCAAGAAAAGGATTTGGTTATAGAAAGTTTAAAACAGATTAAGAGGTAGAGAATTTTGAAATATTTTATTTTGAATATTAAGACTTTGAAATTAATTTTAAAGAACAGATGAATTTTCATGAGAAAGAAAAATATTTTTCCTACTGCAGACATAGCAAAATAAGCAATTTATAATGACATTCAGAGACATTGTTGAAAAATGGTAATAGAATTTTGAATCAAATCCAATTAATCACTGATCAAATCCCAAATGTCAGTTATGTTATGTACTTTTATGATACCCTGTTCCAAGAAGATATTACACGAAAAGATGCTGTTACAGAAAAAGATTTCCAACATATTTGACATGATTATGGAGAACAATATGAAAAAGAATTTATCCCTGGATTTAAAAAAATGGATGAGGCTCTAAAAATTAAGAAGGAAATTAAAAGAGAATAATTGGAATAATTTCTTCCTGCTGAATTTATAAAAGAAGCTTGTCAAATTTTGAAGAAATTTGAGACAACGGATAATGAACATTCAGATTAAAGAATAAGATTGTTTTATGTAGAAAAAGGAATATAAAGTTGTCTTATTTGATAAGGGTTAAAATGGGATATGTTGTTATTTTGGGGGATTATTTCTGGACTTGCTGACATCTAGACAGGAAAATTGTATCGGAATTACTTACAGTTAAGAGTTGCTATACAGAATGATGGGTTTTATATTTGTTAACAAATGTAATTATTTTAGGGCTCTGTTTGGACTTTTTGCTGACATCTAAATTAAAAAGACTTTATTTATTGAACCTGCCTATAGCTAAGTGTTGGGATGAAGAGTTTTATATCTGTTAACTAAGAGATAACATGAAGAGATAGTGAAATTGTTTATATTTGTTGTGATAAGGGTGGAAAATTGCTTCCATTAGTTTCCTTTATCTCTTTATTGTCTCTTTTTTCTATCTTGCACCTTTCTATTTCAAATTTGTATTATATCTTATTATTGTAGTTAACATATTTAATAAAAATATTTTTAAAAAGATGACTATCTCACAGTTTCAGCCTTCTCAACCTTTATAATCCTCAACTATTCACATTATTTCAATACATAAATTAACATGTATTTTTTAAAATAGCAACAGAAAGAGCGAGAAATAAATAAATAAATAAACAATAAAAAACTGGTGATTTTACTTAGCCCAGCAGAATTTGACTTATAAGTGAGTCACATGAATATTTTTCATCAAGTGAGCAAATATAGCGAATAATAAATAATAGAGAAAAAAGCTGAATCTTACACTGACAAATTATGGAGGATTCTTTGATATTGACAAATGATACACCCACATTTGAAATTGTTTTTTTTGTCCTGTTTCTACTATATAGAATTATATTTTCTATGCACAATTCCAAATTATAAATTATCTCTCTTTAGATAAGAAGTACAGTAGATTTCCCTCATATTGTTTGTGCAATTGTGCAGCTTTGAGTGTTTTCATGTGGGCCATAATGGCAATGATAGAGACATTTTTTTCTGTTTTGCTTAAGATGAGCTGCACATTACTTTATTGTACTTTAACTACGAAACATTTTAATATATAATAAACAGTGAATCATTTTTGTCTTCCTTTATTTCCCCTTCTTTCTCCTTCATTTTACCTTTTCTTCATGAACATATTTTTAAAAAAATTGGTTACAATTTTAATAGCAACTTTGAAAACATTTAGTAAAGCCTAAAGAAAGTATCTGTCTTTAATATTGTCAAACTTTCAAATCTAACTGCTGTGATTCATTAAGAATGAGTCCTATGTAAGTGTTTAAAAATAGGCATAACTATAAAGATGTGATGACTACATGCCAGTTTCTCAGAAATATGTTGAATATTTCTGATTCAACATACCAGCTTCCTACGTTGATTACCCAGAATATCTGTTTGCCTAGATGATTCTAAGATTCTTCTAAGGAGAATCATACATCATATTAGTTGCATCTCCCAGCAATGCTAGAGATATGTGGGTGGAGCTGCCACAGAGATGGATGTTTGGGGCATATTTGATTTACTGCCTTTATCATGTTTCATGGCTACATTTTCTTATTGGAAAAGTAGTACGGTTAGAACAAATTTGCAGGAAACCTCTTGTGAAAATTAGTACTGGATATGGCTTTTTAAAAATGCTATGGATGTTAAATATTAATGTTTTAAAATCATGCAATTTTTCACATCTTATTGGAAATTACATAAAGAAAAATATGGGCACAGGACATGTTCTAATCTGTATCTGCCCTATCATAGCTTTGCACCTGTCTATGGAAACAATTTTTTGGAATACTATTCACATAAGTGGAGGTAGAATACAAATCTTCCATTCTCTGGATTTCAAAGTATTCTTGAAATCCTTTAATTTTCTAACTGCAGAGAATTTCTTTTTAAAAAGACAATTTATTTCTCCTATTTTGAGCATCCTCCGGGCTCATTACTGCGTAATGTTCTACAGTATATATGATGCAGATTTACAAACTAAGAGAAAAGCATATCCATCATGCCGAGTATGTGAATATTTCCTTAGAGTAATCCATTTAATTTGGGGGCTAAGAACAGGGTAGGAATAAAACAATAATCCATGATAAATATTCACTATCAATTCTGTGGTCTTGTGTTGACACTTTAGTGGTTTTCAGCAGAACAGGAAATTGGCATATAGAATCATCTGCAGATCACAGGTTTAGGAACAGATTTTTGTTATAATGGGTGCACAAAGGTTGAATTACTACCTGCTAAAATAACTAATGAAAACTAACTGCTGGAATGATTCCCCCTTTAATGATGATTTCTAGTTCATACTAATCAATATTTCAATTATTCTAAAGATAACTTGCGAGTGTTCACATTAAGTACTGCATGCTCAATTTTCCTATTTCCAATTTAAACACAATATGATATTATAATATATATCTTAAGGACTTTATAGTCACTAGATTATAGTGTTAGATTTACACTAAATTAGTTTAACACATCCCTTTGAAACTTAAATTAATAGTAATTAAACAGAACTAACTAATGTCTAAATTCAGTTTTAGACATACATATTTCTTTTGTTCATTCTCCATGATATTGAGGAGAATCTATTTGTTTCACTACCTTCTCTCCATGCACTTTTTAAAATTTCTGGTGGTATTTAAACTCCTGCCTGCTTATTTCACATATGAGTGTTAAACTAATTTAACTTCTAAGCAAAGAGCTTATGGTTCTGTGCAGCAGTTTCTGAGGTCTGTAAGATACGGTTTGAAGATTCTTCTAAATTATTCTTTGGTAATGTTACAGGTCTTTAGAAAATAATATATTAACTAACCTACGGGTTTGAAATTAGTCTAATCTATGCCTTGCTTTCATATTTCATAACAAAATAATTGGTTGTACATATTTCCATTTAAGAGCAGTCTGTATTAAAGGCACAATATTTGCTCTTGCTTTAGAGGTTATTTTTCAGGAGACGTAAATCTGGCAATGTATTATACAATCATATCATACTATGCTCTTGGGAAGGTTTTTAAAAAAACCTCTTGTTTAGCATTTCAAATACTGTCCTAATTTAAATTAGATTTTATTTTTAATATGTATTTCTTCAAACTTATTTGCACTACTGCAGTCTTTGAGATCGTGTGTTTGCTGAAGCAATAATAAACCCTGAAGAAACTTTACTCTAATTTTTTTCTAGACCATCCTCTACTTTCGTTTTCTTTTTATTCCATTTTAGCTAGTAGGGAACCTTTTTTTAAAGTAATCAATCAGGGGGAAAAATACAAATAAATAAATGAAAGCTATGCACTAGTGACTAGCCAGACCATAAACATATCAACCCATTTTGATTGAAACTATATGGGAATAATCAGTCACCACTTAGTAGAACCATTAAGAGTACTTGCTGAGCCTTGGTGGTGCAGTGGACTAAAGTGCTGTTAAGTAGCACTTAGCTGCCAGCTGCCTGCAATTACTGCGAGTTCAAATCTCACCAGGCTCAAGGTTGATCAGCCTTCCATCCTTCCGAGGTAGGTAAAATGAGGACCCGGTTTGTGGGGGCAATAAGCTGACTTTGTATAAAAAAGAACACCGCTTAAGGGGGGCTGAAAGCCCTACTAAGCAGGTATATACAAAAGTATGAAGGCTATTGCTTAACGCATTGTAAGCCGCCCTGAGTCTCTGGAGAAGGGCGGCATATAAATTGAACCAATACATAAATAAATAAATAAATACTATAGTAAAGACTGGATCTGAAACTTTTTTGGAATAGTGCCATACTATTTATGATCTTAAAAGGGAAGTGATGGCTCAGTGGCTAAGATGCTGAGCTTGTCGATCGAAAGGTTGGCAGTTCAGCAATTTGAATCCCTAGTGCCACATAATGGGGTGAGCTCCTGTTACTTGTACCAGCTTCTGCCAATCTAGCAGTTCGAAAGCATGTAAAAAATGCAAGTAGAAAAATAGGGACCACCTTTGGTGGGAAGGTAACAGCGTTCTGTGCACATTTGGCATTTAATCATGCTGGCTACATGGCCACGGAGACATCTTCAGACAGCGCTGGCTCTTTGGCTTTGAAATGGAGATGAGCACTGCCCCCTAGAGTCAGGAACTACTAACACATATGTGCGAGGGGGAACCTTTACCTTTACCTTATTTATGATCTTGATTCATCATAATGAAATGCTATAAATAGAAATTATATTGTTTATAGTTGTCTTTTCCCCATGTAGGAAAAGTACATATTTGTGAGCTATTTGTACATTCAGACTTGGGGAAAATGCGGACACCTCCCACTCTTCTTCATAAGAACACATCAAAATTTAGGGAAATTAGTCTGGCATGTGATGCAGCCCAAGTAATTTGGGCAGTCTTTTGTTTTTCTAGCTTAGAGTGTCTGTTTTGATATGGATATGTAAATTTATAATAAAACTCATCTTATGAAGGCTGAAGGCATCTGCAGGTGCAGTCTGGTGTATGTTCTATTAAAATTCTTGGAAAAGTTCAGGCATTCATTAATCAGGATTTTTTTTAATGGACATGTCCTGAGGAGTTTTCTTTTAAATGTTTATATCTTACATGCTTAACCCAAGGCACATGAGCCTAGCTTAGTATGGGATATCTGTATTTAAAAACACACTATGAAATAAATATCATTTCTATAATAATTCAAACATCACCTGATAAAGCATATACAACTTTATTCTAAATATGAAAGTGGATTTAATGGTAGGGGTGCTACATCTGGCAATTATATTGTAACACCTATGTCTAGCAAGGTGCATATCCAGAGATCCCCATTAGACCAAAATGCACACATATTGGACCTGCAACCTACTTCTTTCTACCTGTAGTGAAAAAATCCAGAAAACTCAGGACACCTAAGCAAACGCAAATCCTTTCCTGTGAAGTTAAACAGCAAGAAATAAGGTTGCTAGAGGCTTTTTTTTCTTTGAATCTTTCTCAGAACTATGATTGGTAGCTATAGGGAAGCAAAGTTATTTTCACTCTGGGTTGTGGGATAAAATCTAGGATTCGGGAAGGAATCTAACAAACCTTAATTTCTAAAGGCGAAATGCAGTGAGTAACCAGAAATAGTGAGTTAGAGTTTGTGTTTTATATTGATTGCTCAAGGCTTTCCTGATTGCTTTCAAAGTTATTGCTTTTTGAGATTAATCTACATTTTATATGGGCCTGCTCATTTTGTGTGTGTGTGTGTGTGTCTATCTGTTGTGTATCCCTTTACTTCGAATCATTTCCTATAAATACAGCTGCTGTGTGGTTTTTACAAAATAAGTACTATTTCCAGCAGATTTTTTGTAACATGCTTAAGAAAGTCTCTCCAGACTGACTACCAAAGCAAAACATGGCAAAACTAAGAAAAGATGGAATTGCTTAAAGAGATTTTTTTTGTTTATTCAATTTCTATAGCTACCCATCTCAAACAAGTGAGAGGCAAACTAATATCAAATTAAATGTACATACATGTACACACATATCCATGAAACCATAAATATCAATAAAACTAAGAGATGTGGTCATTAACACACTCAGGATCTAGGCCCAAGTACACGATCAAGACTTCAAGGCCTTACAAAGGGTTACGGGTTCAACAAGGTCAGGGCCATCCTAATCTCTAGAGGAAGAATTTTTCAGAGAGCAGTGGCTATGGCAGAGAAGGACCACTTTCTAGTCCCAACAATCCTTGGCAGATGGGACTTGGAACATGCCCAACCTTCCATATTGAATTGCTAACAGATACTACATTCATATGTTCCAAAACTTTTTGGTAATTAAATCTACTAGTCATATCCAATTCTTTCTCTCTTATACACACACTGCATCTGTCTATCTGCCATAGGACAGCTCAAGTTTAATGAGAAAGTTTTGTTCCCAACCACTTAGGGGTTAAGTATGGTAGGATATAAACCCTTAGAGATAGTGTAAAATAACTTATTCCAAGCTACTGTCCATAGCCCAGGCTTTATCACAGTCCAAATTCAATTATAGCATCCATTGTGATGTTGAAAGGAATCCTGGAGTTCAATTTGTCACTTGTGTATTGATTAATTCACATACTAAAACATATAATGACCAAATTAGCTGCTTTGGTTAGATGTGTATTTGGTCTAGCTTTGTGTAAGGGCTTTCAAGTATGCAAAATGCAGATAGGTAAGCAAACAAACAAAGTACTCAAGATAAAATGGTACAGCCTAAGAATCCAAATCACTGAACATATATGTGAAATCCAACAGCCTAATTTCAGTTTTAATAGATATGTCTAATATTTTTTTCTTGAGAGGTCCATATGTTTTTCTCAGTAGGTGTTACTCATCTAGTAATCATCAGTTTCTAATTTCTTCTGAATGGATTCACAATTCCCACCTACAATAGGTGACACTAAAGTTGCTTCTTTTTGCAAGTTAGCAAGAAGAACATGGGTGTAAATGTAACAGTTAATATTTCCACTGCAGAAAATATTATGTAAAGATCAGAATAAATTTTAATAAGCTCCAACTTAGAATAAAAACATCCTTCAAGTATATCATCAGTAATGTAAAATGCATAATATTGTAAATAAACTGAAATTATGTATATATAAAAGTAGTTCAAATAATAATAATAATAATAATAATAATAATAATAATAATAATAATAATTAAGTGCAGCAAAATTTCACAAACTGACTACCTACAATGCCATGACCGCATTGCTAAGATCATTCACTGCAAAAACCACTGGGAACATCAAGTTGAGAAAGTTTTAGAGAAAGTTTTAGAGAATGAGAAACTCAAGATCTTGTGGGACTTCAGGATTCAGACTGACAGGCACTTGGTCCACAACATGCCTGACATAACAATAGTTGAAAAGAAAAAAGTATGGTTCATTGACATTGCAATACCTGGTGATGCACGGATTGAAGATAAGCAGCAAGAAGGAGCATGACTGGCGTAGGGGGCTAATGCCTCCTACTAAGGCAGCATTTAACATCCAAGTGCCTGCAATTACTGCGAGTTCAGTTCTCGCCAGGCTCAAGGTCAATTCAGCCTTCCATCCTTTCTAAGGTGGGTAAAATGAGGACCCGGTTTGTGGGGGCAATAAGCTGACTTTGTATAAAATATACAAAAGTATGAAGGCTATTGCTTAATGCATTGTAAGCCGCCCTGAGTCTCTGGAGAAGGGCGGCATATAAATATAAATTTAATTTAATTAAAAAAAAGAAAAAATCACAAAGTGATTTTGCAAATTGAAGTTGAGTGACTGTGGAAAAAGAAATTGTATGTTGTCCCAATTGTAATTGGAGACCTTGGAGCAATACCCAAAGGGCTACCCTGCTATTTAGAAATTCTAAATTTACCGGACTTGAACATTTTGACTCTACAAAAAACCACCTTACTCGGAACAGCTTACATCCTCTGACAATACCTTAACAGTTCCTAGGTCCTTGGTTAGGACTCAAGCTGCTGAGCTATTAACCAGCCTCAAAGGCTGTGAATTTCACTAAAGATTAACCAATAATAATAATAACAACAACAACGCATAAAATGCTTGGGATTTCCAAACTTGGGAATCATCCATGCAAATTGTTTCTTTTTTAGTAATCATCCATACTGGCTGATAGTAGAGAACTTTCAGGGGTCGTCTTCTGAAGATCTGACACCTTCTCAAGCCTATAAGATTCTTCAGGACCATGACTGGCCAAGAATGATGACCTTGTGAGTTATCTTCAGGCAGCTTCCGCATTTCTTCACATCAAATGAATGATGAGATCTCAGAACAGACTATACACTTCTCAAAAGAATGCTGAAGGATGACCTTCATCATTATTCAATTTTGAGAGGCAGATGGCTGATGAGAAATAATCATTTATGATGATAAATAGAGTAGACTTCTCCTTGGGGATTCAAGGGGGTAAGAGAAAATACTTGAAAATTTCTCTTCTCATTTCACATGTTCAGATTTATCCCTGAGGAACAGTGACTTCCTCTAATTCAACAGCTTTTAGACAGAGCCAAAACTTTGAACTCCTCTGGATCAAAATAAAATTCATTTATTTGTTCATTCATTTTTTAAGCCATTTCAGAAATAGAAATGTGGTCACCAGCATAAGACAACAGGTTCAATATGGCTTCCCACAAACACATAAAACAGGATTGTTTTATTGGGAATCACCTTCTACGTAAGGTGATATAAATAGTTAAAGATAGATGATCTCATTGATTCACTGATGATGATGGTTGTATTTCACTCATTGATGATGGTTGTATTTTTTTTTATTTTTTTTGGAGGAGGATAAGAAGCAAAACTGATTTTCTTCAGGTTTTTTAAAACAATTTTTGGCTATTTTTAAACTAATTTCTCTTTTAGATTATATGTGAATTATGATGTTGGTGAAAATGACAATATGCATTTTATTTATATTGTTATAAGGTGTAGCTGTGACTAAAGAGCAGAATAAATTCTATAACTTTAGTTTGCCATTTAAAATTCCTTTATAAAATATTTGTGAAATATAGCAAGTATCACTCTACAACATTCTATAAATACTGAAATCCCACGAATATTTTAGGTACTATTCTGTGCAATTGACCATTTTTGTTATTGTTATTGTTTTTCTTAGAAAAAAAATATATATTTGTAAATAATTTGGAAGGATTTACATAAGAATATCATAAAAATAGCTTTAAAATATTCTGCTAGTCTTTATCAGTCTTTAAACTGATAAAATAGGTTCATCTATTTGTTTGGTATTATTTACTCAAGCTATAATAAAGTCATAACTGTGACCCGCTCCCCCACCAATGTCTTTCATGCTCATAATAATTCAAACTGCCCAAGGGCAGCAACACTATTTGGTATCTGAAGTAGGAAATCCCAAAAGCATTGTCTAGCTTTAAAAAATAGATCAAAAATAAATTAAATACTGTAGGTTGCCATCTAACTCCATACTTGCAACTACTGAGATACATCTTATTCATTAGTCACAAACCATAAGTGATGCCATTTGAGAATAATGAACCTCAGAATTTAAGTTTAGAATAGGAGTAAACCCTCCAGTAATTTTGAACTTCAACTTTCGTCAGTTCCAATCAGCATGGCCAAGAATTTTGGGCTATCAACAATCTGACTGTGCTATTAAAATGTAAACCAGGAGCCACAACAAAGCAGAAAGTGCATCCTGTGTTTTTGATGCCTATCATTATGTTGATGCTGTTTCTATCACATAAAAATAAGGGAAGGAGTATAAAGTTTTTTGGGGGGAAGTGGAAGGTACACACACCTATTTTCAAGTCTGAGAAAAGGAACAGAAAGGGAGATAAACATAATTCTCAAGCTTGAAACGTTGATCAGACTCAAATCAGACTCTTCAGAGCGCTCCATGGCCTAGGACCTGGGTACTTACAAGACCGCCTGCTGCTACCAATAGCCTCCCACCGGCCAGTACGCTCCCACAGAGAGGGGCTCCTCCAGGTGCCGTTGGTCAAACAATGTCGACTGGCGACCCCCAGGGGGAGAGCCTTCTCTGTGCGGGCACCTACCCTCTGGAATGAACTGCACCCCGGGATATGGAGGATTCCCGACTTGCGCACCTTTCGCCATGCCCTCAAAACATTTTTATTCCAACAAGCTGGGCTGGCCTAATTTTTTAACCTTTCTAAATTTTTAAAATTTTATAATGGGTGTTTTATTTGATTAGCTGGGCCAAATTATTTAATATGCTTTTAAATCATTTTTAAATTTTATATTTGTGTGCTTTTACTTTTGGCTGTATACCATCCTGACTCCTTCGGGAGAAGGGCAGTATATAAATTGGAATAATAAATAAATAATAAATAAATGTTGAACTTCTTGGTTCATTTCTAGACAGTAAATCCCTGTATCAATTATGGAAGATTATAACAAAGAAATAAACAGCAGTTAGAAATGTTTTACCAAGGTTTCTTGTATGTAATCGGAAATAATGTAAAAGTCAAGAAAAGTTTACAATTGTGATACACTTCACATTACAGTACCAGTTTACATTAGTTATCACTAACATAAAGGGATGACTTTCCTTAAGAATGCAGATTCTAAAACAGAGGTTTTCAGCAAAATCAATTTCTTCTTTTACCTCTGCCTCAGAAAGTTGCTCTCCTAGGATTATTTCAAAGTACAAATACATCAAAATTCCAATCACTTTTCATTACTAAATTATTTCTGAAAATTCTTGTGTAGTTATGTTTAAATTACAGTTTCTAAGGTGAAATCATTCTATCTATTCACAGACATACACACAAAAGAGAGAGAGAGAGAGAGTGAACTAAAGTTATTTTCTTCAATATAATGGGAAAAGATTCAAAATGAAGTTCTGAATTGTTGGTGTCAATTAAGATTGTTGAAATCTGTATAAAATATTTTTCATGTTCTGATACATTTAGGTCAATTTCACATTATTGTTGGCATTCTTATTTAGAAATGATTCTATGCAGAAATCTTGGCTTGTTCACAGATGTTAAGGAGAGAAAAATCATAAATGAATACGCTTGGATTGAGGACATCATAGTAGTTTAGTAAAAAAAGATATACATATTTTTGAAATGATACACATTCTATGAACTGGAAAATGATGAATAAGGCAACCTCTGCTTGAATGAGACAATGCAAGTGCAAACATGATCTACTGGAGGACAAGAAAGCAATTAACAATGAAATTCACTGATGCAAACCAGAAATGGTTTTAGAGATTAAATTATTTCTGAAAAAGTATCTGCCTTTTATCACAGTGGTTGCAGCTGAAAAATCTGAAAAACCCAACTAAGTGCATTATGAAAAAGAAATATTTTATTTAAAGGACCTTGAGTTATAATATTCTGCAAATAGTATGATGTGGTATAGGGAGATAGTTTCTTTTCATTCTTTCCATTTCCTGCACATATTCTAGGTTTATTCTAGAGCATGGATGTCAAACTCGATTTTGTCATGCAACATCATGTGACATATCGAGATTTTTTTTGCCTTTGTGGATCTGATGTAGGGCGTGGCCTATGCGCTACGCATCTGGTCCGCGGGCTGCCAGTGAGACTCCTGCTCTAGAGAAACTCCAAAATGTGAAAATGGATTTGGTTGAGCCTGCAAGAAGCAGGAATACATTGATTTTACTGTTCAGGTCCAGTGCTTTATGTTAGAAAATGAACCACTGCAGTAGAAATGTTTCATTCTTGGAGGCATAAATATACAAATAAATTTGAGTAATTAGAACTTTGCTGCCACAAACAAACAAACAAACAAAATTATAATCTGCAAACACCCAAAATAAAGACCACATCTGCATAGCACAAGCCCAAAGAGATACTATGTTATACATAGAGGGAAAACCTCTATAAATCTGACAATAATACATAGCTTGCTGATTCTATCTTACCTTCTTTCCCATATGAACAATAATGTTTTGCCTCTGGAATATTTGACTCTAGAATATTTCTCTTCAATAGCGATGAAGATAAGATATGAGGCTATGCCTAGTTGCAGGCTGTGGATTTATGTGATTTGAATTTAATTATACTACTGTTAATAGCAGTAAATACTCCATCAATTGAGCTTCAATAGACATAATTTTTTTAAAAAATAAGCAGAAGAGAGGAATATGTTGCAGGAGACAATCAGTCCAATTACTGATATACAGCTGGTCCTTTGGTTATAACAGCAATTGGGATTAGGATTGCCATTGTTAGGTGAAGCAGTTGTAAAGTGCAACATCACATGACCACATCACTTAGCAATGACAGTCCCAGCAGTGAATGTTGTAACCCCAAGGAACACAAGGTGCCATGGGGTTGTATGAATGCCAGGAGATGGTCCTGGAAGGCGCAGTACAGTGAGTTAGGAAAGGCTGGGGGATGGACTGTGGCACTGTGCAAGTATAGGGAGGTCAGGGAATCTATGTTGCAGTACTGTGAGAATTCAGGGAAGCCAGGAAAAAGATGGTGCAGTCTCAGGCAAGCATAGAGAACTGAGGGGAATGGATGATGTGGTACTGTGCGAGTTCAGGCAGATGAGGGGGTGTTACCAGAATGACTTACAAACTTACATGCTGATTCTTCCATTGACTTTGTTTGAGGGAAATTGGCAGAAAAAGGCACAAATGCTAATCATGTGAAATAAAACTTTGAGGACCAATTATAACTACCATTTATTTGTTCAGTGTCATTGTGACTTTGAATGAGTGTTCAAAGTGAGGACTATCTGTCATAGAAGAAGGGTGAATTACTGGAACTGCAGTAAGGTCATAAAGATGAAAATTACAAAAAGGGGGTGTTAGAAAAATAGTTTTAAATCTGACTGTAAAACATTGCAGTTTCTGGTTGATTTAGAGGACAGCCTCTACTGCAGAGAACCACAGTAGGGTCTCTTAAATGAGGGTTAATGGAAGAGGGCATACATTTTTATTAACATAATTGAAAGAGCAGAATTGGCAAATAAGGAGATCACTATCAACATGTTAGTAACTAACAAATTAGACTGGAAATGGAAATAGATTGAAATATGCAAATTAGAAATAATGAATGAATTATTGATTTTCCAATAGTTGTAGATATTGTAAGAGAAGAGCTGCATTGTAGGAGAAAGTTGCAAGCTATTGCTGCCTGCCAAGAGGACTCCTTCTTGTCTCTGGGGTCTGGTTGAAAGAGGTGACTGCTGAGGAAAACTGAACTCCTTTGAATAATGCAAAAATGGAACTCAAATCCTGAACACTTGAGCTCTGTTCCTGCAACCCGTCAGAGGAGTTCCCTTTTGGACAAAGAGAAGCCAAACTTCTACCCTAGATGTGTATATTACAACCTCCCTCAAGTTTTTGTTCACAATTAATACGGCTTTAAAGGAAATCAAGTGAGATGAAGAGAGGGGACTCACTCTCTTTTGTTAGAAGCCTGGGTGAAGAGCCAGGTCTTCATAGATCTTCTAATGAACAGCAGAGTGAGGGCTATCTGAATTGTACCGAGAGCTTCATTCCAGAGGGTAGATTCTATTACAGAGAAGGGAAACTTCAAATAAGGGCCCTGACAGGATTGAATCAGCTGGGTAGTTCTTATGGAAGACAGGTGGTCTCTCAAGAAACCAGGCCCTACGCCATGTAAATAATGAAAAGTCACAACTAGCTAAAAGGAAAATGTCCCAAATGGCATATGACACATTCAAAAAGATGTTTTAAATACAAATCAATCAAATTCCCAATCTGGGAATTTGGCTAAAAGCGTAGATCTTTTTCATGTGTAAATATGTAAATGTTCAGTGGGAATAAAAGAAGTGCTAAGATACTCTGAAGACAAATTCATAATCTTCTCTCCATATTTAGCCTGCCATTTTAAATTCAGGCCAAAAGAGAAGTGGCATGAGCTCAGAATTATTTTGCAGTTTCCCTAGAGAAATTTACATAATGGTTGAACTTGAAAATTAAAGAACAAAAAGTTTTTAAAAAAACACTATTTCCTTAATTCATTGCCTTGCCATTTCAGAATTGCTTATTCCAGTATATTCCCTTGGGCTTGCTATGGCTTACTAAAGGCATTTAGTAGTATGCACTGCTTTAATTTAATTGGTTGAAGTATAATTATGTAGGTTAAACTATTTTGCTTTTTATGATAAAAGATCCTTTGGACAGAAAAACAGAAATTAAATGGAATTATTTTAAAAATCACCAATTGCATATTAGACAATTAAAATTATAAATTCTTTGATGAAATAATTGTTTTAATTATGCAACCCAGTTAGGCTTACTAGTAATCAGTGTTTCAACATTTTCATTAAAGCTGATTTTCATATACACACGTTCTGCTGTTTTTATTTAGGAAAAATAAACAAATTAGAATATCCGCAAGAAAAGCTGCAAACCGTGCTTTCAATATAAGTTGACTCAAACTAAGTTCAATAGAAAAAAATAGTAATAAATATTAGGAAAATTAATTATTTACTTAATAATTAATCCTGTTAATAAAATGTTTTTTTCTAATTATCATAGATATCATGAATACTATATCTGTTTACACTGTTTCCAGTTTACTGTATACTGTATGCATTCCTATATGCTGATTGGGAAGAAAGTACACAATTTTTCAAGAAATATATATTAATTTTTAGGGAGGATATATTTCAGGACTTTGTGCAAATGCAGAGATAAAAGAGCATTTACATTACATCACTCAGATAAGGGAGATCTACAGAAGCTGTTGTTCAACTTAAGAATCTGATCAGAAAACACCCTATTGTATTTCTGTGTTATAATAATGTAAGACTGTTCTTCAAATGTCTATATTTTTTTTAGTAACTGGGGTATGTACATTATATTAAAGACTGAGATCATCTGCGGTTGCTTGTCTGATAAAAGATCAAATTAGCAGAATTATTTCTATGTGATCGTGATTCAGAAGGTGACAAGATTTTCAATGTATAATGTTTTTCATCAGCAAGGACTGCCATGTTATTTTCAATATTAAGAAAGATCTACTGTTATGTTCCCAGATCCAAGGCTACTCATTCAATGGAAACATTTCAGATAAGAGGATAGTGAGGATGAGATGGCTACTTTCATCCTCGTATACCTCTTTTCTAGGAGACGGAAGTTTTATAACCTTAATTTCTCTGCCTCAGAATGAGCATCAGGATAAGACTGCATTAACTCATCCATCTCCTACCTTTGTACCAAATTCAATCCCAGTAAGACAACAGTATTTTCACCTTACTTTTTCTGGACTTGAAACTTTAAATTCTCTATATTTCTAAGGAATGTTTTCAAGCTAGCAATCAGATTAAAACACAACCTCTTTGCTGTGAATTACGCCTACAGTTTCTATAATCTACTGTGAACATAAGCGGGTTTGGGTTTTTTTGTCCACATTGTAGGGGATGGAAATAAGTGATTCTGCTACCCCATATCTTTTCATGTTTTATTTCAATTACTTGCCATAAAATATATAGACTTTTGAGTGTGTGTATAAACTCACAAATGCAACTATGTCTTGAAGAAATGCTTGCGGTGTTCCTAGGTTTTCTTTCCCCAATTTAATTTTTGAAGATGTAGTTGGATCTTGTGTGTTTATATAAGTTAACATATATGCAAAGAATTGTCTTTCCATGAAGTGTGATAAATATATTCTATTGGGATGATTTTCAAAAATCCTGTTATTTATTAAGATTTCTACTAATTGGACTTGATTATTAGAGTGCGATATCTGCTTCATGGTAATTTTTGGAAACATAATTTTTTTAAAATTCTGTTGTCCTATGTACAAAATCCAGTCTTTATATAAGTTATCATTGTGTTCACCAATGGTCTGATATTTTTCATATAACTTATGTTAGAATATCATAAGCAAAAGGATCTCTCTTTTGCTTATATGATTTAAAAATCCTTAAACATGTACAAATCAGACATGAAATGAGATGTCCTTGAGTTGATTTAAATGTCTAGCTTTAGGCATCCAAAATGGAAAACTCTGACCTCAGTCACCCAATTTTCTTTTCTATAGAATGGGATAAAGTTTACTTAACAGTTTGCCAGATTTCTGGAGCGTCTATTTTATGAATATATTAGAACTGTACTGTATGCAACTGCAGTGCTAAGGAAATTGAAAATCTATTCTTCATCTATAATTCTTACTTTCACATTTAAAAATAGCTAACAGATCTTTCAACAAAATCGCTGTGGCTCTTTTTTGTCTGTGGTTCTTGGATATGTCAAGACTCAGATCTGAGCATTAAAAGTAATACATTATTATTATATATTATAATACATTATTATATTTTATATTTTATTACAATAATAAAACTCCATTTTATGGGAAAGAAAATTGGGTGACTGTGGTCAGAGTTTTCCATTTTGGATAATTAAAGCTAGACATTAGAGTTGAGACAAAGACTTTTTCCAAAGTATGCACACAATTAGCTAACTCTGATATATCTGCCATGTTAACTCTCTAGTGGTTTTCCCAATTGAAAGTGAGGGATATAATTGAAAAAGTGATAACTGAACAATGGAGACATGTTCTGCAAGATCTGGTGTTGGCTCAGTTCCTGGTATCCCCATATAAGAGTGAGGAAAACTCCTGTCTGCAGCTCAGAAGACACATTCCCAGACAATATAGATTAGACAATATTGAGTAAAATAGATTAATGGTCCATAAAAACAACACTTCTCCCTTGCTGTGACCTTTACAGCATACAGCTACAAGGAAACACATCGCCTAACAGTGGAATTGATATTTGTGCATGTTATCTATAGATATCTACGAGTATCTTGGGAAAGATCCACTCTTACCTACTAATAAGTGATATCTGATTTTGTAAAAGGTTCAAGCTTGTATTGAGAAAAAATATAGTTTATATGTTTTCATCAACAACCAGCTTATTGCTATTTGTATGGTTGTTCCCTTGCAGCATTCCATCATAAATTTTTTCAGAAGATGCACTCATTATTTGGAGGGTGTCAACTCGCAAAGCTTTCCTGACCTGCTCCCGAATCAGGGGGATGGGAAATCGTGCCTCACAGCTGCACCGAGGAATTTGCACCTCAGTCAAAACAAAATACATCCTAACCGGCTGAAGTCAAGGCTATCTCCACGGAGACCCACAACAGCTGGAGGGAGTGACTTCTACGACCCACGAAATTGCTTCGTTGGGGTTTGTGACCAATGACACACCCTGGGGGGAGGGGCAAACAGGGTTAGAGGCAAGACGTGAACCGAGTGAAGTTAGAACTGGCTTCACTTAGTCCGTACTGACATGATGCTCCTAATAAACAACTGGATTTTTCTTGAAACTTTGCTTGAGGCTCCTGCATGGTCAAAACCCTGACAGAGGGAAGTAACCAGGGAAAAAATTGCAAGCACAATACTAGAAGTCATTTAAGGCAGTTATTAAACTGAAGCCTTTATTATATAGGCAATCTATCCTTAAGTTTACCTTCTAGCTCACTGGTACATCTTCAAATAAATACAGTATAAATACAATAAATACAAAATAAGACCCAGTCTTATATATTTTTTTTGCTTCAAAAGATGCATTAGGGCTTTTTTCGGTGAAACACAGTACCAGAGATGGTGAGGGACTAGCCCCAGCACCCCGGCCCTGCTGGCAGCAGGGCCGGGTGAGCTGCCCCTGCTGGCACATGCACAGGAGGCAGCGAGCACGTGGGGGTTGACGGTATCCAGCAGCAGGTAAGTCCGAGTGCTATCACTGCTGGGCCGGCCTTCCAAGTAGCAGGCAAAGACAGAGGCAGGGGTGAGGCATGTGATCTCACCTGCTGGACGTACCAGGCCACGCATCTCTCCAGTCCATCCCACCTTCTGTCTTTGCTTGCCCATGGCTGTGACAGGGCACGGTGCCACACACATATCCAATGGGCTGGCTCACGTGCCTCCCTCCATGCCTCTGCTTGTGAGGTGAGACATGTGGCAGGATGGGGGTGGTACCATGCCACAGCCCCTGCATGCTCGGCCTCCACCATCCAACCTTGTCCTCCAGCTCCACTGCACACTTGAGCTTTCCACCTGAGTTTTCCACCTGCCACCCCACCCATGACGGCCCCAGAGAACAGGAAGGGTGGGAAGCCACCATCCTCAAGAGGCAGGCAGGCCTCATTCTGTTCTGCCTGGGCCCCCACAGGAGCCCCCCCACGACACGAGCAACATCGAGATAGGCACACATGCTATTCCTCCAGGGCAACTACAATACTGATGGCTGGCGATCTTAACTCGGGCTTATTTTTGGAGTAGGGCTTATATTATGAGCAACCTGAAAAATCCTGATAGGGCTTATTTTCTGGTTGGAGCTTATTTTCAGGAAAATATGGTAGCATAACCCAAAAGAAATTACAACACAGGGTAAAATATTTAGGTACTTGACTGAATTAGAAAACTCATGGTATGGAACTCAGAACATTTCTTGGTGATTATTTTTGCTTTGTATATAAAGATTATTTAGAAACTAGAGGTTAAAGACTGTATGGTTAAATATACAAGGAATTTAAAGAGGACAATAGACATGCAAAATTTATTGTGAATTTCATCCTTAGAGAAAACTGGTACAAAATATTTTTCCATTGGTATATTAATCTAGTGCCAACACAGATAATTTGTTTTCTAAAAACTGTTAGAGACTGAGTAATTATTTTGCATTTGATGTCAAGAATAAAATTTCTTGAGGACTATTTAAATGACATTTAAAGGTAGAATTTCCTCCTTGCCAGCTTCTCTTTTCGTTCAACATTATTAAACCGAAGTATATGGAATTGGCTCTGAAAATGATATCAGCTGCCAGAGTACTTTGTGTTCTTATTGGAAATCACGTATAATTCTGTATTTAGAAGACAGAACAAACTAAATGATGAAAGTATGCATCAACATAAAAATAATCCTGTATTTAAAAATAAGTCTAATACAAAATTTAATTCCATTTGGAAAGCATTCATGGATTATAAACCTACATATATAGGTAGTTCTCAACATACAACTTCATTTTAGTGACCGCTCAAAGTTACAATGGCAATGAAAAACATGACTTGTGACCATTTTTCACACTTACAAGCACTGCAGCATCCTCATGGACATGTGATCAAAATTCAGGTGCTTGGCAAGTGACTCATATTTATGACAGTTGCAGTGTCCCACAGTCATGTGATCATCTTTTTGCAATCTTCTGACAAGCAAAGTCAATGGGCAAGCCAGATTCACTTGACAACCAGGTTACTAACTTAATAACTGTAGTCATTCATTTAACAACTGTAGTAAGAAAAGTCGTAAAATGGGCAAAATTCACTTAACTGTGTTACCTAGCAACAAACATTTTCTTAAGTCAAAGACTACCTGTACCACACTCCAATTCTGTCTTTGTCTTAATATCAGGAATTACAGTGGCTTTTGTCTGACTTCCTAAATGAGGATAGAACTTTTAGGTCATAAAGAAAGTCTCTTGATAGTTTATTCTAACTTACATGTTTTATTATACTGGTTTTTTGCTAATTATTCAGTATTGTCTTAATTTTAATAATGTTGTCATGAATTTTATGGGCAGTATATATCTCTGTCCTACGGTCTTTTTTTATTTTTTACTGTTTTTTTCTGGGTTACTCTTTACATATCTATTAAATATTTAAAAGGGTAGAAAAGGAAAAATCAGCTGGTGAATCTATAGAAAAAGGAGACCATATATATGCACACACACACACACACACACACACACACACACACACACCATGTTTCCAAGAAAATAAGACCCTGTCTTATATTTTTTTGAACCATGAAATAAGCGCTTGGCCTTATTTTTGATGAAGTAGAAATTTTTGGAGCGCTTGGAGCAAGACGGGGCTCCTCTTGCTATCTTATCTGATTTCCAGTTCTGTCTCCCTAACCCTAACCAGAGGAAATGGTTAAATGCTGTGCATGCATTTAAATATTTTCAGGGAGGGCTTTTTTTCAGGGAGGGCTTATTTTCGGGAGGGGGGGGG
>WNWU01000032.1:3441610-3508247 GCA_012654045.1 Ptyas mucosa
GTGAATGTGGCTTCTGGCATAGATCTACCCTTGGACTGGGCAGAGTGCACCACCCTCACAGAATCCTGGTGAGGTAAGGCAGAGTTGGCCTGATCCGGATCCTGGTCTTGATGAGCCAACACCTCCTCCTCTTCCGAGGTAGGAGAAGCAGGTGGTACAGCAGCTAGCATCTTCTTGGCCGCCCTGTCACATTGCTTTTCCAAAGCGAGATGCCTCCTCTGAGCATCTTTGTCAAGTGGCCCAGATTTGAGGCTTGCCACCCCCTGATCTTTGTGTGCTGCCTTAGATTTAGACTTTGAGCCTTTTTTGTATCTGGGAGGAGTCTGAGGTTGCTCAGGATCAGAAGAAAATTCCTGATCAGCCATAACAATTAGCCAGTCCTGGTCCAAGTATATTATAATAACAGGCAGATTAGCACCAATAACAGTATTTACAGTCAATCAGAAAATGAGAGAACTGGGAGAAGGCAATGGAAACAGTCACAGATAGAAAAGAAAAAAGGGGAAAAAACCCCTTTGTCAGTTCCACTGATCAATGTCAGAAAAGGAAACAGTAAAGGCTTGTGAATTTAGCCACACAACAAAAGGGAGAATCAAATTAACCTCCCAATAGTCCTCCAACCTTTGGTTGTCCAGGCAGCAAGTCCAGAAGGCACAGGAGGGAAAGCGGCCAGGATAGAATTTCCCCTCACACCGCCACAGGCCGTTGGAACCGTTGCAGAAAAGGCGGGAAAAAATGGCGCCAAACTCTTCGCACTCCCTCGCTCACTGTAGGCGAGATCGCAGTGCTGCCAGAAGCCCCCAAACACCAATTTGGCTGGGAAAGCTTTCTAAATGCTGGAATATGCCAGCCAGCAAGACAAACCTTCGGAGTTTGACTCCTGAACGGAGCAGGCACTCCGGAGCCGCCCTGACTAAATGGAGCCTCAAAATGGCGCCCGGAGCTCTCTCGGCGATTCGGAGGCCCTCGGTGCGCCGGCGGCTAAGTTTTGGCACCCCCTTGGGGTTGGGAGAGCTGCCCAGCCGGGTCAGCTCAGAATTAAGGACTGGTGAGTCTGGAGCCCCAGATCACTCACCTATCCCAAACGGCAGGAAGCAGCTGCAGCCGCAACTGCTCCTCCAAGTTCTTCAGCTCCCCTAATGACTCACACACACAGAGAGCTAAGAAAATAAGAAAACCTATGAACTAACTACCAAACACCTAACTAACCACTAAAAGGCTAGCTAAAGCAAGTAACTGCAGCGCAGAGGGAATCAGTCCTCACAGCAAGACTGAGCGAAATAAACTGGGAGCCTGAAGGACAAGGGAGGCGTGGCCTAAACTCTTAAAGGAACACTACGCTCAGTCAAGCACGAGCAGACAGCGAAAGCCCAGGAGATGAATTGACTGGGCAGCGCTATGGAAAATATGAGCCACAATTCAGTAAGAATGAAAATGTGGTGAGTAATATTGGCATTTGCATACTTCACCAAATGTAATTTTATATGATATAATGGATGTATAATATGGGTAAAGAAAGAAAATATGAAATATGAAGCAATTTGTTTTTCTTTTCAAACTCTAATAATATTTTTGGTTTTGTTTGCTAAACCTGCTATGATAACATATTCAATTATCTCAATATTTCTTCCTAGTCACCCACCTATGGCTTTATATAAAAACTTTATAAGGTGTTGAATAAAGTGCTGTTCTGAGCACAATTTATTAACATGTTCCCTCAGATTGAAGAGTAATGATAGTTTAAGAATAATGCATGTTTCACCACATAAAATAACAAATAACATAACTAATTTCACATTCAAAAATCTCTAACATTAATTATCTACCTTGTGGAAAGCATTACTTTGAGATATTTAGCAAATGCGAGGTTTTTTATACAATATGTGGGAGACTCTCTTAGGCCACTCTCCCTCCGCAGGGAGCCTGGCTTTTTCAAGCAGTCTGCCCCTGGTGACTGATAGACCCGAATGGGTCCCAGACGGAATTAGCGGATAACTTGGAGGTTTTGCTGCATGACACCGCTGAAGCGGTGAATGAACATGAATTAAGGGGAACTGAGACTTTGGGAAGGATTGCACCTGTGTGGTCTCTCTTGTCCTATCACTTCCGATTCTTGTCCTATCACTCCCGATTCTCCCTGTACTTCATGAAGGAGTTATGGGTTCTGAAAAGGATTTAGAGACTCCTAGAGCAGGGGTCCCCAATTCCAGGGCCGTGGCCACTAATGGGCTGAGAACTGTTAGGAACTGTGCCACAAAAAAAATGGGTGAGCATGTGTGCACTCCATTTGCTCAAGTAGTGGACTCATGTATTTGCCCCTTTGCGCAAGCAGTGGGCGCATGTACCCGCCACTTGTGCAAATGGAGCTGCACATGCCCTTGCCGGCCATTCACACTGCTCTGCCAGTCCACAAAGCTAGAAAAGTTGGGGAACTCTGACCTTTAGCACTGCTGGATAAAATGAAGGATGACTCTGACTGGACATGACTTAGAGTCACTATTAAGGCCTACTTGTGGAGGTAAGAGCAATGCAACAACATTATTTCTCCACCCTTATTATATCTGCAGTGTCACCTGGTGGCCCTGTTCTGTATCACCTGGCCCTTCTGGGACAGGAGGGCTCAGGTAATCATCTTCAGGGCCATGTAGAGGAATACATTGGATTTGTTTCCAGTTCAATTCCATGCATAGTATGTAATCTCTGTAAACTATGCAAAAACTGAACTACCTGGGAAGAATTATTCTCCTGGGAAGAATTTCTGAAACTTTCTCACATATTGCTACATACTTAATTAAAAGAAAATATGTCTATAAATGTTAGTCATTCTTTTGTAAAAGGTATTTATAACTCTTTTAGTATAACTCAGGCCAAAAAACGATAGGTGTATATAACTGAAATATTATTCATATATTTCAGAATGTAGTTCCCAAAAAGCCCAAAAGAAAAATACTGTCTTTAAAAAAAAGAATTTAAAGTTTTAAAATAATAGTTTTAAAAATTAAGCCACAAGAACATGTGTGGAACACAGATCTGTTTTCACAACTTATTTTGAAAGAGAATTTATATTTGAAAAGTTTAATAATAAATACACCATATTGTCAAGAAAAGAATTAGACAGCCATCCATAGATAAAATCTCTTCCTACCTAATCACTAAGGCCTTAATTCTGATTACGGTAGCCCATGAATAATTCTTACTAAATTAATGGGACTTCAAAGAAGACATGTTTGGGACTGAATATAATTAGCAGAAAGAAATGTATAAAATCTTCATGTACTTCTTTGTTGCTGTCAAAAGAATGAACATCCAAAACAGCAGCCATGATGAATTTTCAAAGGTTTGTTTATGAATACTTAGAACTTCCAGCAGAAATTAAACAAGCAACAATTGATCATAATTGAATCTGAATATATGTTGCCATGATGGAATTAGAATATTTATCTTCAAAAATGAACTTGTTGATTATTATCTATATCAATAGCAGTTTTGGACTGCTTTCTACAATCACCTGGAAGTAGCCTTAAAATAGTTATGTACTTCATAAGGCTTCAGACCCAATATTACATTATCGAGCAATGCTTTTCCTCAATTTTATTTTTTAAGAGGTTTCATTTAACAATAGTTAAACTTTAATTAGAAGATCCCTTCTTGGATTTTACTGTTAATTATTTGTTCTGTACGGTACCAATATATGGATGAATTACCTCTTAATTAATAATTTCCTGTTTCTGGTTTTAATTACTAATTTTGCCTTATCTTTTTTTTAAATTGTAAGGTGTCATATTTTCCAATAAGGGAACAAAATAATAATGAAAGGAAACTAGTAATTAAAGCCTCTAGGGGACAGAAATTAAGTTCAATTAAGGGGAAATTCTTTGCTTACATTAAACAGGAAACAATTAGATGCCACAATTAGGATGTATTGTAAAGGCACTGTAGCATTGAAAAAAAACAAAAAATGCATTGCTAGCCTATGTTGGATAAACTGGCTCTGGAACTGCGTTTTTTAAAAACTATAATAAAGTCTTAAAAATAAACAAAAGGTAGAACAGAAAACAGTGATTTTGACTGAATTTTTTATAAAAGGTCAATCAATACATTTTTAGATTAAAGTACTGGGAGAAAATTGATCTTTTTCCAAATATTCCTGTATAAGTTTACTTTCCAACTCCTTGGCAGAACAAATACTCAGATCCAGTTTCCAGTTACCCTGAAACTGCAGGACTAAAAGAAAATTCACTCTGCCTTCAAATTTCAGAATAAAAAATAAGGCCTGCTGAATTATACGTGAGTTGTTTTCTATAATGGCAATCTCTTGTAAGACGCTTTGAGGATCACTTAATCAAAAGGCAAAATATAAATCTTCAAATGAATAAAAAATAAAAGAGTTGTGGACAGCATTATTGGGGCAGATGGGAGTTTATAAAATTATTGTGGTTGGCAATATAGAGAGGTTTGAGTATAGCTGATTTGAAAGGCAGCACAGAAAAGAGCATTAGAAGACATCATTCTATCAGGAACCAGTGAAGCCAATGCCCCATCCACTTCTAAACTTAAAAGAAAGCTTTCAGGATTTCAAACAAGGACATGGTCTGAATATTCAGGGGGAACAAACAGAACTTGCAGAAAAGGGACAAAGGGGCTCTCAGAAAGTCAAAAGGGAACCAATTGTGCTCTGAAAGAAGATGAAGAGCTGCAAAATTTTGTAACTACTTCTATTTTGATCGAGTCTTCATCAACAATAGCATATGAATTCCATCAGCCAAAAATGAAGTGGAGAATAAGGGAGCTTGAGCTAACAGGAATATGATCAGGGGAGAAGATTTTTTTTAAAATCTTTTAGGATTTAAACTTTTTCACTTAAAAAAATGGAAGAAAAAAAATCTCACAAAGGGTCACATAAGGACACAGGGAAAAAAGACATTCAAGGTTCCAATATCTTCCCTAAGTTATTGCTTTTAGCATAACAGCCTTTAGAAGTCTCCATGAACATGTATCAGCTGTATCTTCCATTATGGCTTGGTTTCAGATTATTTAGCAATTGTCTCCCCTCAAATGTGACCTTCCCATTCTGCTAATTTATTCAGGGAGGTCATGATACATGTCTTTTCTCTCTGGGTGGTTAAGAAGACGGGAGCATAGCAATCTTCTTCACAAGGAATATGTTGCCATTGAAGATACATCATTTTCTACTTTTCTAATCTTTAGGAGCCATAAAAACCAGACTATTTCAACAAGCTCTTGGAACCTGAATAAAAAATGGAACCGTTGGGAAGTTGAGGTGGGACAGGCCATTTTTTAGCTTGCTTTTTAAGCTCATCTTGGTATTTTAAATGATGGGGGGTTTATTCTTTTAAAAATCTTATTCTTAGTTTTCATATGATGTAAACCATCCATCAAAGGTATCAAGTGGGTGAAATAAAGATAGATAGATAGATAGAGAGATAGATAGATAGATAGAGAGATAGAGAGATAGATAGATTTTAAAAAACGCCTGGCAATTCAAATAAATTGTATTGTTTATAATTCTCTCACAGAGTTTTTTCTATGAGTAGCATCTTTGTGCTGCTAAAATATTGGTTTCCTACTTTTGAGATGACGGAAAATGATGTTGCTGTTATTTCATGAAGTAGAGCTTCGCCCAAGGACAGAGATGTCTGCTATAACTGCAAATTATAGCAAAGCTGAAAAAAGAGCTATGGTAGTTTCATCATCAACTCCCCAAGTTACGCTTTGCTTTTTAAAGTCAACAAGTTTGAAAATATACTTTATGATTTACTCTTCTTGAGCTCGGATATAGTTTTCTGTCTTACTTGTAAAAGTCAGATCTGAAATGGGAAAACTGAAACTTCTCACTCAACCCAAAGTGGTTTCACACAATACTTGGAAATATACAGGCAGTCCTTGTTTAGTGACTACAATTGGAAAATAGTAATTCAGTTGTTAAGTAAGGCAATTGCTAAATGAAGCCAAAACTGTGCCTATGTTCATATTTCAGCTTTCTTTTGCTTTATAGGCCTATGAAAACTACAAATGCAGATTGGTTTCATAGTTACTTTTTCACCACCTTTGTATCAGTGAATGGCCACTAAATGAGGACTACCTCTATTATCCATTACAATCGCACAAAATTTACCCCAGAGACTACATTACATACAGAATATAGGCTGATTCAGAAAAGCAAGGGCTAAAATGCTAATCTGTGAAAATTATATCGTTGAAGTTACTCAACCAACAAATGCTCCGTCTTACACATTGGCAAAAAAAATCAGGACACCAAATACAAGCTGGGTGGATACGACCTCATAGATGACTCTATCAAGGACCTTGGAGTACTCATCTCAAACTATCTATGCATCAGAGCTCACTGTAACAGCATCGCTAAAAAGGCATTAAGAGTTGTAAACCTAATCTTGGGAAGCTTCTTCTGTGGTAACATTGTACTGCAAACTAGGGCATACAAAACCTTTGCTCGACCAATTCTTGACTACAGTTCGTCTGCCTGGAATCCGCACTGTATATCGGACATTAACACAATTGAGCGAGTCCAGAGGTATTTCACGAGAAGAGTACTCCAATCCTCTGCTCGCAACAAAATACCTTATGCCAAGCTTGAAATTTTTGGCTTGGACAACCTAGAACTATGCCGCCTACGGTCTGACCTAAGCATAGCACACAAAATTATCTGCTACAATGTACTACTTGTCAACAACTACTTCAGCTTCAACCGCAATAATACACGAGCACACAATAGATACAAACTCAATGTAAACTGCTCCAAACTCGATTGCAGAAAATACGACTTCAGCAACAGTCAATGTCTGGAATGCACTACCTGACTCTGTTGTTTCATCCTCAAATCTCCATAATTTTAACCTTAAACTGTCTACTGTTGACCTCACCCCATTCCTAAGAAGTCTAAGCTCACTAGTGTGCCTTCCGTCCCTGTCCTACTGTCCCCATTTATTCATACTCATTTCCTGTATTCATATCCATGTTTACACTTATTCTTGTTATCTTGTACATGTTTGACAAACTAAATAATAATAATAATAGTCACCATCACTGCCATTTGAGATGTGAAGTGCCTACATCTGCATGAAGTTTTCTTAATTTCTGCCTACTGGAGGAAGTCTAACTGGAACATCATGTACACTGAGGTGTAAAACTGGCGGTCCCTGGGCCAGATGTGTCACACATAGGCCACACCCTCCCCAGCTCCACAAAGGCAAAAAATGTTACAATACATTACAATATATCACATGACACAATTGAGTTTGGCACCCGTGATGTATACATATAAGTAATCTGGTTTGAAGGAATGCTCACAGAATCTGATAAAGTTAATTCAGCTCTTTGATTTGGATGCTAAGAATATTCTGATCACAGAGAATATTGCTGTAAGGCTAGACACTGTACAGTAGAATGGAAAGTCTCTTAAACCTTTGCAAATAGAATGCTGTAAGAAAACAAATGGATAAAAATTAGGTATTGTGAATAGGAAGGACAAATCCAATGGGGGAATATTTTAATTTCATTCCATACTTTCTTTTTCGCTGTAATACCAAAAGTAAAGAAGAAGAAAAAGTGAAATGAAAATTCAGCAAGGTCATGTAAAATCTGAATTTATTTAAAAAATTGACTATATTCCTACAGGATGTCTCTTGTAATATTGAAAATAAATTGTGCGCCGTTTTGTTGCTTATTGTATACATGATATGATTGAATTTTGAAAGCTATAAAGTTTTATTTTTTATTACTTATATGTTTGTGTTGTGTTCTGAGATTAGCCTTTTTCTTTTCTTTTCTTTTTTCTCTCATTGTGTCTGATTATCCTTTGTTTCTTTGTGCTGAACTTTGTTTTGTCTAATGATTAAGGCACCAGGCTAGAAACCAGGAGATTATGAGTTCTAGTCCTGGCTTAGACATGAAAGACAGCTGGGTAATTTTGGTCCAGTCACTCTCTCAGTCCTACTCACAGAGCTGTTGTTGAAAATAGGAGGAATAAGGAATACTAGATATGTTTGCTGATTCATTTATAAAAAATAAAGGCAGGATAAAAAAAATCAAATTAAACAAATAAATGGATAAGAAACTTGGCAGAACAAAAGAATGAGCCCTTCTTGTACATTTTTTTAAATAGAAAAGTTGTATCTTATATTATTCTCCAGATTTACTATGAGTTACTATTGTTAAGTGATATACAGCAGAAGTCTCCAACTCCTGGTCCATGAATTGACAACAGGCAGCTGCATGCCAGAAACTGGGCCGTAGAAAGAAGTGAAGCCCCATCCGCGGGAGGCAGGCAGCACATGAAACTACACCCCTTCTGGTCTGCGGAAAAACTTCTGTCCGTGTAACCGGTTCTTGGTGACCAAAAGATTGGGGGCCACAGGTATACAGTATAGCCAGTGCTTATGAAGGTCCTATTTAGTGACCACATACAGACATTTACATATAAATTGATGGTTCACTCCATATTAATATGTAATAATGCATAACATACCAAAGTCATTTTTATGCCATATATTTTGCATATCAATTTTACAGAGCATCTCTAGGTCCAATATCTCTTCTGAGAAAGAGAGATCTTAGTTATGCTTCCTATCCAGCAAATATTTTCCCTATGTTGAAAAGCATCAAATGTATCAATCATTTTGGGTCATTTTCCTGCATTTTTCTGAACTGTACAGTATCTTTTCTGAGTTGATGTTCTTCATGATATAGTTGCTCCAAAACGACCAGTTACAGTGGGTGTATTTATGCATCTGTATAACTAAGTAACGGCATGCTTGTGTATGTTGATATCTATGCATTTGCTGTCAGCAACATGTGAATGTTGGCCATCATTCTCAGGGCACTCAATAACAGCAATCACATGATTCTATTTGTGTGAGTGCATGCTTGATAACAAATGTGAATTTTTACAAATAGAACAAAAATGTATTGCCTCAGCCAAGTCCTTAGTCCTCTAAACAAGATATTAATCATGCTTCCATAATCTTTTTCTCATATGACAACTAATTGGCATCTTCCTTGATGGGGATATTTAATGGGAAAGGATAATGGGTATGTCTCTCTTTACAGAAACTAATCAGAGAATGAAGAGCTTTATTCTGTTGATAAAACTTTGATCTATTGATATTGGGATACAACCAAATAAGAATTTCACTGAAGGAAGGAACCTTGATACAGGACGGCACAAGATATCTGTTTAGCACCAAGGCAGTGTTTATCATCAACCAACTGATTATTGCTAATCCTTAATAAACAATAGTCATCACAGAGCATTTGTTCCAGCTAGATTCAAAGGATTCCCTTGAGCATTCATTAATGGTAAATATAAAAATTTCCCTTCTACAAACAAATTTCCCTGACTACCCTGTTATAATTCAGTCCCCCATAAAGGAGCTCCCAGGAAGACATGACTATTGGTATGTTTCCTATCTTCTAGCATATCATAAAACCATTATTGTCCATAATTTAGCCACATTTTGCTGAGAAGTAGGCAACAGAGGTTGGTGAATAAAACTACATTTCTTTAAGAACTTCAAAATTTTATCCTCTTCTCCTTCTCCCCCCTCCCTTTTTAAAAAAAAAACTGTTTTAACTTCTTTTCATTGTTATTCGTTATAATGTACATTGAACTTTATGTATATTCTATATGTGTATATGCAAACAAAACTGGTCAAAAAATCAAGAAATTTAATAAGCAACTAAACCAGTGAGTATTATTTATTTATTTATATCCCATCTTTATTATTGTTATAAATAACTCATAGTGACAAATATACATAATACTCCTCCCTTTTCCTATTTCTCCCACAACAACACCGCTGTGAGGTGGGTTGATCTGAGAGACAGAGAAAAAAAACCTGACTGGCTCAAAGTCATTCAGCTGGCTATCATGCTTAAGGTTGGACTAGAACTCACAATCTCCTGGTTTCTAGCCTAATGCTTAATCACTAGACCATGGGTGTCAAACTCACAGCATCACATTGCCATCACGTGACATTTCATACGTTTTTTCCCTTTGCGGAGCTGGGGTGGGTGTGACCTGCGAGTGACGCATCTGGCTTGCGGGCCATGAGTTTGACACCCTTTCACTAGACCAAATCACCTATCTTCACATTTATAATATTTCTTAAATTACAAAGGATTCACTGGTATTCTCATATAGTATGAGTGTTTTTGTTTCCATTTCACAAATATGCAATTGAAATGCCCAAAGTTTAAATGAAATGATTAAAATTACACAAAATATATAAGAACACAAAAAAGTTCTTAATAAAATTCAGTCACTGCTTGCTACCCCCTATACAGTTGTCTTGTTTTGACTTTTTTTCTCCTAGCCCAGCTGCTTCCTTGACAGGACAAAAGAAGGTCAAAGGCTCTGTCAATGAGGTCAGAAGTTGCCAGAATGAGAACAAAGAATTTGATGTCTGAGTGCCTTTCTTTATAAGAATAATGAAGGAAAGGAATGAATCCAAATTATCCTGAATGCATGTCAAATGTGGGAGAAAAAGAAAAGTAGCTACTGCCATGTGTGCTTCCCATTAGAAAATCTCATTGGATGAAGATTAATGTAGCTACAAATCCTTCTAGGTGGCTGCCCAGCATTTCCCTCTTAATTACTTTTCGTTAGACAAGCAATTATTTTGAAGAGATTCTGCAGGTCTCCAAAATGGGAACCCGCATCTAAATCATTTCAATTTTTTGTGAGTAAATTTTGTACTTCAGAGTTTGCAGCAGACTGCAAAAGAAAAAGAAAAGGCCACTACTTTCTTTCATTTTTCTAAATATGTGGGGAAAGAGTCACTCTGTGAGTGAAATGGATGGTATGTACATTCAACAAACAAACAAAGAGGAAGACATGTTGCATGGAAAGTCTGTTTACTGTATGCAGGATAGATAATTTACCAAAAAAACCTTTGCTTTCCTTATTGTTCCAGCTAATCTAGAATTTTTAGATTAATCCTTATTCCATCATCCCCAATATTTTTCTTATTCTTTTATTTTTCATTTTAGAGAATATAAGACTCTGACCCTTAACTTTAGCTGTACAGTTAATTAGCACTCAGCAACTTGCATCTAGGATGCATTTCACTGATTACCCAATCATACATGCAAAATTAGGTTACTCCATTACATTAACTGTGAACTCAAAAATATGCTGGGAGTTAAAGGAAGAAATCTGTAGGATTTAAAATTCTATTTGCAGCTGGCATAACTTTGCCTTTGCTCATAGAGTCAATCAGGTCTTAACTGTTCATTAAACATTCCAAAATGTTAATGTTTGTCCATGGTGATCTTTGTGTATGCCTGGATCAATCAAAAGCAGGATCTTCCCATGTTTATTTTAATTGCCCAACACAAAAAAACAAAACTATTGAAATTAAATGTCTGCAGTATAAAAGTTGGGTTTCCGTGATCCAGTTTCAATCACCAATTTCTTAGGAACTCTGCCTGCTGAAAAATTACCTGCAATCTTAATGTTTTTTCCCTGTTCATATATAGACAGAATTTGAGATTCTTCTCTTATGGATTAATATACTTATGAGTTTATTTGGAAAAAAAAGTCAATTGTAATTAGAAGAACTTGGGGAGGAAAAGTGACATTGAAAATATGACAAATAAGTAACCAACATTATTGGGAATTTTACCTTGAATAAAAGTAGGTAAGAGGAGATATGATAAGGATGTATAAAACATTGTGTGATATGGACTATGTAGACAGAGGGAAGTATTTATCTCTCTCATATAGTTGTGGATTTTGGGGTATTCACTGAAGCTAATACAAGCATGATTAAAGGAAGTACTTTTTTACACAAGACATAAATAAGTATGGGAATAATTTCTATCAGATATATATCAAGTTGATATCGCAGTTTTGATTTTTCTTTTCCTGCATGATAACATCGGCAACTAGACATACCAAGGACTTTAATTTGGTCATGTCATAAACTCCATTAGTAGTCTGAAATGTGCTCAGGTTTTCTTCAGTATCATACAACCTGAGAGGCCTGGCATCATCCAGTGCTATATTATTAATAAATGTATACTGTCCATAAGATTTTCTTGGTAAAATACAGAAATAATTTATTGCTACGTTCTCCCGTACAATAGGAAATAATACTTGTGTCACTGTCACAAAATGTATTATCTACCTCCTGTATTGGTACTTCCCAATATAAGTGTCTGCTTGCTTTTAGTGGGCAGCTGGAAGGACGTCTATGCTTGACTGACTCTGCAGGGATTACATACTCTTGGCATTCTTCATTTATCCCTCCCAGAAATATCCTACCACCACCTTGGTGAGATAGCATAGCAGGACTTAAGAGAGTAAGATACTCAGCATCCATAAAACAGCAGTTTCAGGCTTCTGTTTTAAAATGGATGTGGTCACTCAAGACTTGTTTACATCAACAGGAAAGGATTTGTCTAGAATGAATAACTGTTGTTGGTTTGAGCTTGGAGATTTGGTTGCAAATGTTTCGTCCCTATTCGAGAAGACATCTTCAGTGCACTTTGGATTGTGTTTGTCTGAGGAGCACTGGCCTTTAAATACCTTTCTGAGTCCTGGTCTGATTTGGGGTTGTGTGATTGACTGGCTGTAGTTGCTGAGTCATAGTCCTGCACTGAAGATGTCTCCTCGAATGAGGCGAAACGTTTGCAACCAAATCGCCAAGCTCAAAGCTGAAACCAACAACGTAACAACCAACCCGAGCTACTAAATATTCAAAGACATTTCAACCAGAATAAATAACTGCATGCTGGGCATCCAAAACATTCAAGAGTTTCTATAATTAAGAGTTACAAATTTAATTTTCCTCAAATATATCTGATCTCCATGGTATTTCAGACCAATTTATTTTAAAAGACAAATTAAGATTACTGGCAAGAATGTTAGCTTTAGGACTTATATATAGAAGGTAAAAATAATGAAGGTTCACTTTAAAACTATCTGAATTTGTATAATTGGCATTTCTTTATAATTTTATTTGAATGAACAGATAGCATTATGCACCAACAAGTATTCTGGTTTTGGTAAAGCTGTATCTTATTACAATGCTTTAGAACTAGCTAAGATTTTCAACAGTATTTCTTAATCAAGGCCTGAATAACATGGCCTATTGCGTATTCTTATTCTACTTAGAATTCTCTACTTTATTTTCTGCTTTTGTATAAATCAGGGGTTTTTTTGCCACTTGAATATCTACCAACCTGGCATCCATTGCAAAACTGCAGATGTTATTAGCTTGTTTTTCCTACACTGATTTTCTCAATTATACCCTTGAAACAGGGGTTGTTTGTTTTCTGTAATAGCTTGCATTCTTTTTTGGAAGCTTGCTGGCTTCATGCATACAGCAATTAAGTTTTGGCTTCTTGCTATTATGAAGGACTTTTTCTTTGGAAAGAAAAAGTGGTTATGTGTGTATACATCTGTAGATACTATCATCAGATAGTACTAATTTTGTTTAAATAGCCTTCTATTAAGATATATGTTTTTTATAGGTTTCAATGATAACTCTTTTAAAGCTTAAGTGAGATTAAAGAAGAATGAACAAAAGTCTCTGGACTAAAACCACCCAGTTATTTTTCTTTTCCTTTTACTATATTTTGTAGTTTATTTTACCATGTAAATTTAATGCAAAATGACACATACACTATCAATATGTAACTGGCATTAGATTTTTTTTAAGTACCTTCCAAATATCTATGTCTTATCAGGATGTCAGTTCAACAAGTAACATCCATATGCCTATTTTGTTCATATTGTACTATAATATGTGTTTTCCATGCATTTAAAGACCTTCAATGTCAGTAAGCAATGCTGCCCAGGAACTATATAATTGAATAGCAAAAGTAACAGTATGCAAAGAATTAGGGAGTATTGAAGTATAATTGCTATCAGTTAAATCAGAGATGTCAAATTGGCAGACTGCAGGCTGGATGCGTCATGCACAGGCCACACCCACCCCAGCTCCGCAAAGGCAAAAAACATCGCAATATGTTACGATACGTCATGTGACGTGATCAAGTTTGACACCCTTGAGTTAAATTATTACTTTTGGAATGAAAAACGATAGAATGTATTTTTCATTTGTGTCATTATATGTTTGGCACTGATTATTATTTTCACTAGATTTTTATTACAATTAATAACAGTCATCCCCTTTTCCATCCCAATCATTACTCTTTTTTTACAACGTATTTCAATCTTGCATTTGCTTAAAAGCCAAATTTTTTTAGTTCTAATTTTTTTTACTTAAACTTCATCTCTCATTTATTTATCACTCTTGCGAAGCATTTATTATATATCAGGAGCTTCTATTTATTTTAACTATAAATAATTGTAAATAATATATCACTGTAAATAATAGATAACTTGTCTGTCTTTTGTTCTCGTAATCAGTATTCTCTTTCCATTACATTTTGTCTCTACAGAGAGATATTATATATATCTTAGAACGTTATGAAGAATCACTGGAGAGATTGAGGGACGAATTGTACATGCAAAAGATTATTGATAGGCCCACTGTAGAAATTGTCTGAAAAAATAATTGCTACATTCCCACAAAAATATTACTTGAAAGCTACAGCATTTGTTCTTATGAAATTTGGCACACTTCATAATTTTATAACAATTTGGTTTCCTTATACGTTTCATCCTATTTTGCTTTATAAAAGCAAATAATTTTGGGTACCTTAATAATCCACATTTTAAAGACAGTATATTACAAATGATTTATCTATTATTATGAATTAGTTTTTCATTCCTTGTGATAACTACCTACCTAGAAATTTCAGCTTGTCCTGATTAATAAACATAAATATATAGCCACCTTAAGTTGATTATGTTTCTTCCATGCTACATAATAGAAGCATTGAATCCTGCTTTTTTTTTGCTAATAAAATACTAGAATTGGATATAAACAGCCCAATACAACATAAGGTAGGTGTCATTCTTCCAGCTGAGGAATAAGTCATGCAGTTCTTGGTCAAATCCGAAAGAAAGCCTAAATTGGGGGGTGTCTTAGAAATTCCTGCTTTGTACAATGTAATGATCTTGTGGCTTTTTAAATACTAATACATTCATATTTAATACTAATATGACTGAAACTACAAGCAATCTCTGTTTAGTGACCATAATTGGGACCTGCAACTTTGTTACTAAGCAAAACAGTTCGTAAGTGAAAGTTCACATAACTGCAACAGTGCTTATGATTTTTCATAGCACAATTTGGTTGATTTTAGAGCCCAGGAAAATGAATTCCTTTACTGTTTTGAAGGTCTCATTGTTGATCTGAACTCTGACCTATGTGTTCTCTGCAGTTGTCGTTATAATTGTTGTCTTGATGTTAATGTACAGTCCAGATTTTTCACTTTCATTTTTGATTCTCAGGATTAGCCATGCCAGATCCTCTTTGCTTTCTATGAGCAATGTGTTATTATCTGCATATTGGAGGTTGTTGATATTCTTATCACTGATTTTTAACCCAATGATAAATACCTTCAAATGTGCATTTTTCCCTTGTGCCATCACTCTGTTGAACACTTAATTCCCACAGTACTATCTTATGTCTAAGTGTATTAACCCATGTAGTATGGCTGAATTATTATTATTATTCTCATAGTTTTCTACTATCTTTGCTTATTGATATCAATATCATAATTATGATTATTCTGTTGTTTTGCAGCTCCAGTTCGAGTTTATGCACCAGGGACAAATTTTTCAGGCATCGTATCACACTTGGCCAAATATTCTATTCTGTTCCTTCCGTTCCGTTCCGTTCCGTTCCGTTCCGTTCCGTTCCGTTCCATTCCATTCCATTCCATTCCCTAGATGTGCTGCATATAAATTAAGGTAAACTTTTTTCATAGCAATTATATTGGTTGGGAGAGTATAGTTGTGCTAAAATGACATGAGTCTATTGCTTTAAGGATAAGGATTATGTATGCTTTTGAAGAACGGAGAGCTTGGTAAGATTCCCATCACTTCTTCCATGTAATTCCTTAGAGATACAAATCTTAGTAGACAGTTTCATAGTTCATTAAATGTATATGTAAAACAGCACTTTCAAGGAAGCGTTCATCATTGATAAAATTAATTATTTCCAGGCAAAACAGTTAATATGTGGCAATTCTACAGTGATGCACAAAGTTTGATATTTAACCTATAAGAAAGACATCTTGAACTTTCTTATATAGAATGGAATAGAATTCTTTATTGGCCAAGTGTGATCGGACACACAAGGAATTTGTCTTTGGTGTATATGTTCTCAGTGTACATAAGGAGAATAAATACATTCAGAATAAAAAGATACAACACTTAGTGATAGTCAAGTTTACTAATAAGCTATCAAATCGTACTAGAAAACAAATAAAAACAATTTAAATTGAAGGATACAAGCAACATGGTTATAGTAATAAGTGGGAAGAGATAGATACTAGTAAGGAAGAGAAGAATAATAGTAATACAGTCTTAATAAATTATTTGACAGTGTTGGCAATTTAGGAAAAAACTGTCCTTGTGTCTAGTAGTTGTTTTGGTGTGCAGTGCCCTATAGCTTCATTTTGAGGGTAGAAGTTGAAACAGTTTATGTCCAAGATGTGAGGGGTCTGCCGATATTTTCACAACCTCTTTTTGACTCGTGCAGGAGTCAGATCCTCAATGGAAGACAGATTGGTAGCAATTGTTTTTTCTGCAGTTCTAATTATCTGTTGAAGTCTGTGTTTGTCTTGTTTGGTTGCAGAGCCAAACCACAGTTATGGAAGTGCAGATGATAGACTCAATAATTCCTCTGTAGAACTGAATCAGCAGCTCTTTGGGCAGTTTATATACATTCAGCCAACCTAATTGCTTTTTTACATAAATAATTTAATAAAACTGACAGTGCTTAAATTTACAAAGGATCTGCTTTATTTCCAATATGGGAATAGAAATATACAGGTGATAGGACTGTCTTGATTCCAAGAATATTTTGAAGATTGTATAAAGCTTCATATAGAAGCCTTGATTCAACAAAGCTGAAATATTCCACTGAAATAGATTTGTGAACCAAATGGGATTGGATTCTGAAGCAGCAAATCATATTACAGAATAGAACACTTTCTGCATTACTTCAACTCTTTTTTTACAATATTTGTAGGCTGCTATTTCTGTTCTGTTCTTTTCTTAAGCCTGCTATTTCTATCTTTATAATGATGCAGGGAAAATCTTTTAAAATTTTATGGTAGTGAAACATCTGAAGAAATCCATCTGAAACATACAAGGATTAAAAAATACTATGCCCCTTAAAGATACATAATCTCTGCTATTTCTATTCATTTCTGTCAAAAAATGAAGCTGTTGCAAGAATTTTGGAAATTTCTCATTACAGCCTAGGCACAAATCAATTTAAAATTAAATTATGAATTTTGTGATGGCTCAAATTGAATAAGAGTGACTTTGTATCTTAAATACAATTATTCCTTCCTTGAATCATGGATCCTTAATTAGGGTCAATTTACATAAATATATTAAGTTACCATCCCCCACATTTTCTTAATTTAAGATAAGAATAATTCCTTGGTCGTAATAAAATATTCTCATGTTATTTAATGAAACTCGAACCTACAACCCAATCAATTAACCCAGCTAAATTATGAAAAAGTAATTAAAAATATAGCATATGCTCAAACCTTCGGATGTAAATAAATTGCTTACAAAAGTACTAAATACAATTAATCAAGCCCCAAATATGTGTATGCGTCGATGGAAAGTTTTCTTTTAAAATACACTATTTATTTTGTTATGATAACCTAATGAATATGTTCATCTCTGTTATTTTTTTAAGTTGGGAAAGCCAACTAAAGATGGAAGTCCCAGAAAAACAATAATCCTATCCTATATTAAAATGATATCTCATAAAGCTGAATACATGGAACATTCATATAATGAAATGTCCTGACTTTTACTATTTTTCTGTATAACACTGCCTGCAAAAAATGGAATATTCTATATCTTTGAAAACTAGGCTAATATTACATGAATACATGAATTTTATATTTCTATATCATTTGTGATATAGAAATCATTTAGCCGAAGACTAAATATGTGGCATCTAAGGGATGCAGTTATAATATAAGAGTATGTGAAAGGTTTGCTTATTGCTTTCATTCCCTTTAATTTTTACTTGACAACTACAAGAGATATTATAGTAGGAATATCTCTATAGCAACTTTTGAAATGGTTTCTTCTTGCAGTACTGAATGGCGTGAGATGAAAAGATTCTTGAAATTGGACAACTGCAAAGTTTTAAGTGCTACTTTTAAACCAGAACTGTCCATATTATAGTAATAATATAAAGCCTTGACAACTTTCTGACATTTTGGTGAATCAGAAATTGCTCGTGAAGTAGAATTTCTTCCTGAAACCGTCTGAAGCAAATATAGTTACAAAATGTACGGAGAAAGGGGTGTGGTTGTGGTTCATTGATAGACACAGCTATCCTAGCATTTAGAAAGTTCTAAATATCACATTACTTTTACACATAGGTAGTTCTTGACTTACAACTGTCCATTTAGCTACTCTTCTGAGTTACAACGGCACGGAAAAAGGTGACTTATGACTGATTCTTGCACTTATGATTGTCATAGCATCCCTATAGTCACCTGATCAAAATTCGGGCACTTGGTAGCTAATATGTATTTAAAATGGTTCCAGGGTCCCAGGTGTCCCAGGAAGGTCACCATTTGTGACCTTCCCAGCTAGAGTCGGACAAGCAAAATCAATGGGATAAGCTGAATTCACTTAACAACCATATGATTCATTTAAGAACTATGGTGATTCCCTTGACAACCATGAAAAATAGGTCATAAAACTGACTCACTTAACAACTGCATTGCTTGACAGTGAAAATGTTGGTCTCAATGATGGTTAGAAGTCAAGGACTAACTGTAGTTAAAAAATCTCTAGCAATGCAAATGTCACTGGTATCAGAATAAACAGTTAGCAAGACAAACTAATTGTTTAATTAGCAATGGATGATCCCTTTGTCAAATGCTATAAAATATATAATTGAACTGTATTCAAATAACTGAATAGTCCTATCCCACATTCTGCCCAGGGTAGGAATCTGGACACAAATCAAGGATTCTTAGATTGTAACTTTAATGGGAAATAATAATGCATAGAAACTGATTTCATTAAAATGAAATATGGATGTTTCCAACTAATATCTATTTTCCTCTGCAACAAAAATATCCATGATGAAAGTGAGATAAATTTTATCATAAAAATTGTACAAGGTAATTTTCCTTTTCTTTTTACATAAGAGGCGGCCACTTTTATGGAGTGTATTTGGTCCTGTATGTTTATGAAACTCATATGATAGAAAAAATTCTAAAATATATATTTTAAAAAATATCTGTGACAAATATATATAGTCTTAGATTTTAAAATGTGTTTTCCTGATGCTAATGTAATTCTTTAAATTAAGTCAAACTTTTTTCTCTTCTTAGGTCTGATTTGGTGAAGTTCCAATCAGATTTTTTAATTTTTTAAAAAAGTCAAGACAGTAATCTGTTCCCACCGGTAAAAAGCAAAACAGAATGGAGTTACTGTGAATTTCTAATCCCTCAGAATATATAACTGGCTCTGACTCTGTAGCAATATTATCACAAACAAATACGAAATTGCAATCACATTATAAAAACTACGATGAGACAGAGCAAAAATGAAATAAGTGTTGGTGTGTGTCTTGGGAAATAACATATTCCACACTGAAGGACATCTAATATGAGCACACTGTTTTTGCATTCCCATAAAGATAAGAGACTGTTGTCACTGAAACTGGACAAATGTTTTTCCAACATTAATCAGAATACAGAATTAGCTACTGATTAGCTACTGATTGGCTCTCACAGTAGATGTGAGAGACAGCATGATGTAGGTATTAAGGTATTTTTGTTAGATTAGGAAGACCAAGCTTGTCTTCCTACCTCCCCTTAAACGTTAAACGTGGAATCTGTCTTTTAATCCAACCTATTTCACAGGTTTGCTATGGGGAAAATCAGAAAACACAGTGCTAGGTCCATCATGCTGGATACACCCTAGAGCCAAGGAAGGATATATTTTTAACGAAGAAATAAACAGAAGAATTTATTGGGGTCATTTCAGATTTTCCTTGAGTGAAGAAACGAATTGAAATGAAAAGATTCCAAATGTTACATTTTACATTATTAGATTTGAGGAAAACCTGCATGCCTCTTTAACATCAGGTTTCTGTATAGTCAAAAGAAAAATAAAAGTAAAAGTCTTAATCCCAAAATATATACTACAGAATGAATATTTCTTCCATAAAATGTGGAAAAAGTTTCATTTTTAATTAGAGATACAATAAAATTTAGTTAACATATAGGAAAATAAAGTATAAATTATACCATAAAGCATAATGTTTGCAAAACATCCAATTTGTGATACGTTTTAGCTACACACTGAAATGCAATGGAACTTTATGCTACTATTGTACCTTTGTACCAACAGAATCTTTGTGCTATTTGTAATTACTAATCCCATTTTGTATTTTGTTATATAGCTATCAAAATATAATTATATAACTAATCAAATTTTTTAAACAATTGGTAAAATGAGCAAAAGAATATTATCAAAATAAAACTAGTCAAGCTACTGTAGCAGAACGTACATTATTTCATGTCAACAATCAACAGCTTTTCTGGATTACAGTTTTACATTGTGCAGTACGGGTTTTACAACTTTTTGAGAGTTGTCTCAGCACTTAACATTAAATGCTAGCAATGAAATACTATCTAGGATTTCTGTCATTAATGAAAACCAGTCTGTATTTAAAATATAGAAATCTTGGTTGTCTTCCGCTTTATATCCCAAAGTATATCAGCATATGGGCAAATTCATATGTGGTGATGCTCAGAATTATACTGAAAACAAGTCACCTGTCTGTATTTCAAGGAGGTAACAAAAGCGGCTTGGAAATGGAGATAAAGAGTTTTTTAACAACATCCTTAAATGGTATCTTCATAGTTTTCTGGCTGCCTACAAAACTTTTTTGGTTTTCTTTTGAAGTTGCAAGAAAGTTCATATCAAAAGAAGGTATAGCAAGCTAAGAATTCATGAAACTAAAAAAAGCTTATCTCTGTAAATTGCTGAAGGGCCTGCCTGGGGAAACTGGTTAAATTTGAAAATGCATTCTTCCCACTACCACAACATAGACACACACATATACACACAGCTCACAATTCTTTTTTTAAATAATGTATCATTTTCATTTTAAAACAGCATATTTCCTCAATGCTATGAATACATTATCTTGATACATGGTGGAATCGTTAGCAATATATTAATACTTTATTTATTATTTACCTCCTTATACTACTTCTATATTACCCTATTACAAAATGACTTGAGAGCTTTGACAATAAAAGAATCGCATAGACAATGATACTAATTCAATCATTTCTTAAAATTATCAAAATATAAATATATTACAATCAGGATCAAAATCAGCTATTAGTATCTTTGTCATGGATGAGATAGCATTGGTCATACACATCTAATTCTTTTGAAAAAGTACAGTCCTTATCATTCTCCTCAAGGGCAACAAAGTACAAATGAAAAGGTAGGATTAGTAAAATTATATAATTGCTTCTTTAGGAAGGGATGCATCATTTTCTCTTTCAAAATAGTACAAATTCTGTAAAAGAAACATTGAGTATCTGCTGAACCCAGTTATATACATCCAGTTGACTGCATTAAGGAGACAGGTGAGACCTGGAATTCATATTACAGAGAATGTTATCTCTTCAGTGTCCACAAGTTGAAGCAAATTTCAGATAACCTTGCATGATTTGGCCTCAATCTCCGCATTGTAATCTACTGAAGTATATGCTAGACCTGAGAAAATTTGATTGGTTTCATCAGCAAAATGTTTAGCAAAAATGTCACAATAGCCTGCCAGCAGAATGTCCTATACATCTGTACCCTACAGTCACCAGAAACCTTAAATAATACCACTGCAGCACATTTGACTTACATAACAAGAACAAAGAAATACTGACTTTCATTGCTTTGATTACAATATGTGAACCCAAACATGGACCCTCTTTGGCATGATGTTATAGTGGTTCTTCTCCTTTTTCTAGGGCCAGTTTTAGTCTGGGGAGCAATCCAGCCCTAGACTCTTACTTTTTGGATAACCAATAGCCCTCCTTCTCCTCATTTCTGCTTTGTAATTGTATATCTCTGCTTTGGCTGAGTGAAGCTATTTGGGTTCTGTCTAAATGTTTGAAGTCTGTGGGGACTTGGATAGGAAAAAAGGGAGGGTTTTTTCAAACCCACCAAGATCAAGTGGCTTTAGGTTTTGGGTACTCTGGATCCTGGAACTGGACATTTCCCATCTTTGGTTCTGAATGGAGTTGTAGTTCCCCACTTAGACCTAGTATACAATTTTTTAGTACCAGGCTTTGAGAGAGACAAAAATTAAGAGTCTATGATAGATATTGACATTGAGACATAAAATGTGTTATTTCAAGTAGAAATGCTGATGAATATGGAGAGTTAGCAATGCATTTACCAGCCTTTCCTAGTCTCATAATCTTTGTATAATCTTTGTAAATGTATGGAATACCACACGACTGCAATGAATAAAGTATTTAGGAAAACAACATAATAATCTTTCATTTCATCAGTCAAATAAGAGAAAGGACATGAACAAATTAATATTAACTTCTATAAATAAAGTCTATTATACAGCAAGCTAGGATAAAATGGCTTGTTTGTATATAGTTTTTTTTTACTATCTACCTTCACTTACTATCCAACTATCAGCCAACATGTTTTTGGGGAACTGATACTTAGAAAAAACAGGCAGATTGGGATATGTGCATCTGTTTATGTGCCTGAGAGATTTAAGTTTATTGAACATTTTCTTCAGAACTTCATACAGAGAAGTGTTAATATCTAAGTATTTCTTACTGTCATTACATTTGAATTTTCATATATTCTTAATGGCTGACACATTTTTACAATAGTTAAAAGAAATCAGTTCAATCTGGGGAAAAAAATAGAAAAAATATTAATGTCCATTTCGTGTGGCAGGAAAACAAATAGTATTTTTCAGTGTTCTCTAAACACTAGGGACATATTTTCAAAGAATAAACCATGTGAATAAAGAGCACACATCTAATGATAGGTAGCATAATTTTTGCATTTGTGTTGATGGGAACTTGTTTTTAATTTATTTTAAGATTGATTGCTATAGAGTCGCTTGCAGAGATGGGTGGCCATATAATTTAAATTAAATACATAAAGAAATGGACACAACTTGGAAAAATATTTTTATGATGCTGTCTCTACATTTAAAAGGAAAGGGAACACAATTATAAATAAAACCAGTTCAGATGATAAAGTTCTTTATTTGGTGACTTTATAGCTTCTCAGTTCCACCTTTTGTTTCTTCCACCAGACATCTATCTATAAGTTTTGACCAGACGAAGAGTATGTTCAGCTTTATTGCTTTGACAACATGTAACTTGGGATAGAACAGCAGCAATTACAACAAGAGGAACACATAACAACACTCTGGAAAGTGAATAGTTTAATATTAAGTAACTCCAGTGTGTGATTCTTTCTTCATAATGCATCCCAAAGCTTTAAAATGTAATTTTTCATTAAATCTGAAAAAAATGGGGACTTCAAAAATGATATCTGACAGATCTTTCCTGATTAAGAAATGTGAAGGTGCTAGTTAGCAAGCAGGTACAATATTCTGCAAATTTTTGCAATTCGTACAAAATATATTTAATAATAAATATTTCAAAGATAATCTAAATGAGTTATGGATGCTGAAATAGCCAGTCAGCCTTGTTAGCTAGCAAATGTAATTTTTAAAATTACATTTTTAAAATATTTCATATTTTGAAAAAAAATAGGTGGGGAGAGACTTAATGGAGTCCAGCACCAGAGTTAGCGAGTTAAAATAATAAAAAAGTAGATGTCACATGAAATTTTCTGACTGTATCAGGGGTGGGTTCTAAATTTTTTTACTACCAGTTCTGTGGGCGTGTCTTATTTTGTGGGCATGGCTTGATGGTCATGTGACAATTTTTTAGGATTTAGCAGATGTACTGGTCTACCAGGCTTTTAAGTGCTTGCAGAGCTGTACCGGTCTACTCATTTGTTTTTGGAGGCACTGGTCTACCCATTTATTTTTGGAGGCACCGGTCTACTCATTTATTTTTGCAGGCACTGGTCTACTCATTTATTTTTGCAGGCACAGGTCTAAACATTTGTTTTCTTTTAACACTGATCAGCTGTAGAGCAGCAAGAGTTTAAATGGTTTTTTTCGCTCTAGCCGATCAGCTGGGACTCAGGAGGCAGCAATAGATTGGGGGTGGGGCCAAATAAAAGGTAAGAAAAATGTAGGGGGGGGCGCAAACCGGTTCAGTGACGTCATATCGTCACCGCTACCGGCTCGGTGGAACCAGGTAGAACTGGGAGGAATTCAACACTGGACTGTATGAATTGCCAGCTAATGGACAGACCACCACATGAATTGGTGACTTTTTCGCTGGATCTCTTTAAACAGGGACTAGAGGATTTTCTTTCTGAAATATTCTACTGGATCCTGGATTGAACAAAGGTTAGGAAAATATAACCTCTAACATTCCTCCAATGTTCAGATTTCTAATATTATTTTGGATCAACTCATTTATGATGAAACAATTTTAAAAAAACTTTTGTATAATGGAAACCTGAAGTTGATTTATGTCAAGGTTGCTTTGCAATTTATTTGACTAAAGTATATTTGTCATTTAGCCCTTTAGTACTCATGGCATTGCTATTTCTGAAGTTCTGCCTCTGTTATTTAGAGGAATCAAGCAATACTTTTACATCAGTAAACCTTTTTTATAGAAAACTGAAGAATTCGTAAGTAATTGACATTAATTATTTACATAACTTTTGAATTAACTAATTTGAACATTCTGTTACATTATAAATCAGTTGAGTTTTGCTTTAAAGAATGTGAAATTAGTCTCTGATGAACTTAAAATATGGTTAAGACAAAATAAAATTTGCTTCGTGAATAGGAAGCATCACAGAGAATTTTAAGTAAGGGTTGGCTGCAATCACCTTGCTATGAAAGATATAATTCAGAGTTGGAACATTAATTTCATATGATGTGTCCTATTAAACTCCACAAAATTATTAATGAACTTTAGATTGATAGTTGCATGTCAATGATGCAATGGTTTTCTTGGCAATATCCAAGCATTTGTACTCATCAAGAATCTGGTGGTAATATGTGGAAAACAAAATGAAGGATGCTTCTTGTAGAAAACAATTCTTGATAAAGCCTTACTGTTTTGCGGAATATAATATAGTAATTAAAGCTTCTTAGCTTTAGCCTGGGACTGAGAGGCAAGTAAAGGTGTTTGAAGCATTGAAGCCCACTTCAGATGGGAGATATTTTACCGAAGCAGGTTATGCAATTTGCAACAGGCCAACCCTGTATCCAAGTTTTGTGTGTGTGAAAAATTGAGTCTGAGAAAAGTATCAGACTATGAGTAGTTGATACTGCACTATCATATAAGGTCTATTGGTTACATTTGAGCATTGCACTGATTTAGATATAAAGCTACCTTTTCCCCTTGCTATCCAGGCAATAAGTAAAAGTCTGATGTATTGTTTAGTGGGTAAGTGTGATAGTAAATAGATTTGATTTACAGTTTATCCAGTCCTTTCTGTAAGAGCTTCCTAGGCTGTAAAATATGCCCAATAAAATGTCTTCTTGTTGTTATGGCTTTCTCAGAAATGACTTCAGAAAAAACAGTGGGGCAATATTTTGGCAGGGCTGCTCTTTGTTGCTCGAGCCAATCTATATAAGCCAACTACAGGTAGTCCTCAATTTACAACAGTTTGTTTAGTGACCATTCAAAGTTACAATGGCCCTGAAAATAGTGACTTATGACCATTGCAGCATCCCCAAAGTCACATGATCAAAATTCAGATGCTTGGCAATTGACTCGTACTTATGACAGTTGCAGTGTCATAGGGTCATGTGGTCAACTTTTGCGACCTTCAGACAAGCAAAGTCAAGGGGGTAGCCAGATTCACTTAACAACTGTGTTACTAACTTAAGAAATGCAGCATTTCACTTAAAAACTATAGCAAGAAAGGTCCTAAAATGGGACAAAACTCACTTAACAACTGTCTCGCTTAGTAACAGAAATTTTGGACTTAATTTTGGTTGTAGGTTCAGGATTACCTGTATTGGGTTCTTCTGCAGTTAAGGCTAAACAGAATTGAGGATATGGGTCTGTGTGTAATTTTTTCACCCAGTGTCTGTACATACACGGCTCTTTGGCAATATCTTATTGTATTCAGCCTATATATAAAAAAAAACGTAGATGCGTTCTGGTGAAAAAAGTCTGGTCCTATAATGCTCACCCCAAAATACAAATAGCAATATTTGAAATTGAATGTACTATTGAAAGACAACGGAAACCTTCTGCTGCTGCAACGAATTCTGCCAACAGTGGAATCTCTGAAGTCATATTCATACATATGCACACTCAGCAGATGGGAGTCATCTACTAAATCGATGTTGCAAAAATGTAGATAATTAATAAATGCAAGAAAGATACTGAAAATTTCAACTCTTTACTGCAACCCAGAACTGCAAAACACAGAATCTACGTCTGCACCTAAAAGTCTTTCCGGTCTACTCTCCTGTAGAGCATGCTATAATATTGGAGGCAGGTGTGACCAATAGATGTTTGTTCTAATCCAGGGGTGTCAAACTGGCGGCCTGCAGGCTGGATGCATCACACGCAGGCCACGCCCATTCCAGCTCTGCAAATGGGAAAAACATCACAAAACATCACATGACGGCAACGTGACGCCGTGAGTTTGACACCCGTGTTCTAATCTAATAGTACTTTATATTTTTCATTATACAACAAAGGGAGCTAAATAATAGAGAACAGATTAAATAACAATAGTTTCAGTCCAAGAACAGTTGCAGCCAAAGGACTAAATTATACCTCTCCGATGTATTGAGCAACAAACGAACTAAACAAGATAACAGGAATTCTAAGAGATTTTTTTTTAAAAAAAATGCATGGACCATCTGGAATAAAGAAGCAAAATACTAGTGACAAATGAAAGAAATAAGTAATAGAAGATCTGGCTATGTACCTTTGATAAGCTAAATGGGGGAAAAAAACCAATCTATGAGCAAAATAAAGCCTCTAAAAACAGATCTGAGAATATTACCCTCAAAATGAGAAAAGAATCTGAAAATCAAACTTTGGGGATGGATTAGCTGTAGACATTATAACTGCTGATGCATAGTTATAATAAATTTTCATGCCAGTTCCGACACTGGTTACTTCGGAGAAGCAGAAGGGGAAAAAAGAAAGATCAGAATCTTACAAAATATTTAAAGCATATGATTATATTGTGTGTGTACACACATACTAAATAAAGAGGGTAATTATGTAGATATATTTATCCTAGCCAGAGTAAATACTATCAAAAGCTGTACTTATTCATAATGATACTAATGAATTTTTTTTTTGCAGACATGTGCTTCAAATTGAACAAGTCTCTAGTGTAACCTGTATGCTTGCTGAGATTTCTGAGTGATGAAGGCCACACATCTTAAAGTCACTGAGAAATATTGGTCTAATCCAACCTGTTATAGGATCCTTCATTACTCAGCATTACACTACATTACCAGAAATATGATGTAACATAAACAAACAACTAGGAAATAGATGTATATAAAGCTAAATTTCGTTAGAAAGACATTTGCTGAGTACAGGATGTCATGATCCAGGGCTACCAAATTCAAACCACTAAAAGTTGAACTACTACAAGGCTGTCAAACTCACAACCCATGAGCCAGATGCATCACATGCTGGCCATGCCCACACCCAGTTTAGCGTAGGGGGAAAAGTTGCAATACATTATGTGCCACCGCCGTGATGACACCCCTGCACTAGATGACAACAAAAGATTATTTCTCTGTATCCTTTTGCATTCATGTAGCAGCTATTCCATTTCCCACCCCTAGTCCTAGATTACCAATGTGAATGAGTTACAAAATTTTTTCTAAGGTGGTGTGAAACATCAGCAGAAAAGTTTTGTCAAAATTATTATTTTTTAAAAAGCCAAATGTATTTAAATAACAAATGAAATACCATTGCATAAGGCCTGCTTACTTGAGAGACCACTTTTCTTCCATAATATCTGCCCAGATTATTTGATCCAGCAGGTTGGTGTGCTACTAGTTTCTTTGACATCTATTGGAACCTTTCTCTGTCTTAATGTCAACCCTCTGGAATATAGTTATCCCTGAGATCTAGATGCTGGTGTTTCAGAGGGCCAAGAAGCTGTGGCTCTTTTCCAGGCCTTTGGCAAGAATGATTGAAGCCACTTGTGGATAATTTGGATCTGCTTCTTGCTGTTGCCTGATATTTTTGCCAACTTTTGTTCTTTGTTGTTGTTGCTGTTGTATTGTTCTTTTTTTTCCTGTGTTTTTACTTGTGAATGATCTAGAGTTGCTGGAAGCTGGGTGCTGTTCAAACTCAAGAAATAAGGTGGACAAAAATGCCAAATCCAGCCAACATCTGGCTGACCATGTGACAAATAATAAATAACAATAGTAATTGACATAAATATTGTAAATATAGTGTGTAAAGCTTTCAGAATCAAAACAGATAATATGTGGGTTCTGAACCCATCAGGTTCTAGCATAGAAGATAGCTGTAACTCCGCCTTCTTATTTTTTCAACTTCTGTAGTACAAACATGTTTGCCTTTGACTCATTTACTTTCATGCTATTCTGACCTGGACTATAGCAATAGTAAGTGATTAAGGTCATTAAGGTCATTACATTTTAGTCTGAATTGGGTTCCTCACAGTTTAACAAGCAGATGTAACTGCATGCAACATATTAAAATTAACATTTAATCTACATTTTAGGCAAAATGTTCATGCTGCCTGAAGATGGTTTGGAGCTAATTAAAATCGACTTCCCTTGGCTTTAGTTGATTTGATCTATTATGTTGCACTGCAAAGGTTGACCATTTTGGTAATTCAAAGAAAACAAATGATCAAACATCTGAAGAAGTTACAAGGGTTACTGCAGTTCTTGAGATCATTAATAAATCACCAAGTTCTTCTGGATGAAGGTGAAGGACAACTTGACTTGATATATATATTTTCTTAAGCATTTTGCAAGATGTAATCAGGGTATATATTACTGATGGGTTGGAACAGAGACTAAACAAAAGCTAGTTCCTCAGGTGTAGCAATTACAGTGCAAGCTCAAAGAATGAAAAATGAAACTCATGTTGACTATCTTGAGACATTAATCCAGCCAGAAGTAAATAACTTTTTACCAGCCAAGACTACATTTGAAAACAATGTAGCCAAAATAGATGTAAGAAGAGCACAGGACAATTATACATATTCACATCACAGGAAAGGAAAACCTGAGATTAAAGCTCATTATTTTGTAGGGAGAAGTTAAGTTTTCTTGGTTTGCTAAAATGAGACTTGGCTTGGCTTTTTCGCTAAAAGCAATTTGGCTTACTTATCATATGTTATCACAATTTGTGGAAGAAATTTGTGGTCCAACATGCAACTGATAGAACTAGTTGCCTCGTCTTACATTAAGGCAAGAGGAGGCTTCTTCTAGATTTGCTCCTTTTAAAGGCCAAATGATAGAAGCAATGGAAGTTTGGCTATGAGTATCCTCTGCTGGCAACAGTTGATATGCCAGGTGCAAGCATTTATGAAACAGAAGGCATCAGCAGCAGTTACTCGTGCCCTTGTCATCTCATAAGCGGGGTGTGCACTAAATGGGATTGACCTTAAAGACATTCTAGTAATTGCAACTACTGCAAAAAGCAACACAGCCAATGGACTAACCACACAGTATTCCCATAGAACACTAGCATTATAAGAATGTCCAAATATAATTCAAAGGATTATCTGATCCTTTGAAACCCTACATGATTTGAGATTATTCAAATGTAGAATGTAATTGCCCAGTGTGCCTGCAGTGAGTCCCTTAGTCCTATAAAGTGCAGTAGGAAGGGATTCAGAGGTACCATTTCATGCAGGAACTCCCCTCTTTGTGGAGCACCTTCCTACCAGAAGTAAGATTTATGTCCTCATTCCTGATTTTTAGAAAGCTTCTGAAAAGTTAGCTCTTGAAAAGAGAATTCGGGGACTGAGACACAAATTGTACCTGAAATGAATGAGAACACTAATACCATGACTTTTAAGTGCTAAATCATATGTGATGGTTCATTAATATATGGTTATTGTGTATAATTATTAGACTCAGACTATGATTTTGTATGTTTTTATGGTTGTCGTGTTTTCCTAAAATGCTCTATTATTGTACTCTTTTTTACGAGCCACTTAAAGTAGGAAGATCTGAAATGGCTCAGGAATAATAGTAAAAAACCAAAGATCTAAATAAAAGCTGTCACTAGCAACATAACATTTCTAAAATGTATACAAAATTAATTCTCACATAAATCCAAGTATTATTTGAATTGTTGTCACTTTCTTAATTCCTGAAGGACTTACTTTTGACATCACCATCAATTTAGAGAAAAGAACATTTTGAGTTATCGCTGGAGATTAATAGAAATCTATACTATTTTTCAGTGGCTATAATAGTTGGCCATAATAGTATACATATTTCATAACAAATATGGAAATAATGATAAAGCAGTATTTATGCTATTCCATACATTTATTATTTATTATTGTTTTATAGCAGTCCTGTTATCTCAGAGGAACACTTTCCCCAAGCAAATTTCCTAAAAATATTTGGCCTACTTTTATATTACATACTTTCTAAAGCAGTTTCACTGGAGTTTTTTCGATTTCTAAAGCATAGTCATCCTGAATGCAGTTTCTGAACTTGAGAACTTTTTGTAGCCAATGTTCATTATTTCTGTATAATCTAATTCTGTGTATGTCACATGTAGTCAAGGATTGTAGTCCTTGATTTACAATCATTCGTTCAACGACAATTCAAATTATTCTTTAAAAAGTGACTTATGACTATTTTTCTCACTGATGAACATTGTAGCATCTCCAGATCATGTGATCAAAATTTGGATGATTGGCAACTGGTATGTTTTTATGTTTGCAGGCCCCTGAGGTCATGTGATCACCTTTTGCCACCTTCTGAAAAGCAAAATCAATGGGGAAGCAAGATTCACTTAATAACCATGTTACTAACTTAACATCTGCAGTGATTCACTTAACAATTGTGGCATGTACGATCATAAAAGGGGGCAAAACTCTCTTAACAATTGTCTTGCTTAGCAACTGAAATTTTGTTATACGTTATATAGTCAAAACTTGGCTTTGTGCAGAAATCCACCAAACCATCCATTATAGGTGTCATCCATCCCTCATGAGAAATCTCCTGCAAGGAGAACTCCATCATTGTTCTAAATAGGATTTCACCATTTAATAGCTTCTCCAGCCTGGAAATTCCTCTAACTAGTCAATTTCTTTGAACAATAATTTGCCAAGCATTTCTTTGCATTCTTTGTTATTCTAAGAATAACATCATTTTTTAAAAAAAAAATCCAATAATCCTGAATTTGCTTTTTTTGTAAGGCAGTTTGTTCCATTTTAAGAAAAATGTCATCCATTGTTGGCTTCATATTTCCAGAACTGTTCAGAGAATTATGTGTCTCTATATATCCATTTAATTCATTTAATTTAATCCTTTTTTTATAAAGAAGCTAAGCAGTTAGTTTGGTTTTTAATTACCTGGTATGCTGGTTTATACTACTTATTCTGAGATGGAAGACTGAGTGAATGAAGCTTTTTGGTAGTTTTTAAATTTTTTTTAAAAATCCTGCCTTTATTAGAGCTTAGCCTTAGAACAATTCAAAGAAGTAGTGTAAGATCGCATGATGTGGAGAGAACTGGCCCATAGAATCACCTAGAGTCGGACATAACTGAATCTATGACATCATCACCCCTTCCTCTTCCTATTTTCCCCACAAGTGAGGTGAGCTGGGCTGAGACAAAGTGACTTTCTCAATATCATCCAGGCTTTCTTGCTTAAGGCAGAGTAAAAACTCTCAGTTTCCTGGTTTCTAGCTGCTGCCTTAACCACTAGACTAAACAGGCTCTTTTATTATTTTTTAAAAATAAGCTGAAGTTGTTTATTGTAGCTAAAACTACCAAAGGTGACGAACAGGATGAAAAATCTTTGTTATATTTTAGGGTCAGCCCCAGTGCTGCTGAATGAATTACAAAAATTATAACAATTATGAATCCTTCTAAGAAGTTTTCCAATTTTCACTGTTTATTCCAGCTATACAATCTGCACAGTTCCAGAACATTTTTATTTGTATAACACAGTCACACAGAATTCTGCATGCTGTTTGTTGAAATATATAAAACTGTTTTTCCATCATTGTATAATTATCACTATAATTATCCCCACAGTTGCAAATTAGTATATAATAGGGACCGGGAAATTGCAGCTCTTGAATGAATCTGACCTCCTGAAGGATAGTGCCCACCTCCCACAGTACAATGAAGAAGAAAGGAAAATGATAGCAACAAGACAAGGAGAAAGAAGCAGCTGTGCACTCAGTGATAAGGTTAAGTGAGCCTCTTTAAACAGTTTCACATGAATTATACTTGCCAACTAAGTCTTTAAGTTTAAGTCAAAAGCCCTCAATCCATTTCTGCAATGATGAGTGCCATTTTTGAGAAGGATTATGTACAGAAAGTACTGTCATCATCTGCTTAAACAATTACTACCACTACGTTAAGTGGCATGTTAGATGAACAGATAACTATTCTCAATCTTCAAGCTTAAATTTATTTGAGTATATTTTCTCTGAGATTGTGGATAATTTGCTTCTTTATAATGCATACCATGTTGCTAGCAATATATACTTATGCCTTTTTAAAATTGAACTTGCAAATTAAAATGATATATATATCATATATATAAAATTATATATATATATATTATATATATATATATATATATATATATATATATATATATATATCCTTTAGATTATCTCTGTGACAGAATCTGATTTCATTTATTAGATTAGTCCTGCAAATAAAACATATGTACATACCTGTTCATACCAAAACCTAATTGAATCTGTATCCAAAGGTGTTTTTCCTAGGAGTTAGCCTAAGTTGATTGTCTTTTAACCTAACTGGGCAATGGCCTTGCCCATCTACCAGATTTATGTATTAAATTTATATGCTGCCCCTCTCACTCATCAGGTGACTCTTATTATTGGGAATACATATTTATCTGATTCTTAAGAAGAGACAAGGAAATCTCTGGAAATAAAATCTAGGTTTGGATTCTTGTGAATTCAGATTAAAGTGTAGGAATGTATTTAAGTCAGAGTTAAACTACATCAGTGACATATTACAAAGGGAATTTGGAAGGTCAATCTTATTTGGCAAGGTGAGAAGTTAATATCAAAGAAATCAGATAAACTAATTTGGACCCAACTCTTTGCAATCAGAAAAACAATTCAACCACATGCATGATTTCATGAAGCAGAGATTATGGAGGTGGTCCTTCTTCATAGCCCCCCACCATCTCTGTCATAATGTAAAGCATCTTGCTAGAATTTCAGAAAGGAAGACCTGATTCTTCCAGGGGGCTTTTGAAGAATTTGGTATGTTACAAAGAACATTTTGCTATATTACATTTTAATTTTCTTATCCTATTCAGAAAGACACATTCAAACTCGCTTTCAATTGTAGCAGCATATAAGCCTTAGCAAATACATATACACACACATAATGACTACATCTATATATACAATGTTATGACTTGCTATCTGTCTAGTTTTCTATTAAGTTCTGGACTTTATCTAAAAGGAGGTTGAATGTATGAAATTCAGATATAGAAGCAATGCAACTATCTATGCCTTGTCAGTTTTGATTTACTTTTCTTGGTGTAAAGTTAACTTAGTCTGCCAAATAAGGCAGAACAATTTTAAATGGGTTCAATATTAAGAAAATATAAAGCACAAGTTATTGATTCCAATTCTAAATAGCCAGGTATATGTTTGAACAATTGACCCAGACGCTTTTACTTTTTTTAAAAAAAGAGATCCATTTCTTCTAGGACAATAATACTGGATTTGAGTACAGGATTTAGATTCTTACCTGATTGACCAGGTGGTGGAACCCCTAGTGATCCTCTTGGCAGGCATAAAAACACAGTGAGTACAGCTGCTTTGTTTCCTGAGCATGGCTCAATGGCAATTGGTTTTGGAGAACCCTGGAATTAAAGAAAAACAAAGTACATGATTGACTGACTGACAGATTATTTTCTGGCTTTACATAATTTTTTAAAAAAATTCAAACTATACTTCAAGTATTTTTTTAAAAGGAGAGACTGGACTTTCAACACCATTTCCTAAAGGTCTTTTGGACCCGAGAGATCCATTATGGCATAATTTCTCAAGGATTACAGACTGCTTCTGTAACCCTTGAGAAATTATATAGAGTAATGCACATTTATGGCATGAGCCGAGGTGGTACAGTGGTTAGAGTACAGTACTACAGGCTACTTCAGCTACTAGCTGCAGTTTGGCAGTTCAGATCTCACCATCTCAAGATTGATTCGACCTTCCATCCTTCCGAGGTGGGTAAAATGAGGACCAGATTGTTGAGGGCAATATGCTGACTCTGTAAATCACTTAGAGAGGGCTGTAAAAGCACTATGAAGCGGTATATATGTGCTATTGCCATAAAACATTGTTCCCTCTTTCAAATATGTCATCTTCTAAGCTTCTGCACAAGTATTTCCATTTATGTTTTGAAATATCATTTATAGATAAAAACACATTTTCATGAATAATTTAAACTACTGAGTTAAATGCATTTTTTTACAATAATTTATATTAATTTTCATTCTTACAAATGAAGCAGAATGTATTAATTAATTTAAAATAAAAATCTGATCATGTAATCAACAGCCACTTCAGCATTCATTACAGAGGATAAAAATCACTTTACAATTTACATACAAAGCATATAGCTTTGTTTGTGACAGTTTATTTTCCTCCAATAAAATGCAACAGAGCTACAAAATTTATTTTGAAAATGAAACTCATACTAAAATGCATTGTATTGTCTAAAAGTACATAGAGTTAGAAAAAATGTTATTTAAACATGAAAGAAAACAAAAAAGTTGAAAAAGAACAGTGATATAGATAATAAATAATATTAATAAAGTCATATATTCATTGAAAAAAAAACTATTTGCACATTATAAAAATTGTTGATTTCAGGAGAACTGCAGAAAAACAAGAAACATTGAAAATTCAATATTTACTAAGAAATACTGCCATTTATCAATTTGTGTTATTTCTTTTTAATTCACTGTATTCCTTTGAATTTTTATTTGCTTGCTTAATCGTCTATGCTGTAAATTTCCATAGGCTTTTTGCAGGTCACAACATCACAAAGGTTAAAGTTTAAACAACAACAACATGTAAATATTTCATAAATTACGACAGTGCTATTCCATAGGGTACGATAAACCTCCTTGTTTCCAAATGCCATACTAAACACCCAAATTTTTTGATACTTTGGAAGTCCAATAAAATATAGGATTGAATACTGTATGAATTGGTAGCCAATGCAGTTATTGGAGACTCAAGGGCAAACTTCAACATGCCCGTAATTATCTAAGCAACGGCATGTTGCACATCTGAAACGTCATTGATAGAGAACCAGACGAATTTATGGCATGACCTTTAATAAGGACGAATGTGAAAAGAGAATGCAAAAATGAAGAAAGAAAAGAAGGCAAACTAGATGTCAAGACAAACCAGGGAGATTGCCAAGGTAAGAAGAGATGAGCTGCCAAAGCCAATAAAGATAAAAATTTCAGAAAAAAAACAAAAGAATTTCAGAGAACTCTTATAGAAGAGCAAGAAATATTACAGTATTATAACAACATATGTAAAGACATTAAAGATAGAAGCAAAGCTGACTTTGTATAAAAAAGAACACCGCTTGGGGGGGCCGAAAGCCCTACTAAGCAGGTATATACAAAAGTATGAAGGCTATTGCTTAACGCATTGTAAGCCGCCCTGAGTCTCCGGAGAAGGGTGGCATATAAATCGAACCAATAAATAAATAAATAAGGACAATTGCAGAACATAGAAAATTTCTGAGAGGGCAATTTAGAGAATGCTGTCAGATCTGAAACATGCAAATAAAATAATACCCCATTGTTGCCACACACAACACTTTTCAAAGTGCAGTGATCTTGGTCTTCTTTCCTCCCAATAAATTAAAAAAAAACAAGCCTGATTCAAATAATATTAACATTAAGCATTTTCAATTGAACTTCATCAAAATCAACTACATCCAGTATTCTCATTTATGGCTGAGAAAGTGTTTTATAGCATGCTTTAAGGCAGGGGAAGCTGAAGTGCAATCTTAGCATATATCATTTCAATTTTGCAGTAAGAGACTCAGGCAGCATAGAGCAAATGATCATAATTCAGATACCCTTAGGTTTGTCAGTTGTTTAAAGATAAATACATAACTCTAAATCAAAGTTATTTCAGTGGGACATGACACATTCTTTGAACTGTACAGTTTATCATATACTTTTCACAGCTTTGGAGGGGAGGAGTGGGGGAGATAAGGCACATGTTTATTTGCCCAAAGCACTTAGCAACTTCAATTTATTTACCAGGATTGTCATGTTTTGGATGGTAAGAAGCTAAAGCCGTTATGCTTTGCCAAAAAAGCCACCAAAGAGAGCTAGACCATAAATAAAGCATTGGAATACATAATGCAAGCAGGAAATAGTGAAAATGGAGACAATATGCTGTTCTGATCTAAAGGGTAGCTAAAACATTATTTTAAAAATAGTATCTAAAACCTTCTAAAAAACAAAATCAAGTACTGCACAAAAGGAACAATTCAGTTAAAATTAAGCAGCTTAAAACATGTTTTCTATTCACATAATGATTAGGTCAATTATTGGGAGAAAAAATGGCCCTTTTACTTCTGTGGGCTTGTTGACAGACTCACAACAGCAGCCATTCCAATCCCACAGTTGTTATTCTACCCAAAGAGCCTTTCATTCTATGCTGAAGCCTTCTCCAAGGCAGTGACCTTTCTAATTCTTTGGACTGGAACAACCATTTCCCCACTTTTGAAACCTATTTAATACGCTTTCTCTATTTCGATAAACATATTTGAAGTAACACCACAAAAACTACAACACTAAATAGTTTTTGGTCTGCAGAGAGTATTTTAAACTGCACATAGAAAACATAACTATTACAGAATTTAAATATGGCAGGAAAAAAATGAATCACTTCATTTCATTAAACTATAATAAACAAAGTCACGGAATCTTGAGCTAGAACAGGGATGTTCAACCTTGGCAACGTTAAGACCTGTGGACTTCAACTCCCATAATTCCCCAGCCAGCATTCTGGGAAATGAAGTCCTCAGGACTTAAAGTTGTCAAGGTTGGCCAGCCGTGATCTAAAGAATGTTACAGTAAGTAATATATCTTGGAGCTGACTAATTTGTTACAGAGCACTTGGCTTAAGTTGTAGAAGTCTTGAAAGAGTTTGAACAGCAGAAGGAATGGGACTAAATTCTGGAATTTTCCTGTTAGTCCACTGGAACTGTAGGAAACTGGGCTGATAAACTTCTTATATCATTGAAGAATAAATGGGGTTTATGCACAGAGGATTTGCTGGACAGTGAACGCAGTCTTCTAGTGCACATTACACTAGAGGGGCGAAAAAGTGTAAATAGTACAGAAAACCAGTGAGAGGATGATTGGGTATTTGGGGGAAAATAAATTTTACTTTCCTGGCTCCTCCTTTTTAAAAACATTTGATTCTTCATTGCAGTATAAACAATCAGAAGGGGAATAAAAATATCCTGAAATAAGTATTCATTATATTCACAAAGCAAAATGAGGTGAAGATTCTGTAACAATTTATATTGCAAGAAAAAAGAACATCCATTATAGTTAAGCACTGGCCATATATTTCTGGGCAGTCATTTCAAAGCTAGGTGCATCTAATTTTTAAAAGTGCATCATTATGCCATAAAGACAAATAGATCGTGAATCTTATGCCAAAAAAGCAATTAGAAAATTGGATTAAGGAATTAATGTGAATATGTTACACTTGTCAGGAATAATAAGTATTTTGACACAAGCAGAATAAAATTTGACATGGTGCACAAATACTGATCAGATATGCTAAACATTTAAAATGCAAACAAGTATGTATTACTCACTTCCATGTTGCTAAACTAAATACCTAAATGCCAGGCTTATCACAATTAGTCTATAAATAAAAATGAATCTCTGCTCTGCTCAAATGTTTCCCCTTAAGAAATAATGATAATTTATACATAAAATTGAATTCTTAATCACATTATTAACACTGTATTTATCTGGTAAGCCCAACTAGAGTAAACATGATTTCTTTGTATACAAGCACTCATGTGTGTTGATTTGACATAATTAACACAGCAATTTCAGAACCTCGCAGCTGTTTCTTAAAGTTCCATTTGTGACAACATAAGATAGTCAAAACTTCCTCACCTCTTGAAAAGAATTAAATCAGGTGGTAATAGTATTAGTATGAAAACTGGCCTTGACATTAGCAATGCAAGTCACATTAATACTTCAATCCTCTTACCATTTTGCTAATGTACTTGCTCTTTTCCTTGGCATAATGTTGCATTGATGCTTATGACATAATGCTGTCTTTTGTCATGTTGCATTTTATATGCATTGGCATGCACATCAAAGAACCTAAATGCTTATTTTAGAAGTTTAGCATCTTTTCTAGGCTTCACTTAACAAGAGTAATGGAATCCCACCCTCATGAATTGCAGTGTATTCAGCCCTCATGATAGCATCAATCGGGTGAGACCAGAGTCTCACTCTCTAACAAACTACTTTCGAAACTGAAGGAAAGGAAAGGCGTTTGCAATTTTTCCATATTGATGTCCACCTTCTGTGGCTCTCACAACTGGAAATCCTGCTCAAAATTATTGGCTTTACTCTCCATGTTAATTATTTAATACTTTTTTTTGCTGTCTCAGTTATTTCAGCAGAATATGAAAAGAAACAATGAATAATTTAAACATTAATGAAATTATTGCACAAACACTTCCACTAGAGTAAAATCTATGCTTCAGGAGGAATATTCTTCAGAAAATACTGGAAGAAGATATTTGTTCATACATTTCATGAGGATTCTCTATTAGTTACCACAATATTTTTGTTTGCTTGCTTGCTTTGCCCTTTTACTTTGATATCCTTACTGTTCATTAAATTCCATGCTCAATATATTCATATTTTAGCTGCAACTTACACTGAGGAATGAAGAAAAATATAATCAATATTTTGTACTTTTTCCTACAAAGTTTTCTAGTTGAGACTTCCATAATGATTTACAATTTTAATTGATTAAATTTCCCTATCTGCTAAGTGGTAAGTAAGCATTATTATGTATTTTAGAATAGTGATCTGCTGACAGGATTCTCTCCTTTGGCTTCTTAAAATGTTGCCACCAATTTGAAGAGAGAATTACATTGATTTCTCTCTTCCATAGTTATTCAATCCCTTCAAAGTGATTTTTTTCCTTGAGGTTCATAGTATAATATCAAACAAACACATTCCTTTTCATTTCCAGAACCCATTGAAAATATTATCAAAAATACAACAACAACAATAGAACTAGTAAAGTTTTATGGATATCTATCTGTACTATACAGCTGATTTTAACAGAGTAGCTATTCCAATCTGTTATATAGATTTTTCTCCAGTGATTCTTCTATTTCCAAGAACATAGAATTGACAAATATTTGGTTTATGACAAAAGAAAACGAATGTGAGCCATTTCTGGACAACAGATCTAGAAACATGATCAAGAACAGCAACTTTTTAAAATTACTTTACCACATGCCTAAAGGCCATGCCAATGAAACAGGATAGTGAATATAAAAAAAAAAAAAGAGGAAGAGAGATTGCCAAGAAAAGTAAATTCAGAGAAGAACATTGGGCTGTGGAAAGGAAGCATACATTTCCATCATGCTATTTCCTTTCAGGATAAACAGCATTATGTGAAGTGCAGAAACAGAGCACGAAATAGTAAACAAAATAAATAAAAGACGTGATAAAAATGAAAATGAAACATAGCTATATCTAATTTAACCAAACAACATTAGCTATATTTCTTAATATTCCTTTAGCTTTACCTTTGATTCTACACACCCACAGATTACTTCAATTTGTTCTTTAAATCTGTCACTTGTCTCTTTTCTGAGGATTTCTTCAACTTCATCTAATCCAGTGGTTCTCAACCTTCCTAATGTCGCGACCCTTTAATACAGTTCCTCGTGTTGTGGTGACCCCCAACCATAAAATTATTTTCGTTGCTACTTCATAACTGTCATTTTTTACTACTGGTTCTGTGGGCATGGCTTATTTTGTGGGCGTGGCTTAGAGGTCATGTGACCGGGTGGGCATGGCTAGCTGGTCATGTGACCGGGTGGCCATGGCCATGTGTATAGGGGCTACTCAGAAGGCTGAAAAAAGTCATTTCTGACAGGTCCTTGCACTTTTGACTGGTCTTCACATTTATGACCATCCTCACATTTATGCCGGTGCAGCATTCTTAACAACCATGTCACTCATTTCACAACTGCTTCTCTTCACCATGGTGATAAGATAGGGCAAAAACATAAAATGTGAGGACAGTCGTAAGTTCAAGGACTGGTCAAAAGTGCGAGGACCAGTCAAAAATAACTTTTTCAGCCCTCTGAGTAGTTCATGTGCATAAAAGGATACAGCAATAGAGAGCGATGAAGGAAGGGAAGGGAAATTAGAGTAGGAGTGAGGGTAAGAGAGGGAGGAAGAGAGGAAGAGAAGGAGAAAGAAAGAGGAAGTAGGCAGAAGGTGGGGAAGAGAAAGTAAGAAGGAAAGAAAAGAGAGAGGTGGTAGGTTTGAGGAGAAAGATTGCTGTACAATAAAAAAGATGAAAGGGAAGAAAACCAACCCCAAACAAATATAAAGATATTAAGATAAAGAATGAATTGTTAAACTTTAAAGAATAAAAGAGAACAAATATGAATAAATAGCAATAATTAGAAACACACATACAAACATACAATGTATTTTCTTTGAACAGAGTATTTGGCCGGTTCACAAATTTAAACAGTGTTTAGTCATTTCAATTAAATTTACAATTTCTATATTTCCTTTTTGCCATATTTATTCCTCATCTATTTTTTAAAAAAAACAATATTACCCTTCGTCCTCATTTCTAATCTTAACCAATTTCAATTTTTCCCTTCTATTCTATATTATACCCCTTCCCATTGTCATCTATTTTTATATCCATCCTCACATTGGTTAATTATGTAATTATGTAATACAGTTGTTTAACACAAATTCAACATTTTAATATAAACCAATTAGTTATATAACTATCTTTTTTGTATATTAATCAATATGAACATGAATATTCCAATTATTTCCATGCAATCCAATTTCTTACAAATCAATTAATTATATTTACCAATAATAATAAACCAAATAATTTCCCCTATATATTCCTCCAAACCACAACTTAACCATTTCTGCTTTCAACACAATATACAATTAATAGTATCTCAATTATTACAATTCCCTAGTTAAATAGAGCTTTTTTTCTTTTGTGTTTTAAAATCTTGAACCTCCTCTTTTGCCCTAAATTTCCCATTGTTTGCAGTGTTCCACCTACCTTTTTTGGTGAGGAAAAAGAAAAAGAAATCTCTCTCTGCCTCATTTTGTCACGTTGCAGCAAAGACCCTGCTTTACTTTCAGTTTCGGTTTTCAGCATGGCTTGGGGGAAAAAATCTGCACCTCTTTGGAGCTAGCAAAACAGCTGAGAGCAAATCAGCTGAGAGTCGGGAGGCCGATCTAATCAACTTATGGTAATTAACCTATGCTGGAACTGAAAGGGGCTGTTTTTTCTATTTTTGCAGGCATGGGTCTACTCATTTGTTTTCTCTTAACACTGATCAGCTGTAGGGCGGCCCTTTGAAGCCCTGCGGCAAGAATTTAAAGTTTTTTACCTTTAGCCATCAGCTGGGACTCAAGAGGCAGCAATAGAATGGGACTGGGCGGGGCAAGCAACCAGTGACCGGCGATCCAACAGAGGCAGAGGGTGAGGGTGAGTGAAGGCGTGGGGGGGCCGAGAGAGGGCTTTGGCGACCTCTGTGAAATGGCCATTCGACCCCCAAAGGTTGAGAACTGCTGATCTAATCATTTGTTTGTGGTTTTCTTTCTCTAGACCAGGGTTGAAAAACTGGCGGCCTGCAGGCTGGATGTGTCATGTGCAGGCCATGCCCACTCCAGCTCCGCAAAGGGGAAAAATGTCATGAAACGTCATGTAACGGCAATGTGACACTGCAAGTTTGATATCCATGTTCTAGACTTATTCACAATTACTTAATGTATTTGTTTTGGGATCCTTCATTCTCTTTCTATATGATCAAACCAACCACATTCTACTTCTTTTTTATTGGTCACTCACTTTGGTTTTTAATCCATTTTCATTATGCATTTATTTATTCTTGACTTCTTTACTCCACACACTTATTAAATAGTATTATTTCTGTTGCAAAATGTCAGGAGATGTTACATATCTATTGACATTTTCATTTCCACATGACAAAGAAAGTAAAAGCAAACAACCATTTCACTTCTTTTGGTATTCATTTCTCACAGCTGACCATATACTGCTTATAAACTTTCTAACCAACATTTCCATGGCTTAAAATTTCTCCACCCATTTCTTCATTTTTAGCAATCATTCTAAAGGTACATATGCTCAGATACTTATCTTTTACATTGTTCACTGAATTTTGTCATATTGTTCAATCCACCATATGTAAACCAAATATCTTTATCTTGGATATAGCAATTTAAAATCCATAAGCTTTATTGTATCATATAATCTAGCTAACATTTCCTACATAGCATTCAGATTCACAGCTAATAACATGGTATCATCTCGATACCAAAGTACAGGTACATTTATGTCCCAAATCACGTACATTACCACCACCATACTTTATATATTTATCCATAAATACACTAAACAACCAAGACGACATTGCAAAATTTATGCCTTATTTCCCAATGAATAAAATAGGCAAAGGAGTCTCATTAGGTGCTTCATATAAAAAAAAATTGAATTCTCAAACCACTGGCAAATAGAATGCTATCATATAGTAATGCTTTGAAGATATGACCTACGTGTAGAAAGATATAAATGTATATACGTTTTATGTGAAAAACGTTAAAAAAACATTAATTTTCTAAAATAGTTCATCTGCCTAACAAAATATTGCAAACATGTCGATATTTTCCAGCAAGGAAAAAACAACCTCTAGTACTTTGAAATATCAGATAACATCAAATGCTAAAAATATTCATACTGCTTGCAAGCAACTGAAGGTTGGAAATAGCCAAAGTCATCAGCAAATTTTTCATGCTCTTGGACTATCCAAAGGCAAAAAAGTAAGGCTGGAGTCTAATCCTCCATAACATTTTGCTCCTAAGCATATCACTAGACCTGTCCTTCAATTCAGAGTAGTGGATCATAAGAAAAAGGTGCTGAAAAGCATTTCTATTGTATTATACATGGGAGGAGGGAAATCAGTGAGACATTTTAAATGCTGAGAAAACTTTCAACATTTTACTGTGAATTATCTCAGATATTTAATTATCAAATGCACAGAGTAAATTAAAATTCTAGAAGAGTAAAATCTAAAAACCTAATTATGTACCTGAATTAATTTGTTTTTGTGGATGCCTAATCTCCTCTTGGACTAAATTGTATCCTGATTCTAATTCTGCAATCAGACTTTATTGGTGACTGATACCAGACCAGAGTGACTACAGGCATTATTTTATAATATCAGGTCTAATACCACACACATGTAATTTTAACTTGTTAGTTCTGCCATATTTGATAGATATTAATGTGAGATTTACTTAATTTTTATGCCTTTCTATTATGTTGGTAATTTGAAGATCCACGTCAACAATCAAAAAGGTTTCCTCTTTTTCTATCTCCAGTTCATGTGATTGTCCTCAGCCTTTTTTCTGAAAATTTTAACTGAAAGAAAATACAAATGTACAAGACTGACAAACTTTTTCCTTATCACAGAATGAAGGGATTCAGGGATGAAATCTAGCTGACAGGTTCTGGAGAACCGGTAGCGGAAATTTTGAGTAGTTCGGAGAACCGATAAATACCACAGCTGGCTGGCCCCAGAGTAGGGTGGGAATGGAGATTTTGCAGTATCCTTCCCCCAGGAGTGGGGAGGGAATAGGGATTTTGCAGTATCCTTCTCCTGCCACACCCACCAAGCCACACCACATCCACCAAGCCATGCCCACAGAACCATAGCAAAAAAAAATGGATTTCACCACTGAAGGGATTTCTCTGCAGCTGTTTATTATTCAAAAACTGAGGGAAGGACTCTGTTTCCCATAAAGCTTTCTTGTAATGAAAAGTTTCAATTCTATTGCTTTACTTTTGCAGAACCTAATTTCTTCCTATTAAATTAACTGCCCACATCACTCTCTTATTTTCAGTATAGAAAATTGGGTAAACCAATTTGGTGACTCCTCAGTTTTAAATTTGATAAAATAATTGAGTGGCTTGTAAAGATTCCTTCCCCATTGAGATTCACTTTAATGATTCTCCAATTCTTTTCCATGGGAATCTTGTGAAGTCTTCCTTAGTATCTCTAGTTTCATTGCTACTGATAAGTGAAACAAGGCTGGAGCTGACAGCTCTGTGGCATAATGAAGATAGGAGGCTGAAGCATCTGCCACATTAAGTGGCAGTGTAGCATGAGGGGGTCTGCTAGGACCTGAAAGATGGTGTCTGGGCAGGGTAAATCCTAAAGCCCAAGATTATAAATTGAGGGTAAATATCCAATTCTAGGAAGATAATGGCCCTCATGTAGAAATTGGTTGTTCATTCTGGGCATAGGGATAAAAGACTAATTGAACTATCTAGTAGTTGGTTCCCTCTGCATAGCTGGTGCCTGGAGACACAAGGCTCCTGCAGTTTTATACCTAGTTAAGCAAATGATTAGAGGTTTTGGGGCTGAAAAATATCTCAAACTATTCCCAACCTATAACTGTGTAAGAAATCCTGATCACTGGCTCACTGCTTACCCCTAGTGGTAAGCAGTACATTGTGAGCTGCTTCTGATGAGTCTTCAGTGTTTTTACTCATAGTGACACTTCAGGATGACTTGGTTAATATATTTTTTCATGTGTCATTCAATTTGCCCTTGACACATAAATGGCAGTTAAAAATAAATATCTCAGATCAGTCACACTGGTCTTTTAGCACAGACACAATGCATAAGGAGTTTATCAACTGGAAAAAGGTGAACCCTATATAGTTCAGTTAATATGTATTATTAAGTCAAAGCATGATGAAAAGAGAGGAATTCGCTATATTACAATCCAAAAATTGATTTAAGTCTTGCAATCCTACCTCCCATAAAAAAGTTCTTGGTAGATCATGATATTTTGCAATTATGAATTTGCTATGGTAGAATTCTTTAGAGGTTTGGTGGCATCAATTATAAACAGCAGTCTTGCTGTACAGTTAACATATTTTTTTTTATTTTATATTTATATGCCGCCCTTCTCCGGAGACTCAGGGTGGCTTACAATGCGTTAAGCAATAACCTTCATACTTTTGTATATTTATACAAATTCAGCTTATTGCCCCCACAAACCGGGTCCTCAAGATATAAATTGTAGTCTGACAATGAAATAAATTTTATATAATTTTGGTATCTGATATTTTTCTCAGCAACAACCAATCTCAGAGTTCCTTGTAGAAAGACAGGTAAGGAGAACTGCTAGTGAGAGAACAATTGAAATAAGCAGAGAGTTTTGCCAACAAAAATTATTACTAAATGGTAGGTTTAGAGGAAGCTTTGATTCAAAGATTGACCAAATCATTCCTTCAACTTTATTTATTTGTATCGTGCATTTATTATTTTTACGAATAAGGTAGCAAACATATACAACACACCACCCTCTTCCTATTTTTCCCCACAACAACAACCCTGGGAGGTGAGTTGGGCTAAGAGAATTTATATTGACAATATAACAGAAAAATCCTAGTGTATATTTTCCATAATGTAGAAAACATAGTTTCAGAATTAAAATAGAAAATGTATACATAACCTGGAACTGTAGAGTGTAAAGAGGACAAGAGACAGATTATAAATTTATTCAATCTCATCACCTTCCCCACCCATTAAAGTTCTTTTTCTTTTTTGTTCAGGACTATCTTCTTTTTTTGCATAGGCTTTGTAGAGAATACATCTCAGAACCACTGTATCACATCTTTCAAAAATCCTGAAGCACAAGTGAAGTAGAAGAGGACTGGAATAGAGCTGATATGGTTCCCATCTTCAAAAAAAAAAGGGGGGGGGGAATCAGCCTAATCAATACCCAGGAAGATACTGAAAAAGATAATAAAAAACAGATCTGCCAACATCTGGAAATGAATAAAGTAATAAGTAGAACTCAGCATGGGTATGTTAAAAATAGATCATGCTAACCAGGGGTGGGTTCTACTTCCCTTTACTACCGGTTCGCATCATGCCCGCGCATGCACAGATCGCTTATGATGACGTCTGAATCAGTGGGCGGAGCATCTCACCGGTTTTACTACCGGTTCTTGCGACCCAGTCTGAACCGGGGCAACCCACCACTTATGCCAACCAATCTTATTTCATTCTTCAACATAGTAACTAAATTAGTAGACCAGCGAAATACTGTGGCCATAATACACTTAAACTTCAGCAAGGCATTCGACAAAGTAGACCACAACCTGGATAGACAGCATCACCATCAGATGGATTTGTAATTGGCAGACAAACCATACTCAACGAGTAGTCCTTAAAAGTACTATGTCTACATGGAGGGAAGTAAGCACTGGGGTACCGCAAAGTTCCACCTTAGGCCCAGTACTCTTCAACACCTTCATAAACAACTTAGATGAAGGAATAGAAGAAGAACTTACCAAATTTGCATATGATACTAAGCTGGCAGGAATAGCCAATACCCTAGATGATAGGCTCAAGATCCAGATGGATCTTGACAGACTTGAACAATGGGCCCTATATAACAAAATGAAATTCAATGCAGAGAAAAGTAAAGTCCTACACTTAGGCAAGAAAAACCAAAAGTACACATATAGACTGGATGAAACCAGGCTTAATAGCAGTAACTGTAAGAGGGATCTTGGAGTCTTAGTGGACAACCAATGAAATATGAACCAATAGTGTGCGGCAGCAGTAAAAAAAGGCAATGCAATCCTAAATTGCATTAATCAAGATCATACTACTCTATAAAGCCTTAGTAAGACCAGACCTAGAATACTGCTTCCAGTTTTGGTCACCATACGACAAAAAGATTCTAGAAAAAGTGCAGAGAAGAGCAACTAAAATGATTAGGGGACTGGAGGCTAAAACATATGATGAACAGTTGCAAGTACTTGGCATGGCTAGTCTAGTGAAGAGAAGGACCAAGCAAGACATGATAGTAGTGTTCCAATATTTGACAGGCTGCCACAGAGAGGGAGTCAAGCTATTTTCCAAAGCACCTGAAGGCCAGACAAGGAATAATGGATGGAAACTGATCATGGAGAGATTCAACCTAGAAATAAGGAGAAATTTTCTGACAGTGAGAATAATAATTAACCAATGGAACAGCTTATCTTCTGTAATTGTGGGAGCTTCATCACTGGAAGCTTTCAAGAAGAGACTGGATTGCCATTTGTCAGAAATGATGTAGGGTTTTCTGCTTTGCGGGGGTAGGACTAGAAGACCTTCAAGGTCCCTTCCAACTCTGTTAATCTGTTAAACATCTGTTAAAGTTTCCCGGGTATAATTCGCTGCATATGGTCCTCTTCTAAAGGAATTGCTTTTTGTTTACTTTTGCTTACTATCTTGAACTACAAAATACAAAAGTGAGATAAAAACACTTCAAAATACATAAACAAATATAAGCATCAGGTAGAAAATAATTACTAAAATAGTCTTTAACTACTGTTTTTATGATTTCAATCCTCTGAGAGTTTTTTAATCTGCTCTAGCTCATTCAATGAACTTTGAATAAGCAAGAGATGTTAATAATTATATATCACATTATGGAAGTGTTTTGCACATTCATCTTATTAATGAGTATTTCTGTAGATACTATAGGTGTTAGCCAATTTGCACCTGTCCCTTTTTCCCTCTTAAAAATGAGATTCAGCTACTTCTCTAATTAACCAGCTATAAACAGAATGGCCATGTAAATGGTTTCACCATTGGTTTAGGAATATCATTATGTTGCTTGCTTTACATCTGAGGATATATTGCCTTCACAGCAAAACAGGAATTTGTGAAAGAATTCCCAGCCAATGTGAATTAATATTTTTCTTAATTAATTCAAAGTAACTCTTATTAAGAGAGGACATTGTTCTAAAACAGTTTCCTGATTCTAAGTACTTAACATGACATATGATGCATTTCACCATCTATTGTAAGCAACAATAAGAAGGTAATGTATTTTATTAATGGAAAATAAACTATATTAGAATTTTCCATTTTTAAAGAAAATCTGCTTTAAGCTTATTACAGTTTGTTTTAACTAATCAATTTAGATTTTTTTAAAAACTTTGGTAAAGAAGGCAGTTTTGAATGATAATTGGATTTTTATTTTTAAGTCACTTATTACAGCTGTAGCATCTCCATGATCACACAATCAAAATTTGAACATTTGGCAACTGGTATGTATTTATGATGGTTGCAGTATCTTGGGGTCATGTGATCATCTTTTGCAACCTCTTGACAAGCAAAGTCAACAGGGAAGCCAGATTCATTAAACAACTGCATTACTAAGTTAAAAACTGCAGTGATTCACTTAACAACGGTGGCAAGCAAGGTTGTAAAAATGGGGCAAAAGTTGCTTAAAACCTGTCTTGCTTAGCAATGGAAATTTTGGACTGAATTATGGTCCTAAATCAAGGATTATCTGTATTACCTTAACATAATGCCTTTCAAAATAAAATACTTTAAAAGAACTATAGGATCCCTTGGCTATGCTTTCAGAAATACTACCTTACTTTGCAACTTCTCCTGGGATAGTTGAAATTGACCATTTCTTTAGCTGAGAAAAAGACATAAATGAAAACTGACTTTCATTTATAACATAAATATAAGATATTGCATTCAACACAGCATGAATAAGAATCCTAATTTTGGTAAGTCTCCTACCAGGCAAATTGAACTGTCCTACTGCACTAAGTATTTTTATTTGCCAATAAATAAAGAAGCAGCTTCTGTATGCAGCTGCTCTTGTCAGATGTGCCCAGATTCAAACAGGCCCCATTTCTCAATAGTAGGTTTCATTTGCCAGTAGTGACATCAGCTATTATTGTTACAGGATATTAAATCCAGCTGCCTTTTGTAAAAGCTGAGTGAGAATATGCAAGCATCTCACAATTGTGGAATATGTTTTGTGATCATGAAAAAAGACCTGTGTTAACATGGGTGATACCACTACATGAGCAAAGATATTGGAAACTACAAGCCGTTACAGTGAGGAAATTGGCATGACCAGTTCCAGAGAAACATCTATTTCACCTAATTAGTCCCACACCACACCACAAATAAAGTAGAAGGTGCAAAAAAAATCCAGAATTCATCAACAAAGTTGAAATGAAAGTCATGAAACAAAAACAAAGAACAAGTATCGAGTTAAAGAGAAAAAGGCCCATTACTATAAAGTTTACAAAGGTCTCTCTATCTGAAGCAATTGACTCATTATCTCAGACTTTTCATGCAAGCCTGCTTTTGTTTTCTGGCTTCTCCTAGAAGTACAGAAGTTCACAGTACAATTGTCATTCAGCTGGGATTTCTATCTGTATTTCTTATATCAGTAATAGGAACGTCACAGTTCTGAAACATTAACTGTAGGCAGAGATTTTAACAGTCTGCTTTTTGTTCCTGATGGAAAGGTTCTCTTTTTCTCCTTTCCATCTCAGCATGGCAGAAAGGTTATACATAGTCTGCTTAGTAATAAAATCTAATTACCTTCTCAAGTCTAATTATCTGCCTTTCTGATTTGAAGACATCTGAGGTCTAAACTAATAACATGCATGATTTCTGTACATAAATCAATATGTGAGAACATTATAAAAATTCTTATCTTGGGTCGTTCATTGTACTCTCTCCAACAAAAAGATCTTTGATATATTAAATGTCTGAACCCAAAGCCTTTCAACATTCTTTCACCCAAGATAGTTAGAGACCTGTCAGACTTCACAGCAGATCTAGAAATAAATCTCACCTATTCAGACACACAACTCCATCCTCTGCAGTAATTTCAGTGTTGTGGCACAACTCTATTAGTAGTTTTTACTTAAGTGATAATGATGTGACTTAGGCACTGAAGATTGATTACTGTACTGAACAGAATTGTGACAGAGAGAGGAGGGAGGGAGAGAGATTCAAATCCTAGGTCTTTTTCTTTTACCTTCACATTAGTTACTATGTCAATGTTTACCATAGGGAGTTTGTAATTTATTTCAACCTTTCCTAATGGGGGGGGTGTCTCCAAAACTATTGCGACTATAGATTTCCAGAATTCCAAGCCAAGGGCTGGTAGGGATTCTGAGAATTACCTTCTCAAAGTAACCCCATACATGTAACTACCTAAAAATTAGGTAAGAATGATCTAGCACTCCATAAATACATTATGCACAACTGCTGTATCTAATATTTCTCTATGAATTTAATGTGCATTTTCTGGAAGATGCTTTATATGTGAAAGTATCACTGAGTTTAATGAGATGCATTTGCCAATTACGTATGCAAAGAATTGTAGTTTAAGCTTCTGCAGTTGTAATACAGTAACAGCTAAGGATTTTATTACAGTGTGAAATCTAGCACTGCTTGATATTCTGTAATATTTATACTCTGTGAGCAATCTTTTGTGAGGTTTTAATGTAATAAAGCAGGCAGAAGCCCGGCTTTATGTAATTAAGTATTTGACTTGAGCTAGCTATGGCTGCTTTAAATGTTATTACACTGAAGGATGCTTTAAATTTACGGTTTAAAGAACTGAATGAGGGCAATCAATTGATAAAGATTGTTGTCAGCTAAGGTAGACCTAGTGACTGACTAAAGGAAATCTACGAGTCACTTGTGATGGAAAAAGGGTGATGGAATATTTGATGTGAATTGCAGTCAAGGTACTTAATATAACCAATAAAGTTAATGGAACAATTCTGGTCTTTTAAAGTATAGTTATAAACAAATGAGCAAATAATAAGGAAATACATTTTAACCCAGAATTAATGGTATGGATCAACATTTACAGATGGGATTTTGGCAGTCTCTTGTCTGCTGAAACAGTGGTCAAGGCAGATTAAAGGGAGCAGTCATGCAGGAAAGCTGGAACAATGTTGACTATTATCTGATTTTCTTCCCATAATATACAGTATGTATTATTTGACTATTTCACAAACATTCAAAGTATACTGATGCAGCAAATGAGATGCGGCCACGTACAACATGAAATTAAGTGTCTCAATGTAGTTACACAATTGCATAGCCTTGAAACTTGCACTTTTTTGGAAGAAAGTTATGTGAGATTATAGAACTGCAGGTTTTTTCCCCTTGGTAGATTTCTCTATTAATATTTTTTACTATCTTTGTGGTTTCCTGTTTCAAATCTTTTTAGTCTTTCAAATCCTTCATTGTTACTTAGATCAATAACTTCTGAAAAATTTCAGTGACCACATAGTTGTGCTTCAGAAGTCATGCAGATATCTGCAAGTATTTGGAAACCAATACTTCCTTATATCACTAGCCCTTTCACCATTTGCAAGCAAGCAACTGTAGGTGTGACCTGGGTATCCCAGACTATCAGTCCTGGAAAGACGTATTGTATAAGTCTATGGGCATTTCCATACTAGAGAGCCTCTCTTTTCACCAATCTTATCTCTAACTCCTTTTCTTAGATGATTTCACTAACCAGAGCTTTAGAACAGTCCCAGAGCGGAGTAGTTAATGGTTTTGCGCACTGTGTTCTAACTCAGTTCTGCTAAAATAGTTTATGTTTGTTTAATCCATTGTAAGATTTTTATTGACTGTCAAATCAGCTTGAAGAAGATACCCAGATCAAACAGGAAAGAAGATAAATCCTTGTATCCTTATTCACAGCAGGTTTGAACCATAGTTTTACAAAGTAACTGGTGTAAATCTATTTCCCTTTTTCTAGCTTTCTCCTTACTGTTATGACCTATGTGGTTTAGAAGTAGACTTATTAATTTATAATCGGCATTGTCAGTTGGAAAAGAAAAAACTGGAGAGAAGAATTTGCACTGCAGGTTTTCTGAAGCATATGTTAGCTGCATTAAAACATCCCCCACAAAAAATATCACTGCATTTCTTAGTATCTTATCAAGCTCACATATCATATATCAGTTTTTTAAATTTTCACCAGCAATGTACTTTTTCCAGAATCATCTTAAAATACAACGCACATAGAACTGATTTATGTCAGTTTTTACTTTACATGTTTATGTCAGTTTCACATTTACATATTTTCATTTCATATAAGTAAAATCTAGCAAAGTTGACGATAAGTCATTTGTAATCTAGATAAGTCTAGCAAAAACACAGAGACTCATTAGAAATCACTTATCTATCTCCTTGCATGCTGTAGATTATTATATTTTGTCTACAAATAAGGGCATCTGATCACTGTCAACAAATATTTTTTTGTTCTGTGGCAAGCCTATTAAAAACCTGAAAGCACAATAGCAACTTAAAGTGAAACCATCTGTTTCAAGGGAACTGGTTAATAAATAAATCAAAATTCAACATAGCAACAGTCAAAAATATGAGATGAGTTTATCCTGCCTGAGCTTAAATGATAATACTCTGCAAGTTGTTCATAATATACTAAATGAAAACAAGTAAGATTCCAATTCTATGATGTTCATTTTTGGTAAACAAAAATCCCATTTGAAATGTTATTTTGAGTAAACTAGTACAAGACAACAAATAAATGCTTCAGTATATAAATATATAAAATAATTCAATTTAGTTTTTTAAACAGATGCTTAATCATTTCACAAAAGAGACTTGAAAACAAGAGCATAAAAATATTCTATCATTTTTCAAAGGAGTCAGTCTACATTGATTGCTCAGTACTGTACCCAATCAAAAAGAGCCAAAAACAACAAGTCAGTGAACATATGGGTTTTAATGTTTTACTTTTTAAATGTTTTTATAATGGTTTTTTTTAATGCATTGTAAGCCGCCCTGAGTCTATGGAGAAAGGCTGCATATAAATGGAATTAATAATAATGATAATAATAATAATAATAATAATAATAATAATAATAATTTAAATCCACCCACCTGCCCACAGATTCTGCTTCAAAACATGTAAATGCTTAGCTCTCCTCATTTTATAGATATGTAGAAATATTGTGGGTTAATTTTAGAGCACAACTGCATTTCATTATGAAGTGAGACTGCAATTAGAAATGGCAGTCCCATGTTTGCAGCTAATATGAGAATGAATATAATATAGCAGTATATTATCAGTTGATAGAGCAGGGCAGGGAACAAAACATGCTATAGAACCTAACATAACCATTCTTAAACAAAGGAATTTTCAATGTGAAAAAAAATAAACCATTTCTTAAAATGGAGCCTTGACTTAAACAAATGATTAGTTCATGACCGTGCATAGTTTTATTGGCTCATTACAGTAAGAATATTAATTGTGAGCTTACCAAATTACATATGAAAGAGAGATAATTCTTAATGGATTTTTGCTAACCAGGAGTATTTATAGTTTTACTGAAAGATATTTAAGAGTCATCTGCCTTTGAGTTCCTGGAATTTTCTTGATTAGGCAAAGAAACCCAGATGTAGAATTGCCACCTTGCAAGAATTGGGAATTTGAAAGGCAATGGAGTCTTGCTATCATAGCAAAACCTAAGCACTGCTTTATGTATTCTTTTTGTGTATGTGATAAGAATGAAGTGATCTGTATCACTGTATACACTGTATACACTGATTCACTGATCTGTATACAGACTGATACTTGAAGAGGCAGGAGAAGACTATTAGTAGTTGGTTGAAAGCATGTTTAATTGATTGTGCTCAGTTATTGGCCAGAAAGGGTAAATTGATTGGCTAGTAGTTCTTTATCACCATTAGTCCCACAAAGGTATAAAATTGTCCTGTCTCACAATATTGTGATGCCTGAATAGATATGAAAATAGTCAAAACAATTGAGTAAATGTAATCTAATAGGTGGGATGGGGAGAGGTTTCGATCACAAATATACAAAATTGTAAATTAAAGAGAGATTTGAGTGGTCAATAAAAAGACTTATAAAATAGATCAGAATAATAATAAACTAGTATACAGCAGGAAGAGTGTTTTGGATTGACTGAAGTGCTTTTCAAATGCAATAGACTACTGAGTTATTCATATTGTGAGATTATTTAAGTAGGTTTGGAGTGAGCTGCATTTATTCAATCCTCTTATACTGAAAATCGTGTTAATACATTTAAATTGTGCATGAATTTGTTTGAAGGACAGATTCCAAAAACTTTAGTTTGAAGCATGTTGTACAAATGAACCAAAAAAGCTACTTTTCAGACTGCATAGTTGTATAATGGCTACACTTGATTATGAAACGATAAAAATGACCATGTAAGTCAAATAACATTTTTCAGTAAAATTTTCAGTGTTTAACTATGACATTAATACTGTACATTTGTTAGTTACAATACAAGGATTATATTGCTATCATGTTTATTACTGCTAATTTGTTTTGGCAGTGACTTATTTTCACTGCAATCTGTAACCTGTGCTATTTTTGTAGCTTTAACCCTTGAATTCCAAGGCAGACCAGTTTCATACAAATCAATTTTAAACTCAATTATTCAGCTATGGACTGTACTTCCTTTCTGGGAAAATAGGAACATTTATGTCCTGTACCCTTTTATATATCCTTTTCATAGATTCTAGGGAGTCAGAAATTGTAACTAAGCAATGCTAACTGGAAACACTTTGAGGCACTAAAAGTACTGTAAAATTCTGATTTTATTACAAAAATGACAAAAAGTAAGAATTACGATACCCATGTAAAAGATGAACTGGAAAATTAAGTTTATTAGACATCTTGTATCAGTGCACATATTCATGTGTTTCTTGCTTATCAAAATAAATAAGTTTATTGCGGTCACCAAAATAATACAGGTAGTCCTCAGTTAATCGCTCTAATTAATTGGGAATAGCAACTACATCACTAAGCAACGCATTTATTAAGTGAAACTTTACATGGTCACCTAGCTAGCAATCACAGTTATGACAGATCTGATTGTGGCTGTTAAGTGAATCATTCACAGTCATTAAGCAAAGCATCACATGACCACAACTTGCAGATTTATTGCCTGCTTCCTCATTGACTCTGCTTGTCAGAAACTGACGGGGAGGGTCACAAAGAGCAATCATATAACTGCAGGAACCTGCAACTGCGTAAATGTGCTATGGGCACCAAGCGCACAAATTGCATTCTTGTGACAAAGTTGTATTTGCAAGGACTGGTCATATGTTTTCAGTGGCATCATAACTTTGGTCAGGAAACGAATGGTTGTTAAGCGAAGAATACCTGCATTAGAAATTTGGATCTTAACATTTGTTTCTCATAGTAGACTGTTCCAATATATTGATTAGTTTTTTTAGTCATTTTGAATGTGTCTCATTCAATTTTGAGGCTCTTTTATGGATGCAGGAGGGAGATATGGCATTGGACTTAGCTAAACTATACTGTTGTGACCCCGGCCACGGAGGCTGATTTATCTTTGCATGCTGATTTGGAGGATGATATGGAGGAGGAAGAAGCTGTGCTGGAGGGGCCGTCTTCACTGGTGAGTCAGCAAGAACTGACAGTTGCTGATGTGCCTATGGATCCCAGCCAAATTGAGGAGGAAACAGAGGCCAGTAACGATAAGGGGGAGCCCCTATTGGATGCAAGAGAGAGACGTAGGAGACGTCGTAGAGAACAGCTATTGCCATGTCCTAAGAGGTGTGGTCAGGAGACGTAGGGTCACACCCTACATAGTATAAAAGGGGTGTGACTGGGCTGGAAAGGCATGGTGAACAATTTGTTGGCGTTTTGGATGCAGAGGAGTTACAACTGTTAGTTTGGAGTTTTTGACAAGAATCTGCATTCCTGCATTAGCCTGCTGGCTGTCTGCCAAGACCTTTGGAACATTGCCCGGTAACTATTGGACTGATATACGCTTTGGAAGAGAACTATTTATTAAAGGGCCAGCTTCAGTCTCTCTAGCCTCCGTTTGTTATTGTCGGGCTATTTGAGCCTCTGCAAGGCCACTCGTGGGAGGGGACAGAACATATATAATGAAAAGAGAAATACAGTTGGTGTTGTTGTATTCTCATGTGACTCTGAAAACTGGATATTTTTTCACCTTTCTGATCGTTCTAATAATTCTTGATAATCACATTAGTTGGCTATTTAAAATAAAAACGAAGTCGATATAAATGCAATATATGTCCTTTATTAAGACTTCAATGAGTTGTTTGAATTTTTCCAGTTGAAAACATGACCACAAAGAAGATGACAGTTCCAGCAGTTTGGTGTTGACTAGTTTGACCTTCATAACAATGTCCCTCCCCCCAATACATTATTTGAAATTTGGCCTAGTAAACTGAAAATTTGAAAGCAACCTTTCTTTGAAGCCATCTCTGCATTTAAAAGCTCTATCATACTCCCACTGAAACGACCTCTTTAGCTTCTATCACATTTTGTCATTCACATCCACTGCTAATGGCTATCAAAAAAATATTGGAAAGAAAATGCAGAAAAAAAAGAAGAGTGAAGATTTGACATATATGGCACCTGAAATGTTTATATCCCAGAAGCCAGATATTCTATGAAATACAATCTCTAATCCCAATATTTCGAAGAAGCTAGCTATATCTGAATGCAATGTTCTCAGTCTGAGGACTGCAACCTAAATAAAACCAGCATCTAAAGATTTGTATTTGTATTCATATTCAAGCAAATATACTGAAGTACAGATTCCATTTAGACCTGCCCAGGGTGAAATTCACTTACCTTCCCTACCGGTTTGCAAATGTGATCACACGCACCATCGTCTACGCATGCACAAAGCCTTCTGTGCATGTGCAGAGGCTTAAAATGTCACAAAAAAGCGACATCATGATGTCCGCGTGAGTGGGTGGAGCCTCCCGCATCTGCTACCGGTTCGCCTGAGGCGGATTTCACCCCTGGACCTGCTCATATATTTGGAGATTGGAAAAAAGCAGAGGAGTTAAGCAGTTGCCTGAATGGGACTATAACAAGATACCTAAACATTTTATTAATGATTTTTATTAATGGCATTTGACACATCACTGTGCTTGCTACTGGATGAAACACAATACATGGCTTCAGCATCAAGCAATGACATGTATCTTCTATCCATACAGTATAAGGATACCATTTGTTGGTAAAAAAAGAATTGCTTAAAGTGTATTGATTCCAAAAGTTTTGTTTAGAAAGGAGCAATATTATAAAAAAGAGCTTACAGCAGTAGTGGGTTGTTACCAGTTCAGTCTGGTTTTTGCAAACTGGTAGTAATGGTGGCGGGAGGCTCCACCCACCCGCCCGGACGTCATCACAGATGATCTGCGCATGCACACAAGCTTCTGCATATGCACAGAAGCGTGTGTGCTCCCATTGCGAACCGGTAGCTAAGTTAAGTGGAACCCACCCTTGGTTCACAGGAAAGAAATGAACTTGCACAGAGTATTGCACAGTAAAAGAAACCAAATATAAATAAATAAACAATTACAACTAAGAATATAATTGGGGGAAATATATCATCATCATCATTTTGGAGTTAATGTATAGTAATTATATACATAAGTATATACAATGACTATATTCCCAACTCTTGTTATGAAAAGTCACAAAAAACATCAGATGGCCCAGATTACTGACTGGCTAAAAAGCACAATGGGTTTAATTCTGATCCAATCCGAATTTGTTCTTATATGTAGGAAATGTTTTTAAGTTTGACAGTTTTCAGGTAGTACTTTTTCATGTCTTTCTTTATCTAAGATGCATTGAAAAGGAAATTAAAATAAAATATTTTTCAGCAATACAAACCTACAATTAAATAGTTTTTGTTTGTAATTAGTTATACATCGCTGTAATCTTCTTGGCATGATTTAAGTTCTTTCTGATTAAAATCTAATTTTTAAAAGACTTAACCTGTCAAAGCCACTGTTGCAAGTTTCATGTACTAGCTGACCTTCAACATTCATTTGTTTCAAGTGGAACCTTAATAAATTTCTTCTTGTTTTAGAAAAATCTTATTAAAAAGAATGGTATACTTAAAGCAAAGCTGAATGGCTAGTGATCAAACAACAAAGAGTGGCTTTCTTTTTCCTTTTCATGAAACCAAGTGAAATGTGAAATCCATTTGTTTTGTTTTTAAAATGTTACTTCTTAAACAGCTTCTCCTATCTCTTAGTTACCTAGATGGCAGCTGTGTTTTGTTCCATCTGACAAAGGATTTTTTAAATTTGCTGTGTTTATAAGTCGTATGAGAGTTGTGTAGCGATGACAGCTTGAACTCTCATTTTCTTAATAAAACATTTTCCATCTCTGCATTATCAGAATGTTAACATTTATTTTTTTCTCCAGATTGTACAGATTCATTTGAAAAATTTGTCAGTATCTTTTGTTGAAGCTGACTCTAAGAATCAGTATAATGGTAACTGTTACCTTTAAATAAAATGTTTGATATAAAAAAAGGGAGGGGGGGAAGACATTGTAAAAAAAACCTGGAATTATGTATATTTCTTCAGCATGCCAACCACTTAGCATTTTCCCCCTGTGGAACAAATATAATTAGCCAGTAAGATTTATAGTTATCGAAAACATCTGAAATACTTACATATTAGTTGCACAAAAGTTTATAACCTTTTATATGTGACTAATTACCTAATATTGATTAATATGTGACTTTTACTAATTACATACAGATCAACTTAATTAACTAGAGATCAAAATTCCTGACACAGTCCTGCAGAACTGTCTTTAAATAATAGTAATAATTTAATGTGTTATCAGCGCAGTGTCTGGGATGTATCAGTTGTTACTGCTGCAGATATTATTCAAAGTCTATATGCATTTTTCAAAAGTGACATACTTTTTAACGCATAAATGTTTACAGAATGACTACTGAAGTTGAAACCTCATTTCATGAAACCCTGAGTTTTGTTTAACTCTATTTTTTCAATCTTTCTTTTTTTTTTTTAGTACCAAGAATTACTAAACCAGACTTTGCTTAATTAATAACTATAGGATGTGAGGCAGTTCCAGTGCTGCTTTTTCTATTAACTTGCAATTTCCTTTAGGAAATGAGTAAACTGGGAGGAATGGCTGCTGCAAATAGATAGTATAACTGTAAATTGCCAAAATTCATTTGAATGAAATAAGAAACATGCCTAGATAAATTCTATACTTGAATTTATTGAAAATGAATCTAAACATTTGTGATGTACTTTAAATATATTGCACTAAGACTTATAGAGAAATACAGAGAATTTAGAAAATAACTGTACTGGTTCTTGCCGCTCCAATACAGAATTGCTCAAAAAGGGGGAGTATCTGTTCCAGACTGCTTTTCACAACCCTTCCATTCTTTTACAACTGCTTGTAGCCAGTCTTTCTAGGATAAATGGGCAATAAAACTCGATTGTAGGTCCAGCCTATCTGGTATAAATAAAGTGGCACTGGTACTTTTCAGGTGTACTATGCCATCAGTGTAAACAATCTTATTTATGGGTCTCATCCAAATTACACTTTCATTCCTTTTGGTAAAGGTAAAAGGATAAATTTTATTTCCTTTCATCAATATGTACTCCTTTTTCAATGTTATTGTACAAGGTCTGCAAAAAACCTTTGAAGGGGTGCCTTGTTTCACTGGACAGACAAGTGAAGCTTCCCTTTAAAGGAACATTGCAAAATGAAGAGTGTCCTGCTATTATGAAGTGGGATGGTTTGCTTGCTTGCTAGCAGCATTTGCTGCAAATGACCTTGTGTGAGGAAAAACTACTATTAGTGGGGTAAATCAGCTGATTGAGACAGTTCAGCCCTGCACTGATAGTTTGTTCAGAGAAATGTTTCTTCACGAAGTGGTTCATCATGGCTTAGTTAGGAAAGACCATATAGCAAAATTCTTCAGGATTCTCATTCACCCAGCAGTTTTTCCCTAATTCCCACTGTGCCAGCCTTTCAGCCCTCATTCATTTACTTTTCTGGAAAACTATATTCTTAGTAGCACTTAACATAGATCATTGGATCAGAGGGCTACACACCTAATTTTTGGACTCAGCTTTTCTCATTCTTCACAGGGACAAATTAATTATTTGCTCAGATAACTTTTCTAAGCTCTGTCCTGACATTCCATTAGGATAAAACATTACACTCACTACAATTTTCCCGGCCTCTGCATTTCCTTTCTACTCAGTACTGAACAACAGAATTTCAAAGGGACCAACATCTGTTTTGGATTTTCTACAGCATTTTTCCAAATGAACAACTGCAGTCATCAAATATCATTATGTATATGCTATGCACTCATACCCTCTTCAGATTTGTTACATGAGTTACAGCCACTTTTACAAATTTTCTAGGTGCGATTCCCCCTGCCAGAACTATTATGCAAGGCAACTACTTGAGCTCAGGTTTACAATTTATCCAGGAATATTATCCTAAACTGAAGAATGAACTTTTGAAACACATACATTTTGCTATGAGTTTACAAGCCTCAAAGCAATTGGGTTCACAATTGTTCAGTTTGCATATTTCTATCACTAAAGGGCTCCATTGTTCAACCAACTAATCAACACTAATGAAATTCAGAAGTCAAATGGCCCAATTTTAGTGATGGGATTTTGAACCATTCTGAGGTATTTGGAAAAAGTTTAAGGTTGGGAATAGATATTGTTGTCCAACCAAAGCTTGCCACCCTCCCATCCAAAAAATGCTGGAAAATTTTTTATCACATGCTTTTTAGATCATGTCAGATTGTAAGGTTAGAACAAACCTTACAAAAATTCTGGCTTATGGTTCTTGATCCCTCAGAAGTTGTCCAATCATTCTAAAGCACATTATGTGCTGCCTGATGAAATCCTTTTACACCTATAATACAGTATTTTGCTATTCTATGTAAGTGAAACACTCTTAACTTGAATGGTCAGAAAACAGGATTTCTTAATTTGATACACAGAATTGAAATAACTCTCATGGGTAATAAAATGAAAAAAAAAGTGATGTCTGCTATATTAAAATCTGAAGTCCACGGTCTGGCTGATAAAACTTCTCCATTATGCTTGTCTGTTATATCAAGTGTTCCTAATTCAATCACCACTGTTTTATCATTGGAACCATATAATTTATGCTAGTAATTTATTTTAGTGTTTACGGGTCTTAATGTCGTAGTTTCTTCATTTATATGAATTATTATGTAATATGTATTTGCATTTTGTTTACTTTTTTCTATTTATAAGCCCCTAATAATTTGGTTACCTGAAATTATTTTATGTTCTTGATTAACATGTCGTGCTAGTGAGTTCATCTGACTGTGTCCTGCTATTAAAGTTGCTTTATTAAAGTCACCTTTTGATTTCTGAGTTAATTAAAGGATTCTGTTATTTTTATAATCGCCTGAATTCTGTGATGGCAGACTTTACTCATTTTTTCTCATTTGGTTTCTTGTAATTTATCACAGCTGTCAATACAAATTCTTTGCATCTGGGCAGTAGTGATAGAAACATATAGTGTTTTATTATCTAATTGCATTTCTAAATAGGATAAAAATGTTACTGAAACAGCCTCTTTCAAAGTGATTCCACATATCATAGAGTGATATAGTGAATATCACTTTATGATATGGAGGATTGTTGTGTATTTTTACTATTCTTTCTTAGAATAATTTCTCCCACCATTTCATACAAAACATGCTTATTTCATGATTCCACCATCACACTTATGGATTATTTGTTATATTCAACTGTTTTTCATGTCAAATAAAGTCTCTATTTCCATAGGTGTCTGTTCCAAACCAAAATTACATTAAAGGAAGAAAATGCATATATTCATTACTATATCTCAAAATTCTGAAACAAAGATTCAACTAAAGCACTTTTAATCAGGATAAGATGGATCAGCTATTTCAGTAACATCATCATATAACTGGCCAGCGTATTGCTTACTTTTGAGGATGAAAATAATTATAATTAAAGGTGTGTTCCCTGAAAAATATTTTGCATTTGTTTATTATTTATCTAGTGTAATTCCAGATAAAGAATCCCAATGAGCCATGGGACATTTGGATCCAGGCTGGCTGCAAATGCTCCATGCTGCAAATACCCTATGACAAAATTTTGCTTGAATTACGTACATTGAACATTTTTATGAGAGCAAATGAGTTGCTTGGTGGAGAAATTATGTCCTGCACGGGGCGAAATCAATCTGGTAGGAAGCCATTTTACTCACAGAGAGACTAAAAAGTCCATCCTGAAATCCAGTAGCATCTTCTGAACTTCCCTGCTGTCTTTCCCTTTGACTTTCTGGTGATTATGGGATCCTTGACAACCTGTCATATATGTGAACAGGTTGCCAAACACCCAGCTGGCAAAGATGTGACCAAGGGGATGCTACAACAGCTGTAACTTTGGGGGCATGTTTTAATACCCTTTGTTCAGCACTGCTGTAATTGCAAACAGACACTAAACAAATGGTCATTAAGCAAGGACTACCTGTAATGTGCAAGACTGTGCCAGCATCAGCTGAACCATGAGGAATTGGTGGGAATGGAAATTCAACATGAGAGGTTTCATCAAAGTGTGCTGCCAGCATTTCAGGGTTATAGGCTTGTCCATTTTTATTCTTACTGCACATTCTTCATCATAGTCTTAAACTATGGCAAGGTATACTCGGGATTAAATCATAAGCAGCTGAATCAGAGATAGAAACTTGGAATAAGATCAACGCAAACATGTCAAGAAGGAGAATTGGAAACAAATGGCATTGCCTATTTCTAAACTTTAAAATGCCCTGTAACATCAGACCATCAGACCAAAGTAAATATTCTTCCTGAAATGTTGTAGTTTAAAATACATATTTCTAACAGAATGATCCTATGCATAAATACTTAGAAGTAAGGTTCATTGCATTAAAGAAGAACTGCTCCTTTCTATGAGGATTGCATGCTAAATAAATTTTAATAAATATGTGGCAAGTTGACAATTAAATTCTATTCTACATTTTAATATGAAGGATTTTATGTTAATTTATATTTGGAATGACCTTTTTCAAAGTTTCCCACTTCTAATGCTATATTTGATCAATTATTATGAATAACATTTTGGTGTTCTGACTACCATAAATTACTCTGATGGTTTCCTGGATCATTGCAATATACATTATATAATTGATTGGCCCTAAATCTGTATACTATTTAGTGACATGGTTCAAATATAATAGATGGAAAATAGCAATTAGACATAACATAAACAGAATAATTCTGGGAAACCATGTGTTACTTTTTTGTAAGGGCATTTTTGTGCAAAAGCCTGGGAAAACAGCTTAATTTCAGTGATGAAAGAATTGGCTGCCTTCTGTTAATAAAGTAACTTGCCAAATGCTCTGTTTTGGGCTGGCAAAGACTTAGTCATTATTCTCATTTTTAGATGAGAAGTCCTTTCAGTTTTTCATGAGGATCCGCTATTAGCAAATACATTCTTCTAGCAGTGACTTTTTTGAACTTGAATCAACAGCAGCTGGACCTGGCTGAGTTTGGACTTTTTGACTGCTGTTTGGAAGAACAGGCTAAGGAAGAAGCCATGCCAGAAGATGGCTTGTCCTTGTTTTCCTGCTGCATTGGAATCTATGATCTTGTGCTGCTTAAAGATGGTCATTTCTGGCACCAACTGAACACTGTTGACTGCTGGGGTTTATTTTTTATTTTATTTTATTTTTGTTGCTGATGCTACTGGACACTTCCTTCTTTATCACCTGCTTCTTAGCTATTGGTCATTCAGGTTCACTGCACCATAGGCTGCTGACTATGAGATCCTGTTCATTAAGTTGGGCTGTAGGCTTCAGTCGGGTTTGTTGCTATTGTAACAGCCTCCTTCCTACATAGCAACATCTGTGTCTGAGTTCCATTACTCTATTTCTTGGTTGGCGGTGAAGTTCTGGGTAACTTCAACTTGCCGTCTCTAGTAGTAGGGTCTGAGGAGTTCATGGACATCATCACGGCCACAGACCCTATCGTTATCCAGTTCCCAACATGGAAAAGTAGTAATACACTGTATCTGGTGTTTCTATTGAAGTAATGACTATGTGATCTGAAATGGGAGAGCTTTTAGTGTCCCCCTTGTCACTGTCAGACCTTGCCCTGATTACAATGGGATTTTCTGGTGCATCCACTGTAGGGAGGCTGGGGCCATTAGATTTGTCCACCCCTGTTTATAGATGGACCTGAATAGTTTCCAGAAGTGAGGCAGGGGGTTTCCTGGTGGCTGCATAGTCCATCTGAAGCCTTGATCATAAAGTATTGGAATAAGGGGGTAGATGAAGCATTGGATTCAATTGCACCCATGCAACCTCTCCTCTCTTAGGCATCTCATCCCTCTCCATGGTTTCCAGAGGAGCTGAGGGAGATGAAACGAGATGTCTAAAGTGTCAGCAAAGAACAAAATCAATCAGACATGGGACTGGGTTATTTGAGGGGGACAGCCTCTCACCACTTAATAAACATCTCTCACCACTTAATAAGTTTGACTCAGCCTTTCATCCTTTCTAAGGTGGGTAAAATGAGGACCCGGTTTGTGGGGGCAATAAGCTGACTTTGGATAAAATATACAAAAATATGAAGGCTATTGCTTAATGCATTGTAAGCCGCCCTGAGTCTCCAGAGAAGGGCGGCATATAAATATAAATAATAATAATAATAATAATTTAAAAAAAAACGAATCTCATTAGATCCAACAGAGAAGGCATGCTTCAGGTTCCATCTGCTTACAGGCTGGCCTTCTCTGCTGTGGTACCCACCTTATAGAATATTCTTTACCTCCTCCCCCCAAAGTTAGTTAGGTCTATCTTTGTTAATGTTCTGGAAGTTCCCAAAGACCTTGTGATGTCACGGAGCTTTGAGGTCTCAGGGAACATGCAACCTTTTAAGGTGGTTCCCTACTGTGGCTGATATATAATTGCTATACTTTTCTCACCATTCTGGCTTGTATACTTGGTTTTTTAAAATTATTTGTTAATTTTAACTAACACTTGCCTATACTTTATAATGATTTGTTTTTATAATTTTTGTTTTCAGATTGTGATTTTATTTGATTGTTATATGCTTTCCTGATTCACTTCTGGTACGATGGGCAGGTTTATAAATTTGATAGATAAATAAATACATTCCCTTTTAGATAAAAGGCTTCTATTAACCCACTTCTGTTAACTTGCTAATTGTTTATACATGCGCAATCTATTAAATAATTTTTAAGGGATATTTTCTGAAGTCATCTAAAGGGTTCTCCAGGGCACGGATCCAAAGCACAGTATTCTGTTGAATATTTATAGGAAAGAAGCAAAGCAAAAATGGACTACTTGCAACAGATTAAAAGCTCTCTCCAATCTATCTTACTCCATTAACAAAGTGAGACATATACTGCAGAAGTATGAAGGCACTTCTGGTAATCACTCAGTTTGTCTTCCTGAAATTTGTAGTACTGTTTATTATTAGATATATTTTAAACTTCTCCTTCCTTTTTAAGATCCCAAAACAATGAACAAACTTTACAAAATCCAATCTACAATAAAAACTTAAATTATAATTAAAACTCGATAAAAACAGATTAGACATACAATAAGCAGGACAGAATCAATTGAATCCAACATCATAGTTTTACTATTGAAAAAATAATGGAAGCAGTTGAATGTTAGGGATACAGCAATCGAATAAAGACGTCTGACAATTCCACAGAAAAAGCTTATCATGGTTCAGAAAGCTTGTCTAATCATCTTGACATGGACAATAAAATTACAAGAGGTTATATCCTTCAAGTCAAACTTTTAGGGCTCTAGAGGAAAATAATCAGCACATTGAAGTTTAGAAAGAGATGGTTATTTCAATGTCTTAAAATATCTGTCTAACTGTCTAATGATAGTTATAGTTCTTGAAGCTGCTTTCTGCAGTACTGGGGACTAACCAATGTATAATGTATTCTAGTAAACCAGTTGGTGAATTCCTACAGGAGTTATTTGATTTAATGGGATAGAAAGAAAAGGTTGATATATATATATATATATATATATATATATATATATATATATAT
>WNWU01000032.1:3508572-3588684 GCA_012654045.1 Ptyas mucosa
AATACAATACAATACAATACAATACAATACAATACAATACAATACAATACAATACAATACAATACAATACATAATCACTGAAATCAAAAGGAGCAAAGCAGGTGTATGAAGAATTCCAGAAATGAAATGCTATGTGGTTGAGTAATCCTGAAAATGACTCTGAAAATAAAAGTACAATCACAAAGTTCATGTGCCATCTACTTCCAATTACATGGAAATAAATGAAATAACAATGAAATTAACAATGGGGGCAATTCTTTTATTTACATTTAGATATTGTTAATTTTAATAATCTTGATGAAACATGAAAAACCATATAAAAGAGCTGAATGTTGAATATGTGTATGTGTCTCATTTGAAGTTGTAAGTTTGTTTAAAAGGTATGCATCTAGGTTAGGAGGCCCAATCTAATATCGAATATCCATATCAATGTCGGTTATCTTTCTGGGAAAAAAAATTAAACTCCTGAATATAGGTAATTGAAACAGAATTGCTACTTGAACTCTAGACAAGGTTATTGTAACTCTTTCTAGAAAAAAGAAAGCTTCAGTTTCTTATATTTAATTTGTAAGATGTTCCTGAAACATCTTAAGACTACTTTAAATCTTGCAACATGGAAGTTTTTGTCTTTTGAACTACGGAAAAAATGGAACTAAGAAAGTAATTTGTTACATTTTTAGATGACAAATAATATAGTTTAATGATTAGTAATATATTTGAAGATACTCTCAGTCTTCAATGTGGGTGTCCATGACAAGAAGGAGAGGTAACTAATACTACATTATGTACACAACACGTACATGACACATCATGACACACGTAGTTACACTGTGGTTCATCTTGGATGCCTGAGATTTTCTTAAACTGGGGAGTAATTTATGAATACACTCAATTATAAGTAGCTTCTGATTATATTCCCGCATAGCTTGTTCTCAAATTTCCAATAAATGTTCATATTTTACCATGCCTGTGAAAATGCTTGGGATTGTTATTTGTGAATTGTGAACAGCAGTTGATATAATAGCAATTGAGTGTACTGATTAACAATTACAGAAGCACTGACTTGTCAGGACAAATCAGGAGAAATACTAAATGTGAATGTTGGCAAATGTCCAGAGTTATTTGAATGGCCCATCTAAGATTCTTTAAAGAAACTTTAATTGTCTGGAAATATCCAAAATTATTTTCATTATAACTCTTACTTGACAGTCTTACGATTTCTTGTCTAATTAGTGCATGCCTTTCAGTTTAAATAAGTTACTTGTTGCCAGCATGCTCTCCAATATTCATCAGAAATGTTAAGTTTGTGACAGCATAATTTTAGCTAGTTATTATAACTGTAACGATATTAAAATGCACTGAAGGATTAAAACTTTATAATAATGGAATAAAATACAACAAAGAGCTTGTCTGCAAATGTTTTGCATGTTCTATATTGCCCCAGAAGTCATATGTGTAAAACCCATAGAAACAGCTAGACAATTGGAGAAAATAAGAGTTGATTGATTTTTGTTGCCATTTTATTGATTTGGGCCACATATGTCAGTTTCTAAATAAAACTAGAGTTCAGGATGAAGAAATAAGCTATATCATTATCCCGCTAATGATACTGGGAAAGATCCATGTGCAATGCAAATAGCATCATTCATGCCACCCATTCTACATTTCCCCCAAATGCAAATCTACTTAGGAAAAAAGCTGCCAAATGTGTGTTGGGAACATAAAAGTGTCTAACAAGCACAAGGCATGCCCAGTGACCCCTAAATATCAACTGACATGAAAAAAATGGAATAGAGTGACTGAATCCTAAAGTAAAGCTTTCTTACTGTCATTTAATGGATTTAGGCACTTTCCTTGAATCATGCTAGGTAGTGTCTATACATAAGAACCAAGGTGCTGAGACCTAGAAAGATGGGAATCCTTAATAGAGGAGTATGGCTTGAAGTAAAAGGAAGCAAAATGTTCATCAGAAAATCTGATCACTCCTTCCCCTCTTCAATGTTAAGGGATCAAGGATAGTGTCATGATTCTTCATTGTTGGAATAGGCTATTTTCTAGAAGACTTCTTCTATTTAATTTGACCTGTTGCTACGCACTATTTTTCCCTTCTCCTGATAAGAGAGGGAGGAAATTTATAGAGGAATAAAAGGCATAACCAATACTCCCTGACCAGAAAACAGATAGAGGAAAAAATGGAAAGAAAATGGATGAACCTAACATTAGTCCTCACCACCCATACAACACAGAGGTGGCCAAGCGAAAAAAAAATACTTGGAGAGTAGATAAAACTGAAGGAACGTCTACAAAGTTTATAAGAGCAAGTAAGCAAGCAAGCAATACACCAAAGGAAAAGAAACAACCCATTCTTTTTTAAAAATGGCATTATAGTAGTAATAAGGAGTAAAGAGTAATATAGATACCAAAGAGAAGATGGAACGAACAATTATTCCTCAGAAATTAAGGCCTCTTGAATTTGGCACATGAGGATTGTCTAGCTCTTGTCAAAAACTGATATAAGGACATTATATGATGAGAGCCATGTTAGTCCAAAAATAGTTCATGGTGGCAAACAATCAGGAGTCTAATATCTAATAGCATCTAATAATCTAAATTCTAATAGCATATTTTCTTTGTAATAAATTGTATTAAAAGGCATAAAGTTGCATGCTGGTTTCAACCCATCTTTGGCTCCCACTTCACCCAAGTTTAAATCCTACATTAGTCTAACCACTCTATGCATCATGAAATAAATTTCAATTCATGAAAGCTTTACGCCTTCTAAGAAATCTTATGAAAAGATGTTTCCAGCTTCCCAATGATCTGAGGACAATGAAAGTCCATCTTTTCATCAAAATGCCTTATTATAACAGGAATACTTAGTGTAGAATTCAGAATTTTAGCAGGAGATACGTTTTGTTCTCCCAAATCAGACAATAGGTGTATCTAATGACTTACAGAGTGAAGGGAGCTTTCTTTCCATAAATATCAAGAAGTTTCCTCCCCTACCTTCCGGTGCGCAAGGATGCTGTTACTCTCCAATTTATAGCAACAGAGATATCTCTTCCTCCCTACCAGCTGTGTTACTGGAGCAATATCTTTTTGATTTTCATGAAGGACGGAGCAGTTCTGCCAGAAATTTGGTAAAGGAGATCAAAAGCCCATTTCACTTTAAAGCTAATATTATTTCAAAAACCTTTAATGGGAATGTCCCTTTTCAATAGGTCTCTGGCAGAGAAGAAATAAAAAATGAATATCTACAGTATATCTACAGTAATGTGTCGCTGTGGTTTTTGTAGGTTTATGATAAAAACTTACAGAAAAACATTTTTTGTGAAAGGTCATGCTCCCATGGTAGTCATTTTGTGTAGAGCCCCACTTGCAATAAAGCCATCTTAACTGATACTTCTGACACTTCCTCAGCATTTCAAATATAGCCTCAGCTGTACAACAGCTATTGTCTTTACTGGTATCTGTCCATCCTTCATTCTTAAACTACAAGGTAAGGGAAAAAGTAAACTGAACAAACCAGAAAACAATCAACATTTGCATTTGATTATTAACATTTTTCCCCTAATAAAAGATGTAGAGAAAAAGTACAGCTCCTTTTGATCCTTGATGAAGTAAGTGGCAAGAAGAGCCTTCTGTTTAACTGTACTTATATAAACATTACGTCTTGCCTATATGGTTTAAAAATATTTCAGGCAGGCAGAATTTTCTTAGAGTAATGAACAGCCTGTCATGTTGTGCCCTGATAATTAGCTTCTGGTTTTCTTTCATTTAATTGCTTTATGCTTAGGGTCAGACTTCTTATTATTGACAAAGAGAAACAGTAATGACACTGGTTTCTTGGAGTTCCATGCTTTTTAATGACTTCTCAAAAGTGCCAGTGGTAAAGGAAATCTATATGCATCCAATGTGCTTCCATTCCGTAACAAGGGCTTCCTAACCTGCCATTAAAAAAGTTGTTAATTATTTTTTAAAAATTAAATAATATAGCTGCAGGTCTAAATGAGATACTTCCTAACTCTGAATCTTCAACTAAACTTTTATCATTATATTTTAGAATCATCACACAAAAAGAATCAGTCTTATTTTACTCACATCTTGGTAGATATTTTTTTACTCACCTGATTACATTTGATAGAAACTTAGCAAACTTTCACATTAGTGAATGTAAGTCTACTGTGACATATGAAGCAGCCAGAATAGAAAGCTCATTATATAACTGTTTAGGAAGCAAAAAGCAGATGTTATAAAACTCTATCCAGGAAATATATAAAGCATATATTCCACAGTCTTTATCAAACCTATCTGGTTTTCATATTATAGTGTTAGCTGATCTAATAATTTAGATCATATATGTATGAACTTTAGCTTGTCCTGGTTCATACATATATGTGATGATAAATAGCACATTGATACATTAAAACAATATATTATGGTAATAAATCACCTGACTTTGTCTCTCCCAGCTACATAATCAGTATTAGTAGTAAAATTTGTCTGGGCATCTCTATGTCTTCTCAGCCTGAATATTAACAGACCAAGATTTCCTGGTAGGATGGAAGAAATATATGACACCATTTATACTGAGAAAGCTTGCAGAGAAATTTGGGTAGATACGTAAAAAATTAAAAATTCTGGATCCAAATACATGCTTTGATACAGATGATTTAAAAAATTAATATTCAATTGATGCCAGAACTTTTCTTTTAGGATTAATGAATAGACAGAAAAAATTATGGAATTTGTTTGTTTGTTTACTAAATTCATTTTGTTTCGAAGTGACTCTGGGCAACTTACACTATTAAAAGTATTAAAAATGCTTATCCTTGGTCCCTAGGCCAAGTAGCAGAGCCACATTTTTAGGAACTTTTGGAAGGCCAGAAGTATGGAGCAGACCTTACCTTCCATGGAAGAATATTCCAGAGAGTGCGGGCCTTAACAGAAAAAGCTCTTCTCCGGGACTGCCAACTGAAATTCTCAGGCCAATGGGATCTGAAGTAAGCCCTTTCCGCTGGAATGAATGGAGTGGGTTAATCCCACTGGGTGAGAAAGTTCCTTAGATTTTACTGGATGCTATATATCATCTTTTTTTTTTTAATGTTAGAGAGGTTGTTAAGGCAATACATTTTATTGCCTAGGTAATTGTATCAGTTTCAAAAACGTCATCACACCGCTCTTTCCTTTCTCTGTTCTTGCAAGTGAAATACAACAATCTATATTGATTACAAATCACAAGTAATAAATCGACAAAATGTTTTGTAATCATCTGATTCAAATTGCTCTGTTGACATAGATCCTCAAATCTGTTTCAGCAACTGCATTAATCAAATTTCCTTAAAGTGAAACATACTGAAAATTTTGCGCAGATCTATAACAAACCTCCAAAGCTCCTGGAAAAGAAACTTTTCTTCCTCAGAACCACATTGTGCAGCCTTGTTATTTGCCCTGGATGAATGAATTATGAATTGTCTTTTTTGTGGTTTTTTTCCCAGTTTACTTTCAAACATGAGCTTTCAAAATACGTATAGAAATTTCTTATAGAAAGACAAATGTCAGGGTTCCAAGTAACACCTCCAACGAAATAAACATCCAAGGCTTGAGTTTCCTCAAGGTTACATTTTATTAGAGATATCATATTGGCACATCTGGGAAAACCCGAATCTGAAAGTTTCCAGGTTTTCCCCACCCAAAGAAAAGTCCAAGTCCCTGCCCAACACCCACAAGTCCATCACATGGTCCAATCAAACATCTTCCCAACCGGAGATGCCTCCCAGATCCAGCCTTCCAGGTGCAGGGCAAGTTGTCCTTGACTATCTGAGAAAGGAATGTTATTATGACTATACATCACTCCTGCTCCATACAATCTTCCTTCCCAGTTTCCCGCAGTAGTAAACGTGGCGTGTCTGAAGGTCTAATGCAAAAGTTGGCTTCCAGGCCTGACACCAAGCTTCTTTAGTTAGTAGTTAACTTTAACTTCAGTTGCTGATAAGAACATTCTGTAGTATATTATTCTGGGAACAAACACTCTATGATTTGCTTGCATGTGTTAGTTCTGAAATGTGCTATTACGTAGAATGATTCATGATTTTTCTTAACAACGGATTTTAACATACTCCAATGTTCATAGTGTCAACTTGTTGACTAATCTCTCACACTCTCTCTCTCAGGTGAAAGCTAGTTGACTTGGTGTAACAGAGTCTGAGTACATGAATATCCTCTGCTCTCTCTTTTATTTTCAAGAATATTGCTGTTAAAAGAATGCCACTTATGATGTGTCAAATAAAGAAACTGAAGTGGAAGACTGAAGAAAATCTTGTAATGAAAAAGAGCCACATAATTCTTAATAAATGAATACTTCTGTTATTCATTACCATGAAAAAGGATTCTCACTGAAAGAAAATTAGTATTCATTTAGCAAGTATTGGAAGCATTTCTGTTTATCTCTTTGATCCTAGCTTGGACATCATTTCAAATATAGTTCAACTGAAAACACTTGTTGGGAAAATTCTCCACAGGCAGGAGGTTAGACAAGAACTTTAATTATCTTCTCCAAGTAGAATAGCAAAGGACATAACCTTGATTGCATGCTTTGGCTCTTGGATGCAAGGATTTTTCTCCCCAGGAATTGCCCCTGTGTGATTGCTGATTTAAATCAGCACAATAACATGGGAAGCATGAGTTTATTCAGACTGGGTGGGGCGCCTACAATTTGCATTAATAAACTCCTTTTAGTTTCAGTATAAAATATATACATCTTTCTTTTCAAATGCTTCTAGATTAGAGCTGTAGACATAGGAAAAATTAGCCAGTATCACAGTTTAGACTGCAGGTCCCATGGCATTAATCTAAAAATAAAATTTTACATTCTAGAAGATGAATGTAAAGAATACAAATATAAGGGTACAATACTTTGCAACTTGATGTCCATTTGGTGACTAACTATATGATTATACTATCCACTAGTATTTATCTGTGCGGGTACAGCTGCTACTACAGCTGCTACATGAATATCTACACAAGTTTTTGATGCACTAACTAAATATCTGAAGAACTCGTCTACTTCTATGTGTGATGCAGATGTTAAAACTCGGATCCAAGCAAGCCTTCATGGGAATTCTTGCACTAAATAGAGAATGGGCATGAATAAAAATGAAAAGAAAAACAGCCAGATATCGTATGTTATAAAACATTAAAAAAGAAAGGCTTTATGATGAGTAAAATCAAAGTATAACGAATTACTTTAAAATTCATATAATGGGTGTAAAAATCCAATCATTTTGGACTTTGCTAGTCTTCTTCCAAATTAGTCATTTCATTTTTTTAATGATAGTGACTGATCAATATGTTCTTCCAACTCTATAATTTTCTTTCCTGACACTAACATAATAAATTGTTTAACTATCAGAATTATCTGTGGTCTAAAATTCAATATTTAAAGAGATAGATGAATGGTAGGGTATTGGTGTTTATTTGCTGAACTCAAGCCATGCTAATTACTACTTCCCATATTACCATTTCCAAGTAAACATACATACATACAATATACACACATCATTTAAAGGAGACAATAAAAAAGCTAAAGAAAGAAAAAGATCAGAGCACGTCCTTTCCACAGCTAATACTCAGGTAAGCAAGAATTAACACCAGACAAACAACCAAGTAGAAACTAATATCTTAATCAAGGAGCCACCAAGGAGAAAACCACACCTCCACCAACACCATCAGGGCAAGTTACTGTATGAAAACAGGTAACAAACCCCACATTGACTAGCACTCATGACTCTACCCAGCCAGTTAATAAATCATCTGCAAGCAAACAATGAAAGTCACAGAACACCAAAGTCCCCACAGTTCAACCCTGAGCTATATATCTTGTCTTCTGTTGGAATATTACTGTCTGTCTATCTATATGTCTTTCAAACTTATAACATTGCAAAGAAGAATATTTGACAATATGATGTTCCACTTGCCACCATAAGTAGACAAAAAACCCCACCCTAATTTTGACTCTTGAGTTAGCATATGGAACTAGTCTATGCCTTTCTTTGTACTTCAGAAGAAGAGAATAGTAAATCTTAGAGAAAACACAAAGCATCTAAATAAACAAATTTATTGAAACAAGAAGACATATAAGCATTTTAGTATTAATCACAACATAGCAAAAAGTTAAGCATAGGTAACAATTTGAGGTTAGACAACAACACAATAGACTAATTATCTGTTGATCAACAATGTTGCTTAGATAGCACAAATATGTAGAAACTTGCTTTTTTTTAATCTTGTGACATTATCCCATAGCTACCATCTTTAATCAACTTATAACTTGCCAAAAATAGAAAAATGAAATGAGGCACTTATTGGCAATTTTGACACCAAACGAAGAAAACCATGGCTGGCTCCAACAATTATCGCTTTTGGAAGTAGTCTGTTCTATTTATTCATAAATCTTATTGGGATAAACAATGAAATGAAAAGGTTTGGCAATAATATTAGCTGGAACTCAGGACACAATCAAGCTGGACATTTTCATCTCTGGACAGTGGCATGTAGAAGGGTTAATAGATAAACATAGTGAAGAAAAACAACAGATACGATTATAATTTTGAAATTCTGCTGACAATCCTTTCATAAAAAATATATCTGGGAAAATGGCATGCATAAGTAGAAATAGAGTATTTATTTTATTGTGATATTCTAATACTATCTTATTATATAATAATTGGTATTAACAGTGTTGTATAGCACAATGTAAAATTATTTCATCAAAGGAAATATGGATTGGCAATTATTGGATGGATGGATGGATGGATAGATAGATGGATGGATGGACAGACAGAATAGATATCAATACACACACATATACACACAAATGCACATAGGCACATAGAGAGACAGAAGAACACCATATACAATATTAATTACAAGAGACAGTTGGACAAAATACATGGAATCTCAGGAAATTGTTTGATTAAGGTTTCATACTGACCTAAAAGTCATTCAATATATTTAAAAACTAAATCCATCTGAACAATCAGCTATCAACTATTTGTTTTGTCTGAATATCAATTCACTGAGGCAGTTAATGAACTCTTGGCATTTTAAACTGGGATAAATTTTTAAATATTTAAAAATACAGCTATGAAACTACTGTTTGGCTGAAAGAAATCATATGGCATTAAGTCAGTAAGTCGGAAATAATGCAGGACATTTTTATCTGAGTAAAATTCTTATCTTTACAAAAATACACGAAGTAAATCTTAGAGGTGGTAATGTCAACAAATAACCTTTCTGTTTCTCAAAACTGAAAATACATTTTTAATATCCCCATTCAAGTTTTAAAAATAGTAAAGGAAAAAATTCAGGATAATGAAAAATCAGTATGATTTCACTAGAGAGGAATATGGCGACGAAGCCTAATATCAAAGATGTAGGTACCATATTTTTTAAATTATGAAGCATAATTTTCTAACTTTTGCAATTTATACAGTTAATAAAAGAACGATAACAGCTATAATTTATTTTATGTTGATTCTTCCTTACTTAGAGCTAAAAATTTCATCAAGTTCAAAAAGGCTTCCGAGTATATATGGTCCTTGAATATCTAGAATACCATTTCATCTTTTCTTCAGGACAAGAAGAAGGGGTGGAAAACCCTGCATTCTTAAAAATGTACTACTGAAGAGACGAAATTTAAAAACAAACCAAAGTTTACCAAAGAAAGAGGCTGTCATGCAAGTTTTCCAATTGTATATTAATGCCTCGCTATCTGTGGCAGAAATTGACACTGCTATTTCCCCATTAGTGTCTTACAGTACCTTATCCAGTATAACCAGTCATCCTTGTCTACTGTGATCCTCAGTCATCCAGGTCATGGTTGTCCCAAAGGTGCTTTTTCAAGAGGCAACTGGACTTCCTGTTTTTTCATTGAAGACGTTTCACTTCCCATCCAAGAAGCTTCTCAGGTCTGACTGGATGGGCAGAATACTAAGAGCCCTATACTAAAAGTGTCAAGAAATATTAAGAGCCACAGTGGCACAGTGGTTAGAGTGCAGTACTGCAGGCTACTTCTGTTGACTGCCAAATTACTGCAATTTGGCAGTTCAAATCTCACCATGCTCAAGGTTGACACAGCCTTCCATCCTTCCGAGGTGGGTAAAATGAGGACCCAAACTGTTGGAGGTAACATGCTGACTCTGTAAACTGCTTAGAGAGGCTGTAAAGCACTGTAAAGCGGTATGTAAGTCTAAGTGCTATTGCTTTACTGACTTAATTGCATACAATTTCTTTCAGCCAAATAGTGGTTTTCTTCCATTTCTCACCATCCAGTCATCTAGCTGAAGAAGCTACTTAGATGATCAGTGAAGCATGTTCAAACAAAAAACAGAAAGCCCAGTTGCCTCTTGAAAAAGTGCCTTTGGACCTTTGTGATAATATGAGGCCAGTCTTCATTACAATTATATTGATACATTGCAGTGATGAAATCCTCCCCGGTTTGCCACCAGTTCACTGCCCGCGCATGCACAGTACAGCCAAACACATGCTTCATGGGGGAAAAGGAGACTTGGGAAGGTAAGTAGAACAATGAGGGGGGGAACAGCTGTGCCACGCGATTTAGATTTACTAGAAAGCAGGATTTCCTGCTTTCTAGCGATTTTAAATCACGCAGCACAGCTGATCATCAGAAATACCGGTTCAGATAAACTGGTAGTTTTTTCTTACTACTGGTTCGTCCAAACTTGTAGTTTTTATCACTACCGGTTCGGTGAACCTGTACGAACCAGTAGCATTTCACCGCTGGCCTATTGGTAGTTTTGATGGTACTGTAAATCAATAAGAAATGGCCTTTTACTTCATTTCTGATTACATAATAATGTTGGCCCAAAATGAAGTACAACTTATAAACAACAAAAGCAACTATTATCTCCTTATTTGCTCAAAATGTTCTTAAAAATAAATTATTTGAGTGTGTAAAGTATCATTTTTGTTTGTTTAGCATCATTAGATTTACTTACAATCAGCTTAGCATCCATGTTTAAGGCCAAAGGCTTATGAGTGTTTTGACATTTGCAAGAAATGTGCTTTTGTTTAAGTACAAAAATGACCAGCACAGCAAATTTTTAATATTAATTTTCCTTATTTTCCCATTATTTATAATTCAAACTGACTTAGGCCACTCCAATTCTACTAAAACATTCCAGAAAATAAACAAACAATATTTATCATTGTTCAGTGCTTAATGAGATGATAAAATGTGAAGGCTTAATTTTCTTCTCTTCAGGTTTCCTCACATGAAAGCATATATATGAAATGAAAAAACCTAAATGTGTAGCACCTGTAGCATGTTGAATTACTGAAGAACTAAGCAAACATAACATTAGGATAAGAAATAACATGCTATTTGTTAATTGCTTAAGTGCCATTGGACTAATTTTTACCATGGTGTCCAACATTTCCTCCACTCATAAATTCAAGTGTAATATCTTAACAATGTGTTCACAATATACCATATACTAAAAGTGTTAAGAAATGGCACACTGGGATGAAAGGCTAACTTAGCTTAAAAAGCAAATAGAATCTGAAGCCGACATCCTGTACTTTGAGAAACTACAGACAAGCCACCCATGTTGTAGAGGCTACTATAAATCGAATGCATCATACCTAAGGATATTTAACTAAAGCACACTCAAATGCACAAGATGACTAAACCCCCTAGAACCAATCTAACCCTTAGAACCTGGGCTTTGATTTGGTACATATGTCTCATATATATTACCCAATACAGTGCTTTCTCCTAATCTTTTTCAGAGCATAGCTACAGCATGAAATGCCATTAGGGGTGTGCAAAACATTCCAAGCTTGAAACACTCCAAGCTCAACACGGCTGTTCTGAGCTGAAGGCAAAATACTGTTCCAAATAATTTTGTCTCAAACTTGAAATAAAACATTTTTGTGTCTCCCTCTTCAAGCAGTATTTGAGTGTTCTATTCTCTCGGACTGAACTCATATTTCAGAATGTATATTTTTATTTTATTTCCCCCCCCCCCAATATAGCTACTGCTATATTGACTTGGACTGGATGATGTGATTTGAATCAAGCAACAGAAGCAGCAGGGCTGAAAATATTTTATAAATTCTGCTCTGCTGCTTAAAAGACAGGACCAAGAAATGAACAACTTAGAATAGACAAAACTTGATACTTAACCATTCCAGTCCATAAGACTTTGCCTGAAATTCACCGGTGAGATCACCCCTTTCCATTTCCCAAATCATAACATACCATGAAGGCAAAACAGATACTATAGGCAGAGGTTGGTACTAAGAAGAAGAATCGGGTTAAGATCTCCTGCTGAAATCAGAAATTGGGAGGCTGCCACCTGCATGGAAGTTTGACATTCCAAGAAGCTTGTTTCTCCTGTAGCAGCAGTGATACCATTCCCTGGTGTACTGAGTGATACTGACAAGGATTCAATGTTAAGTAAAGTGCTCTTCTCCTGGCACAAATAGATTGAAAAATTGGTGCAACTATTTGCCAGGAGGCCCACTACTGTTTTAGGAATCCAGAGGCTGAAATTAGGTGACAAGAGGAGAGAAAACTGCGTATCTTCACATGCACTGTGTGTCCATTGCTGGAAGTGATAGTGACCAGAAAATGACTAAATTTCAGGATTGAAGTCAAAGTCACTTTGGGCAATGTTATGAAGCTTAAAACTCACTGAAAGGAAAGATAAGAACATTCAATGTCTTTTATTTGGGGATGTTCGAGCATTGGCGTAGATATTAATTTCTTTCCAGTTTGATCTTCTACTATCTAAAACTAGTATCAATATGATCTCTGACTTTTACCCTGATAGTATAATTTGTAAAGGATATATCTAAATATTATCAGAAGAAGATATAAATATTTTTAAAAACATAGAGTCCAAATTATGTAATTATAATGAAGCAAGGTTCAGAATAAGCAAAAGTGCTTTTTTCAATAATTCACTAATACATTATGAATTGCCAAAGATAATAGGAAATATAATGTGGACTGGCTTCTGTTGTTCTTACCTGCATGTGCCTGATGCACATTTTTCAGTACGATCTCCAGTAGTTCCTGAGTAATCACACCTCTAAACAACAACAACAAAAATAAACTTCATCTCCTAGCAGCAGAAATATACCCTAAAGTTACTATGAGACCAAAGAAGCTGTTCCTCGCATGGCAGTCAAAAATATATTGAAAAGTCCCATAGCTCAAAGGATTTGAAATGCTACCCCAAAATGTTCTCTTATGACTCTGTTCTCATTGCTAAAAGGTGACTGTGGGTTAAAATCAATGGCTGGATAAACCAAGCTTTACAGCTGTTGAAATACTTAAGGCCTGCCAGATTTTTAAATGATGTCACAGCAATGCAGTTATTATTACTTGCCTTCCATCAGATCTCGCTGATGGCAGATGTGCTTTGTATTCATTGGGCCCAAATAATTGAAACAATCCATCTGTTTGGTGTTCCACTCTGGCTTTGGATCTGGCATGATTCGTTGCTGCCTTGTGATATGTGCCAGTGATGTCATACTTAATCAAGTAGCCACTTACCCTCAGGATCTCTACAGAAATGTGTTGTATTTTTAGCAATGAAGTAAAGATAACTAAAGCAACCCAACTATTTGGAACATTTTTCTTAGCACCACCTGATGAGACCTAATATTTGTCAGGGATTATCAGTCTTGCACAAGCAATTGACAGCCTTGTACATTTTTCATGAAAGCTTTTAGTGTTCTAATTCATCACAAATCCCAAATCATTACAGTAATTGACCCATTCTACGGCTACTGCTTCAATTTCTGTTGGAATACTTCATTTGCCTGTTGTCAGGTTCAGTTTAAAGGCTGCAATGGGTATAAGCCTTAATTACTTTTTCCACAAGACAGAGTAGGCCATAGGAGGCAAATCGTATTATTTGCAGAGCTATTTTAGTGAACTTTGAGATAATAATTTGTCTTCTCTATATATATCTTCCATCTTTGTTCTATTAACACAGCTGAAAAACAACAACAAAAACCAAACTTGTTTCTCTCAGTATCATGCTACCTATCAGAAAATCTGCTTTAAAAAAGGAACAGAATATTATAGAACAAGCCACTTAATAATATCAGAGGTTGATTTTCCAAGAACAGCTAAGGAATGGTTTCTTTTTAGGAAGTCAAACATTTTACAGGTGGACCTTTGCATAAAAATTGCAGATATTATACTGCTGAAATGAAATGGGGGCATATTTTATTACATTGTTTGATTAAAATAATGGGATTCTGGCTATTTCTTTTATAGTATTTATGATCTGTTCACTTTATGAGCTGCGGTGGCACACTGGTTAGAATGAAGCACTGCAGGCTACTTCTGCTGCCTGCGGGCTGCCTGGAATTGGGCAGTTTGAATCTCACCAGGCTCAAGGTTGAATCAACCTTCCATCCTTCTGAGGTGAGTAAAATGAGGACCCAAATTGTTGGGGGCAATATGCTGACTCTGTAAACTGTTTAGAGAGGGCTGCAAAGCACTGTGAAGCAGTATATAAGTCTAAGTGCTATTGCTATTATTCATTTATACTCTGCCATTCAAGATAAAAACAATTTTCAAAAACTTTATTTAAAAATTTGTAAAAACAATTAAAAGCAACATCACGGAAAATATAAGAAACTTCAAGAATCAGGAGACATACTACGATTTACTCATTCAAAGATGATGGGAAAGTTTTCAATAGTAGTTGATGAAAATAGAGAAACCTTGTCAGATTTTGGAGCCTTGGTGGCACAGTAGACTAAAGTGCTGTTAAATAGCAGCAGCTGCCTGCAATTACTGCAAGTTCGAATCTCACCAGGCTCAAGGTTGACTCAGCCTTCCATCCTTCCGAGGTAGGTAAAATGAGGACCCGGATGGTGGGGGCAATAAGCTGACTTTGTATAAAAAAGAACACCGCTTGGGGGGGGGGGCAAAAGCCCTACTAAGCAGGTATATACAAAAGTATAAAGGCTTTTGCTTAATGCATTGCAAGCTGCCCTGAGTCTCTGGAGAAGAGCGGCATATAAATTGAACTAATAAATAAATAAATAATAAATTTTCCTGGAGTGAAAATTTCACATCTTTCATTGAAAAAGCCTTGCCTCTATTATCCAGCAATCAAATATCATCTTATGATAGCCCATTAGGAAAAATGTCTAAATCTAAACTTTGGACAGGCAAATTTACAGGGTATGTTAATTTAAACTTGGGTCTTAGTCTATTTAAATATTTAAAGTAGCCCTTTAAAATAGAGCCTGAAAACTTAATTCAGTCAGTGCACTGAATGAAAAATCACGGTGATGGAGGACAAGACCAGCATTTTGGCATCTTAGTTATAGACATCTGAGATTTACAAAACTCTTGACTGTTTGGAAAACACTGCAGTAGTCCAAATGCATTTAACAAATTGATGAATAAATATGATAGCTTGATCGTTTCTAAAATTGCTCCTAGCTAATGAGCCAGATGAAACTGGCACTCCAGATCACACACCATTATTTATGCTGGGTTCAAGAAACCCAAAGCTTCATTAATTGGTTAGTCAGAAGGAGATAAATATTTGTATCCAGATAAGAAAAATGTCTAATCTATCACTTCTTTGGCTTCTTTATCTTCATCCACAAGATACATTTGTAATTGACAGTTCCTCCTTTCATTCCCACGCCCATATAATCTATATAATCTATAACTTATTTTTTGCCCATAGGCATCTATGGCTATATATACATGTATGTATGTTTGTGTGATGTCTGTCTTTGTGTGTATAGTGAAAATATCATAAAATGGTTAAATTACTATTAAATTTAATCTGTCCATTTAGATACAACGATTAAGTTCTTCATTTTTGAAAAATGGAAATTGTGAAATCTAAGGTCAGTTCCCCAATGGAGTGAATTCCATAGTTTAGGGAAAGCTATGATTTGAATCTACAGAAATCCTAAATACATATGTTAGCTTATATCCTTGTCTTTCTGAATTAGCCTTCTGGCCAGATACAAGGTTGTTTATCCATTAATTATTAATTATCAGGTGATCTCCAAGTGATGGGACTCTCAGAAGTAGATTTTTTTTCTACTGCTTTGTAGAGCCCAACTTGTTCTGAAAAAAGAATAGAATTTTTGAAATCTTCTTAAAATATTCACAAGAATAGTCCTTCCTGCTAAAACACTCTTGTTGAAACACTTTTCACCTATATTTCTAACTCTGAAAGTCTGCATATGCGAGTGATTTAAAAAGATAGATGGCAATTTAAAGCATGAAGGAGTACAGGAGAAATTTCTAAAGCTATTCACCAGGAAAGACAATCTGAGAACACCACATGATATTGTTATTTAAATATTCCTTGCACTTAAGCATTCTTTACAGATGCCAGGTATGCTCCTGAGAAAGTTAAGAACATTCGGTGGTGAAAAGAACTAATTTCAAACTAGTGTACTGTAAATTGACTGTGAAAATGAATACTACTCTGATCAGGCATTGTCTCCTGTTAAAATTACATGGACAAAATCACTGGGATATATTTCATAAAAATGAAAGCTCACAAAACTTTCTAATAAAGTTATTGAAAAGACAAAGGCAGAGAATAAAACTATAAACTGTATGTCCTGCAGAACGATATGCCACAGAAAGTAGAAATAATGTGAGTCTAAATCCTAGAAATAAGAAAGAGTTGATCTATAATGCAATTAAGCCTCTACCCAGATGTTAAATCCTGCAGATCATACTTCATTAGCTGTTCAATCTAATGTAACATTATAGTTTTAGCCAAACATAATCCTATGTTTATTTTTCAATTGCTATTCATTTTAATGAATGAGAATTTATTTAAACATATTTGTTTTGGGAAAAAATAGTGAAATTATCATGATTAGAGTCTGATGTTTTTATAATTAGTTATGAAATGACTATAACTGACATAAGATATATGAGTACAGGTAGTCCTCAAGATATGAATGTAATGGAGCCTTATGGTCATATGTCACAGCAGTGGTTAGCTGATACATGTTACCTAACAGCCCTCTCCATCCCTGCTTTTCCCAATGAAATGTTAAATGAACATGTAGGTCATTAAGCAGAGCATGTGTGCCTCTTGGGTGGGGAGACTGTTGAAGACCTAGTACAGACTCAGGCCTGCCTGCCCTGCCCCTCTCAAGCCTGTCCAAGATGCCCCATACTCCACTTCCCGTGTCTTGTGTCCTAACAGACCTTTCCCTACTCCCATTGGGTCCTCCTGCTGTATCCATCGTAACTTTGAAATGGGTCATATGGGAAGTTCTGTTGTAATTTTGAACACTCGTTAAATGCATTGTCATACCTCAAGGATTACCTGTATGTTGTTTTGAATCATAATAATAATCTTTCTAGCATTTAGAGCTGTGGTGGTGTAGTGGTTAGAATGCAATATTTCAGGCTAATTCAGCTCACTTTCATGAGTTCAATCCCAAGATTGACTCAGCCTTTCATCCTCCTGAGGTCAGTAATATGAGGTCCCAGATTGTTGAGGGTAATAAGCTGACACTTTAAACCACTTAGAGAATGCTATAAAGCATGATGAAGTGGTATGTAAGTCTAAGTGCTATAGCTATTTAGTAGGTTCATAGTTTCCCACACTTCAATAAAAGAATACAGGAAGTCCTCCACTGTAATTCTGTTTACAAAAAGTGTCACAGAAACTAATTCTATCAATAGCACTATATGATACTCTAAACCAGGTCTAAACTGGATTTCTTCGAGAACCGGATCAGCATTGTAGTTCTCAGCGGGCTAGTGGAGGTCAGCGAGCTGGAGGGGAAACAGGACAGATGCCTCCTTCAGCACCCTACCAGGCAAAATGGGGCGTGGGGTGGTGGTGTGTTGCCCCCCCGTGCCCCATCTTTGGCCTGGATGGCCTCCTGCAGTACTTTCCCGGCCAAAAATGGGCCGTGTGAACGTCCCGCAAGGCCTGCCCACAGATTGCTGCTGGAGACCAGAGAGGCCAGAGAGGTCAAAAAAAGGCCTTACGGGCCACTGGTTTTGGCCAGCAGAGGCACTGAAGGCCGGTCCTTTGATATTTCTAGGTTGGTCCCGCAGGCCAGATCCGGCCCACTGGCCTTGAGTTTGACACCCCTGTTCTAAACGATAATGTAAACTGGAAAACCCTAAAATGCAGTATTTATCAAAATTGTCAGGTTCCTGACAATAAGATTTTAAAAAGATATCTTATATGGGGGGAAAAATAATTGGAAAATTGAAGAGTAAATGTTGGCACACCATGTTAGCAGTGTATAAAAGCTAAAGCAGAAAAGACAGAAATGCCACTGAGAAGTTTCTGATCCAGTTGAAGATTCTGCATGGAATCTCAGGCCCTGTTAAGAATTTATAGGTTGAAGATATCCTTAGTACTAGTATTACTTATCAAGATACAAGTGGTCTCAGTGGAAGGATTCCCTTTTGGCATTTTTGATATGTTTGACAGTTGCCATGCTATCTGAAGAAAATGATTCAGGCTTCACTTATCGCTATGTCAGCAAAGAGATGATGGAAGTGTGGTCGTGTAGGTCCAGAAAGTGAAGAAAGCACATTTATCCAAAGGTTCTGCAAAAGCAGTCTGGTATCTTATTTCTCCTTATTTTTGTATTATGATAATGGAAGATGAAGAAATATCCTTAAAAACAACTTTTGCCAGCTAGAAAGAAGGTCAACACAAATGAAATATATACAAATGGAAAGTGCAATTCAGTGCCAAACCTACATTATATATGCTGTTATTGGACTAGATGATGGCAGTAATGGAAAGAATGGAAGTGGAAAGAAATAACTAATGACAAGGGATTAAAAGTATTTTCCAAATCTCCATTGATTTTCATAAAAAAATATAAGCAGCTCTCAACATTTAATTGAAAATACGTTTTTACTAAAAGCAACATCAGCCTGGCCACATTTTACCAAAAATTGATTTTTCACAACTTTACAGTATATTGCTATTCTTTTTTTAAATTTTGCAGTAGTTATGCAAATAGGACATTACATGGTGGTTAGGGAAAATAAATAGATTTTAACAACATTGTTTCAACTTTTGATAATCAAGAATTACTTAAATACGATATTATAATTCATTTCTTCCCTTGTAAAACTGTAGATTAGAAATATATATATATATGTCTCAATGGTTGCACGAGACCCAAATGCATTATTTTGCAGCTTTTTGGTGCTCCTATCAGAGTTAAGAAACCAAAAATAATCTGGTTTCCATCCCCTTATTTAGGAGACTTCTAAAGGATAAAATAGGTATTTAAATGTTAAAGGTGTTTATAAAGTCATTTAAAGTTTCTGAAATTCTTTTCTAAAATAATCTCTAGTACAGTTTTATATAGGTAATACTTGTTTAATGACGTTAGGACCAGCATGTCTGTTATTAAGCAGTTGCTAAGTGCAGAATCATATGACAACAACTATTATTTTCCTTTTTCCCCTTTTGCAATAATCACCCTGGTCCTGGGATAGCATGCTGGCAGCTGCTGTCTCTAACTGATAAGGCTAATCAGTTTCACATTTCTGTTTTTGTTTGTCTCTCAACCATTCCCCCTAGCTTTGAAATGCTCACCCAAGTGCAGGGATAATTAGCAAGAGGAGAGTTAATGTTTGTATTTACATTCCTTGGAGAGGAATTGATTACAAGAGAGTATACAGTCACATATTGGAAAACATACATTTAAAGGTATATGGAGGCGATGAAGGAGCTGGCAGCTCCAAGGCTGTGATCTGTATGTGTGCTATGGAAACAGCTAGTATATTTCCCATTGCATGACTAGTTTGCTCTTTTATATTTCCTTCTTCTCCCGTGTCATCACTCTACAAGGTTCGAGCAGGGAGAGAAAAAAAGCACAGGCACAGAAAAGACTGCCTACAAAATCATTTTTTTTCTTCCTCTCTCATAGAAGGTGAGATAAGGGATTACAAGAGAGTAAGCAGGCACAAAATGGGGAATACGTTGTGCTGTTTGTGTAGCATGCTTGAAGACTTCAGAAAGATTGCCTCTCTAGTTTTGAAAATTGTTAGTTTTCTATCTGAGCCATGCATTGGCTGGGCATCTCTGTAAGCAGCTGTAGAGAAAGAGAAAGGTGAGTGGAGCTGGGTGTGGGGGGCAGGGGGAAGGCCCAGGTGTCTCAGAAGCAGTGAGTGGAAGGAGGAGCCCAGGCACATTAGGCCTAACCAGCTGACGCCTCACAACCCATGGCAGGTTTCCATGTGCTGGTGAGCACCGGGCCTCCCAAGACTTCTACCACTCAAGACACCCATGTGAATGACCTATGCAGTTGCTTAATAATCTCAACCCATTTTATTGTGAAAATTTTGTCCTGGTACTCATTATTTGTTTGGTACTTGATCCATAAGCTAGAACTGGTGACTCACTACAGTATTCCTTATGGGAAAAAATTGTTTGGTACTCATCATTTTTCCTTGTCATCATGCCTTCTGAAACCAATTAACAATGAGTACCGAGATACCACTGTAATTGATATAATACTAGACAGGACTGTGGAGATGAAGGTACATTGGACATGAAAGTTCATTGATCATGAACCTTTATAAAGGCAAAAGAAAATTTCTGAAAGGTGTTGCCCATCCAGAGAAGTTTCCAAGGAGAAACTGCAGGCTAGACAAGTTAACATTCTAGATTAAGAACATACCTGCACTGCATCCTTAAGCTGTTCTTGACTGAAATGCTTTGGCAGCATCATGTACTTGTACATCTATACACACATACACAAAGTGTTAAATTTATATATATATACAAAGTTCAGGTATCTACATGCATATAATATGCAGGCTCAACAACAGAAAATTATGAAAAGTAATAGCTCAGAGTAAAAAAATAAAGAACAATAAAAAAAAAACAATTCCTGCTCCGTTTTGAATCAGTGACAATCTTTACATAAGGCAATGTCCTAAGTATCACGTGAAAAAGGAAGACTTGATGTAATAAGTTCTGCAGCAGATGTTCTTTAAGAAAAGAGGGAAACTTGGTGAAGATGCAGTAAAAGGCCAGGAGTTGGCCTCAAAGAAAACACAACCTAGCAAGCAAACCAGAGAATAGTATTTGAAACAAAAGAAACAAGAAAATATCACTCTGAAAGTGGAACATGAAAACAGACAGTATTGATAATAGGGCAACATTATCGTGTGAAAAAGCCCTAGGACAAACTTTGCCTCCCAGTCAACTCACGCATCAGAATAGCTGAAGGATTCTAGGGATGTTTGCCATGCGATAGAGCACGTGCAGAGGCTCAGTAAAGGTTATGCCACTTTGCAGTTCAAATGTAAGAAGATGGGCCACTTTGTCATGTTCATAAAGTGAGAGGAATGGAAAATAGTGAAAATACCAATGAGCATTTCTTTTTGGCACTATAATGAACAGAGGTGTCTTTGTAAATCAATTTTTATGTAGTGTACTTTAAAACTGGGACAGAAATGGATATGATTATGATTTCATAATCTGGCTACAGAACTTCCAATGCCTGTTTCATCTCCAACAGACAGAGTTTCTTGTAGGCCCCAACAGCAAGATTTTACATTGCCTAGGATACTTTATGGCCGGTGTTGCAGTGCAATGCCAGAGACTATAACAGTAAACTGTATGTGCTACATATTCGGATAAAGGTTGGCTTCTTGTTTTTCTGATCAAGAAGCATCTGCTCTAATGAAGTTAGTGTGCTGTCTCCCTGTGCTCAACAAAAGTAGACTCCTTAAAGATTCCTCCGATAAAGCTAAGGAGTAAGAAAAGAGCTATTCCCTATAGACCCAAAATATCAACCCCACAATATTCTTCCAGGGTAAGTGGACTAAATAAAATAGTACACAGACTTATTTAAGCAATTATTGCATAGTATCAGTAGCAAAGAAAATTACATAGTTTGCATATGCACAGATCTGAGACATGTGACAAGCTGCAGAAGACAAAGATAATATCTTTCATACTATAAGTTGCATTCTTCTCTGAAGTCCAGCACTTGAGAATTCTCACTGTTTCATTTTAGCAGATCCTGTTAAGACTCTGATTATACCAAATGATGCTTATAATAAACAAATTAAGTTTATTGAACCATAAAGATTGATAAAGATTTCAAGACTACTTTATGGGATTTCTAACAATCCAAAGCTGTCCCAAAAGGAACTGTTTGCTCTCCAGTACCTCAATCCACGTGATTGTCGTCTTCTTGCAATGATCATGATCAGAAACTGTTTAAAGTCCTAACAGCCATAATCTAAAACTGAACAAAACACTCTTGTATCTAATAGAACTCACATACAATATATTGAACTTCACATGCTGAACACAGAAGACTAAGTAAAATGGAAGGTATTTCAGAAAACGGTTTAAGTAATATATGGAAAATGATACAATACTTTGTAAGATATGTGTTCCATAGCTGGGAGAGTTCCTGTACCTTTTAAAGCTCAAACGAAGTTCATATTTCAAAACATATGAAGTTTTACAATTTTAACTGAAACCTCGTTGCTAGAATTCTATGATGTCACCTGTCTTAGTCTTATGTATGTTGATATAAATCTCTCATTGAATAATATATAAGCAGAACAGTTACTGCAGATATCTTGTCAATAAAATCCTATCATCCAAACTCATTTTCAACTTTTACAGAACAATTGAGAAATGGAGACTTCCAAAGCAACATTGTACCCTTCTTGAAAAGTTACATCTGATCTTTTTTCCCCCATGCTTCCGAAACAGCATGGAAAATGGCAATAGGAAAATCTTAATTTTGTTCAAAATAATTGTACATCATACACATGCAGCATGCACTCAAGCCATTCTTTGCAGAAAAAAAGACTTACAATAGCACAGGAACTGTTAGTCCAGCTGAGATCTGGCAAGAAACACTGGAAAAACTGTCTTTGTCAAAATCTTAAAACATTTGTAGCAGACTCTAAGTCTTGTCAGAAGAATAAACTTTTCCAGCAATTTAAGTATTCTCACCATTGCCCAATAGATTCCAAAAGAATTAGAATTCATATGTGAACTTGGGGGTTATCATTACTTAGCCATTATAGAACATTTTTCCATGCATCTAGAATTTGAAACCATAGCTACTCTACTGCAACTAAATTCTTTAAAAAGTAATATCTAAATGGGTTGTTCCAATGAATTCATAGGAAACAATTTCCCATTATTCACAGGGAGAGTTAGGATAAATGTCTAACTTTACTCACAATCAGCCCCTGCTACCTACATAGTAGTGGGGAACCAGAAATACCGCAAAGCAAATTCTAACATAGAAATATCCATTCTTAGCTTTACTAAAGAGCAAGTTTAATCAATGCCATTCAATATCTGCCATCAGCAATTAATCAGTTTCAGTCTTGGAAATAAATCTGCACTTTTACTGTTCTAATTCGATGGAAGTCTACACCAGAAGCAAAGGCAGCTTTCCACTTCTATGACTTATGTGTATTATTTGCTGTGTTTTGTGAATTATATTTTATGATTCAAAGGAAGGAAAAGGTACTGAAACACAATCCTGTTCAGTGAATAGAAGATGACAACACCTTATGTGGCCAGAAAGAACCACAAAAAGAAGTTAGCCAAGTAGTAAGATTTCTTTTACAGAAGGCAAATTAAGAAATGTAAGCTGTTTATATAGCTTTATTATTGCAAGTAAACTAAATTACTAAATTGTTTAACTGAAAACCTCAGGCTAATTTAGAAGAAATATTTTTTTCCTCATACTATTCCTACCCTCAAATCATGAATAGTTACAACCAGTATGTTGCAGCTCTTCCAAATTGCTACACGGGAATGCAGTCACACATAGGTTGATCTCCTGCACTGAATGCTAAATGAACTCCTGGCTTCATCTATATTAAAGAGGTTCAGAGGAAAATAAAGCACGGTGCAGTGAATTGGCTGAAAATAATCATTTATGCATAGCACAGATTACTGCTGGGACTTTCCACACCTTTTTATCTAGAAACGAGTGTTATCTTTCCAACTTTAACGAAAGCACTACATTGTCAAAAAGATTTTGTTGTGCTAAAATTCCACCAGATTTTTGCCTAGGATTCCTAGAACATCATTTCAGACGAAGTTTATCTTGTATCATGGTTATAAATCATTAAATTGTCTGAACCACATTTAGGGGGGGGGGAAAGGCTCTTGTTATGAACAATTTTCCAGTGGTAGAAAAAGGCTGTGACAGAATAAGCGTTTGAGATAAACCTTTCAGGAGTTGCCATTATAGTAAAATTGAGCATTCCAATCAAATAACCCGACATCTGAGCTGATTTGTCACACTCATGATTTTCTGAAAGAGGTTAATGTTCAGAGGAATTTGGAAAATTGTATAGCAAGTGCCATTTCCATTAGCATCTTGTTCCAGGCTTGTTCCCTTTGGTAGCTAAGAAAAGGTCTGAATGTAGAACAAAGCCACCTAGGAGGCCTCATAATCTAGTAAAGGATTTCCGCACATTTACCTTCATTTCTATATGTAGCATAGGGATATAAAAATACAGCAGATGCCTTTCTCTCTCTCTCTCTCTCTCTCTCTCTCTCTCTCTCTCTCTTTTTTTACAGACACTGACAATCAAAGCCTTACAGACTAGCTTTTTCAGTATAGAGAGAGTACCAAAGAAAAGTACCAGGGAAGGCAAAGCAAGGACAAGGTAGTTTATGGTGGGAAAAGCAGTGCAATGTCTTCAAATCCACAGGAATCTATCATTCATGTTTCCTTCTTCTAATTCAGGCAGAACAAGCAGATAAGAGAGGACTTGTTTTACTTTTGGCAGGACATTAGCTAGCATCTTAAAAAAGAAAGAGAATGGCAGACTATTCTCTCCATATGACAGGACCAACTTAGAAAAGGACAGAGGGCTTGTATCATGCTTGCCAGATTTTGCATTATTCTTCTGCTGCAGAAGCACATTCCCTAGAACCATGATGGCGAACCTATGTCATGTGTGCCACAGGTGGCATGCGGAGCCATATCTGTGGGCACGTGAGCGTTGCCCTAGCTCAGCTCCAGCAGGCATGTGCGCGCCGGGCACCTGGTTTTTGGACCTTCTGGGCCCACTGGAAGTCAGGAAACAGGCTATTTCCACCCTCCGGAGGGCCTCCGGGGGCATGGGGAAGGCAGCTTTCTCCTAGGAAGCCTCTGGAGCCTGAGGAGGGTGAAAAATGGGCCTACCAGGCCCTCCATGCCATCGCCTGCCAAAAGCAGGGGGAGCACGGAGGGGGGTCACACACACATGTGCAGGGGTGGGGCACATTGAATTATGGGTGTGGGCACGCATGCACGCAAACCCCCTGCACTCCCCCCACTTTTGGCACGTGACAGCAAAAAGGTTAGCCATCACTGCCCTAGAATAATTGTTGCAGTTGAACAGAACTGTTCACAATATATTTGCATTACTAAAATTATAATGGAGATAGTACGAATGAAGTTCAGAGTTAGGTTAAAAAAATATCCATGTTATCTTCCCATTTGGAAGGAAAGAAATGCATTTTTAATTTTATTTCTAGACTTGATTGGGAGAGTTTGGCTATCCCCAATCATGATCTCATCATGCTAATAATATGGTTCATAGTTGGACCGGTATTATGTACAAGAAGACAGATAAGGAAGGCAATCATTTAAATATATATTTAATATGGCGTTTAATCAGCTGGTGATTTGCAAACTCAGACGATTGATATTGACCTCGTGAGGAAAACCAGATACAAATCACAAACAGATGAGCTAATTCTGCTTCATTGTAAACATTAAAGAATCTTGCAAGTCTGAAAGTACATCTCTCCCACCCACCACGCCCACCCCCGTCTCCCAAAAAACTAGGGAGTTTCTCTTCTGAGACTCTTGCTGCCCGCTATCCAGTTATGGGCTATGCTGCCCTTTATCTGACCGTTTCTTTGGCTGCATCTCCCAAAGTCTGTTCCCGTAGTTTTTAAAACTGAAATAATAAATTTTTGTTATTTAAAATTAAAGAATTACAATTTTATTATATGTGTCAATTCTTTGTTTATTTACTTTGTGTGTATGTATGGTATGTTTTTTTTGTTTTTCTCAAAAATGCTTAATAAAAATGTATGTTAAATAATGCAGAGACCATGTCCCATGGCCCTTCTGTACAATTGGCATGGCAGAGAAACATGTGACAAAAAATTTAGCTTTGACATTTACTCAAACATAAACCTATCGAAAATTATAGGGAAATACTTTTAAATACTCCAAAATGATGGTTGCAAGGAAGGAGGAAAGTTCAGTCAGTCATTCTAACATTGTTCTATATGTTCTATATGTTCCCAAGAAAAGGGGAAGGAAGAGGTAAATATTCTTTATCTGTCTGAGCATAAATCTATGGGGTCCTTCTCTTGCTGAATATAGACTGGATCAAATATCACTCGATACACCATGGAATATTTTTCTGCCATCATGTTCTGACCTAGGCTTCCTGAGACAGTAAAAAGCACACGATTAATCCCAAAAACGTTTTTATTTCAACGGCTATGAATTATTGTTCATTCACAGCCCATAATGAGTCACAAATAGTTTGTAAAGAGTCCAACAGAAGTCTGTCACAGTTCTTCGGGATAAGGCTGATATGTACCCAACTTTATCTCCCTTGACATGCTGCCAAAGACCTAATTGTCAATTAGCTTTGCAAGGCCACATGGAGCACAGAGTCAAAGTGGGGCTTCAGAATTTAAACCGACCAGAATGAACAACGTTGCTTCCTGCAAAGGCTCATGTGCCTTTGCTCCTCCTTTATGTTTTATGGGAGGGGCCAATCATCTCCAAGCCCTACTCCTGAGTTGTCCCTTTTGTTTTAACTGTTCTTGCCTTCTAGCAGCTCTGCGCATGCGTGCACTGGCTCCCCCTGTTCCTCTGCCTTGCTGATGTCTGACTCTGGAGTCTCCGGAGGCAGCACATAACTCCCAGGTGGCCCTGCCTCCGACACAGAACCCTCGTCTGAGCCTTCCCCAGACTCTAGGACTGGCCCATATTCCGCCCCAACCTCCTCACTGTCCGACTTTGCTGCCAGCTCCACGGGCCACCGGTGGACCATAACATATCAGGTTTATATGTTTTTAATAGAGAAGGAGTCTTTCTTCTAGCCCTAAGGGCCCCATATTCCAGGTTACAGGAAGGATTCCCCAAATAGAATGGAGATTGGAAGATGACCACAGGGATATAAATATTGTGTTCTATTTCATAAAGTAGGAGCCTGCTTGTTTTATGAGCTAATAATGTAACAAAGAAAACAATACAATGAGAAAAGGATTATGGCCAGACTCCCTTTTCTAAGTTGATAGGACTTTGAAACTCTTCTGGTTAGTTCAGCTTGTGATAGCATGTTCTGTCCATTTAAGAGAAGCTGTATGAATGCTGAAATGTTTCTTTGATGGCCACGAGCTCCTACTTAAAAACATTATAATCCCTTATGGCTATTAAAAATGCTGGGAAAGGAAAGCAGAATGCCATCAAACCTTGGAGCAGAAAGCACAGCTTTCAAACCAGAATTGGAAGCATCATGGATAGATGGGATCTGGATGACAAAGGATGGACTAAAAAGTGGTTACTACCTTCTCAAATTTAACCTTATATACCAATGTGTGTATATTCACATACTTGTTTTAATTTATCACCATTGCTTTAATTCTCCTTGATTTATATATAACTTGAAAGTTGATAAATTTCCAGGTCAAATATGTTTTGGTGTTTGAAAAATTTTCAGATTCCTTGAATCGGAATCTATTGCAATATAATATTCACTGAAAATCATTTGGGTTTTCATGCAAAAAGATGTAAGAGATGACCAGGCTGACTCTAAAGCCAGGGTCAAATGTGTCATCGGTTGTGAGTTCTTTTGTGTCCACAAGAGATATAAGTCCAGCCAACCTTGAATTGTGTGGAGTCTTATATTCCGCCAATTTACTTTGTCTACTTGTAGTTCAGGTTCTTGTTGAGAGCAATGGGTTACAATAAATCCATATTCTTTTGAACTACCTGGACTCCTATTTTACTGCACTTGACACAATTCAGCATTATTTTTATACAAAAGTAAACACATCTGCAATGTCACTACAAATACTCCTTATATAGTTATCCATTAAATACATTAAGCAACCAATGAGACATCACACATTCCTTATGCTGAACCATTTGTTAAACACTGAATTAATTTTACTTCTATCATGTGCTCTTATCATATTTATGCCTTTATTCATGCTCTTATCATAATTATTTATTTGTGTAAAAAATTACATAATTCAGACCTATTCACTTTGCCATATATTTTTATAAAGTCACAAATATACAATAAACTTTCCCCACACATTCACATATTTTAACGATCTGCTGAGCAGACAAAAGGCATGTGCATTTCCTGCATGACATAAAATTACACCGCACTTTCCAAAATTGCTCATTGTCACTTCTTGTATCTTTTCAATCAGAGTTCTGTCAAACACCTTCTCAGGCTCACTTAACAAACTATTATCTCTATAGTTTTGCATTCACTCTTGGTATTTTTCCCTTTTCATAGAGGAATAATAATGAATTCTTCCATTGGTCCAACAGCTATCCAGTCTTCACACACAAATTAACTAAGTTATACAGCTGCTGCATATTCAAACCACTCACATATGTTAACAGTAGTTGAACATTTACATCCGCAGCATTAGCATTTTCAAAATTCTCACATATCACATATTTGTGACTTTCTTTTCATCATCTTTTTTGTAAACACTGATATTTAAACAATTTGTTCTACATCTACTATTCTACATACTCTGGAAAAATCACATTAAGATATGAAGAAAATAAATTGCATTTGTGTGAATAAATTTGAATATATATCCTGCAATTACAGGTTACTTGACATTGTTTTTGCTGTTTCCATTGATTTATCTACACTTGAGGTATTTTCATATTTTAATAATAATAATAATAATAATAATAATAATAATAATAATAAAATATTATTTCAAAGAGCATCAATAAAATGCCTAACTTCCATCAGGTCAGTTTTTCATTTCCAAAAATAAAATTCTATTCTTTAATTGTGAATTAGAGATTAGTATAGCAATCATTTATTCTAAGATTCATTTTTCAATCTTTCTCAGTCAGTTATTTTTCCAACTAAAGCAAATACCTGAAGGGTTTCCCCAAAGGTGCTTATTCAAGAGGCAGCTGTACTTTTTCAAGAGGCAACTGGACTCTGAAGAACTGAAGAAGCTTCTTGGATGAGAAGCGAAACGTCTTCAAAGAAAAACAAGAAAATCCAGTTGCCCTTTAAAAAGCACCTTTGGAAAAACCATGACCTGGATGAATGAGAATCTCGATAGACGTGAAGGGTTTTGTTCCTCGGCAAATTCCAATTCCTACTTTTAAAAAAAGGAAAGATGATATTCTTACCAGTGACCCTACATTATTTTGCTGTTACTCTTAATACTGCGTGTAGTTGTTTCTACACTTTTGCCTTTCATAAATGTTAGATTACATGAGACCTACTCAAAGCAGGTGAAAGAGAGAGAAGATTTTCAAAAACTACAATGGCTCTTAAAATAATAATTCTCATATGAAGAATAAAATGTTACTCAACTGGAAGAGTACTGGGGGCATGAGGAAAGAATCATCTTGAGCCTGGTTAAGTCTTTTTGTCAGGTATAAAAGTGAATGAAAATTACAGTACTTTGAAATTAATACATAAAATAAGTGGCAGATATGATGGACATACTGCCTTAAGTCTAAGGAATTCAAATCTAGCCTGCCCTGTTGGCCATTTTTCATTTGCCTTAAAATAAATTTTACATTTTATTTAAAATTTAAATAAACAACAGAAAAAAATAGGAAAAGAATGAAAACAAAACCCACAAAATCACCACAATAAACTGTATATATAAGGGTTTTGCATACAGAAAGTCAGTCTTGCCTAGTGGTTAAGGATCAAGCCAGAAAGCAGGAGACTGTAAATTCAAGTCCCACCTTAGCCATGAAAACTAACTGGTGACTTTGGGCCAGTCACTCTTTCTCAGCCCAATCCACCTCACAGGGATGTTGTGGGGAAAACAGGAGGAGAAAGGTGTGTTGCATATGTTTGCCACCTTGAGTTAGTTATCAAAATAGTATTTATTATTATAAAAATAATAAAGTTGGGATATAAATAAAATAAATAGTACAAGTATTACATCCATATTAAGTTTTTATACAACAGTCTCAATAAATAGTATTGTATTTCATTATCCATACATAATCTATACTTATTTTGTCCATACATAATCTGCATTTAAGCCACTTATTCATAAGTCACAAGTAGCATCAGGTCTTCAATCCATTATATAATTATGGCTATAAATCTATATTTCCAATGGCAAAGGACATGTTACTACCCTGTTTTCCTGAAAATAAGACCTCCCTGGACAATAAGCCCAATTGGGCTTTTGAGCGCATGCGCTAAAATAAGCCTTCCCTGAAAATAAACCCTCTCTAAAAATATTTAAGCACATGTGCAGCCGATCACTGCCATTTCCTTGGGTTAGGATTAGGGAGACAAGAGGTGGAAATCAGGTAAGATGGCAAGAGGAGTCCCGTCTTCCTCCACGCGCCCCAAAATAATAAGACCTCCCCCCAAAATAAGGCCAAGTGCTTATTTCAGGGTTCAAAAAAGTATAAGACAGGGTCTTATTTTCGGGGAAACACGGTAAGCAATGATAAAGTCATATCTAACTGTCAATTGCTATCCAACAAATATATATTTCAAAAGAATGTAGATATCTGAAAATAAACCCTTATCAAAGTAAAATTAATATGTGTAATAATTTCTCCAAATACAACCATTTTATGACATCTATCCATTTAGACTTTTTTAGTTGAATATATATGCATTGTGTTTGCAAATGTCCATTGTCCATTTTCCAGGCAGAATTTTCCTCTTACTATATAGCTAAATTTTGGATGCATTTATTATTTTATGACATTGCTGTGACCGTAAATTAATACTGGACTTATTGTTAAAATCTATAGTAAAAGCTTATTTTTAATTCTTGCTGAATTGGAATATCGCAGAAGTGTCGACAGTTCAATAATTAAATAAATACTGTAAATAACCCCTCTAACAATTAATGTGATCATTCCATTTCCTTTCTTCTTTCTATTAATAATGCAGCCACCCACTCACAAAGCAAATAGATTTAAGGCAGAGCTTTACTTACACAGTATCTGTAATATTTGGTCCATACTACCCAGTTTCACCTTGCTTGAACTACTCCTAATTTCTTTCATCTTATTGGAATTCTAGACATCTCTATTTTGCATCACCCTAGCTTCACTGCTTTTTTCATCTGCTCCACCATCTCTCACTATATAATCTCCTTTCCCAATCTGGCCTTTTTGGGGGGGTGTGGGATGGGGATGGGGTTAGATATTGGACCTGCATGCCTAATACACGTGGAAAATATTTCATCTTCTTTAATTGTTCCAATCTATTAACAATGTTCATTGGACTTTTCATTTCTGACATAGCTTATGCCTTGATCCAGGTGTTACTCTGTTCTTAAATGGAATCAAACTATTTTATCCTATGCCAGTCTGTACAAAGATCTAGTTATTAAAACTTTTCATAATATTTAATTTGAAAACTGGACCTACATATAACATGCAAAACCTACTTCAGCTTATTAGTGATTCACAACCAATCCTTTATGAAGTGATTGCATCTGCTGGCACTGTTGTCTAAGTAGAAGCTTTGCAAGAATTGAAATAGATTGATTTTTTTAATAAGAAAAAGCTTGAGCAGCATGTCTTTGAAACACTATTTCAAAATAGGTCAGACTCTAACTGCCTACTGAGTATGAAAGTCTGGATGTGTTTTCTCATGCCTGCTCTTCTTCTGGGAGCTCTCATGGATCATTACTCTTTGAAAAAAAAAATAGAAAAGAAAGAGAATGAGAAAAAAAAAAGAATCCATTGACTGAGACTCTCATAAAACAAACTTGAGCTGTCCATGGGGAAACATTAGCAAAGTTTAGATTCTGAGCAACTGTGCTACAATATAAAGACATACCTATTTCTTTTTTCCTTTTTTCATGAAAATCTCACTCATAGCATAGTCCTATACACGTCTACTCAGAACATACAGTTTAGAGAAGGGGCCCCAACCCCTGGTCCACGGACCAGCACTTGTCTGTGACATGCCAGAAACCAGGCCATGCAAACAAGTGAAACCCTATCTGTGGGATGCAGGCAGCATGTGAAACCACGGTCCCTCCGGTCATGAAGGGTCCCTGATGCCCAAAGGTTGGGGGCCACTGGTTTAGAGGGCATTTATTAATCACAAGTAATTGAGTGTAAGACTACAATCTCTTTATCTGAAAGATTGTCACTTTTTAGACTGTAGTTGTAGTTTTTCTTTCCTAAGACTTGAACCAGCTTGCCTGATACAATATATTTATGTACTGAAAATAAACTCTAATTTCAATATTATAACCACTCAATATTTTATTGTTATATCCACATTACATAATCACAGTAAACTGAAATCAGATTGTTGATATTCAAACTAATAGGAAGCAAGACAAAATAGCTAAATGCTTGGAAAATACAGTTATGCATGTCATATGGTCTTTCACATTTAATCTGGTCTAAAGGGGTGGCGGAGATCCCCCCCATATGAGATGAAAAAAGTGGGATCCTAGCAGGGATGAAATGCTCCCGGTTCGGACTGGATCGCCTGATCCGGTAGCAATGGAGGCGAGTGGTTCGGAGAACTGGTAGCAAAAATCCCTGCCCCCCCCCCATGCCCAGCTGAGCCACACAATCATCAGAAGCTTTTTTTTTCCTTTTAAAAGCATTTTTTCTACAACCTCTTTTAAAAGTTAAAAAAAAAAGCCTCTGATGGTCGTGCGGCTCAGCTGGGATAGTCAAAGGCTTTTAAAAGCATTTTTTCTACATCTTCTTCAGAGGGAAGAGGTTGTAAAAAAATGCTTTCAAAAGGCTCTGAGGATCCCAGCTGAGTTGCCTGATCAGCAGAGGCTTTTTTTCTTTTATATGCCTCTGACGATCCAAGCTGAGTTGCCTGATCAGCAGAGGCTTTTTTTCTTTTATATGCCTCTGACAATCCAAGCTGAGTTGCCTGAGTGTCTGAAAAAGTTGTAAAAAAATGGTTTTAAAAGTAAAAAAAAAAAATGGCCACGCCCACCAGTCATATTACCCCCACCACCAAGCCACACCCACAGAACCGGTAGTAACAAATTTTAGATTTCACCACTGGATCCTAGGGGCTTGCCTTCTGAATGGTAGCATCAACTTTATAGAACACCTACCTAATGAACTCCTGCTTGTCTTTTTCAAGTCTGTAAAAAAAATACTGTTCTTATTATGCTACAAGGTAAGGGCACTTGGTTAGACTTACTTAAGGGTCAAAGGCAGTCAAGGCGGGTTGGACTTAATTTGTTTGTGACTACATAGCGATTCTAAACTGATCCCTCTTTTCATTCCTCCTCCTGGATCTGCCAGTCATTCTCATACATTTAAAAATATTAAAAATGAATATTAAAAAAAAAAGAGGTAAGGATGGTAAAAACTCAATATTAAATATTAATTAAAAGTCAGGGGAAGAGGCTTCAAGGTGATAACCAGCCTCATGTATGAATGATCTTCTGCAAGATCCAACTTAGATGGAAGTCCCAGGTCCTTAAATATTCTTAAAATACTACGGAGGTTAATGCTACCTATTATCTAATTATTCTAGCTAAATCATTGCTAAATTTTTGTTCTGTATTTTTTTCTTGAGATATTTTAATAGAATTGCCCCAGTATATAAAAGAACAGTAAACTTTCACATGTAATTGGGTAAAAGGACATAAAATCCATAGAAAAAAGTTGTAGCCCAGATAAATATACTGTAAAAGTTTTTCTTTTTGAAAAAAATTATTAGTTTATAATTGAGGATAAAATTATCTTTAAAAGAGTGACTACTGTTTTTTTTTCAATTTATTTTTGAGCTTTGTATAAAAAAAATTGAAGTACAGAAATTTAATTTTCAAGAATATACAGTCATGGCCGTAAATGTTGGCACCCCTGAATTTTTTCCAGAAAATGAAGTATTTCTCACAGAAAAGTATTGCAGTAACACATGTTTTGCTATACACATGTTTATTCCCTTTGTGTATTGCAACAAAAGCAAAAAAGGGAGGAAAAAAAGCAAATTGGACATAAGGTCACACAAAACTCCAAAAATGGGCTGGACAAAATCATTGGCACCCTTTCAAAATTGTGGATAAATAAGATTGTTTCAAGCATGTGATGCTCCTTTAAACTCACCTAGGGCAAGTAACAGGTGTGGGCAATATAAAACTCACACCTGAAAGCAGATAAAAAGGAGAGAAGTTGACTTAGTCTTTGCATTGTGTCTGTGTGTGCCACACTAAGCATGGACTACAGAAAGAGGAGAAGAGAACTGTCTGAGGACTTGAGAACCAAAATTGTGGAAAAATATCACCAATCTCAAGGTTACAAGTCCATCTCCAGAGATCTAGATTTGCCTTTGTCCACAGTGCGCAACATTATCAAAAAGTTTGCAACCCATGGCACTGTAGCTAATCTCCCTGGGCGTGGACAGAAGAGAAAAATTGATGAAAGGTGCCAATGCAGGATAGTCCGGATGGTGGATAAGCAGCCCCAAACAAGTTCCACAGCAATTCAAGCTGTCCTGCAGGCTCAGGGAGCATCAGTGTCAGCGTGAACTATCCGTCAACATTTAAATGAAATGAAACTCTATGGCAGGAGACCCAGGAGGACCCCACTGCTGACACAGAGACATAAAAAAGCAAGACTACAATTTGCCAACATGTACTTGAGTAAGCCAAAATTCTTCTTGGCAAACGTCTTGTGGACAAATGAGACCAAGATAGAGCTTTTTGGTAAAGCACATCATTCTACTGTTTACCGCAAACGGAATGAGGCCTACAAAGAAAAGAACACAGTGCCTACAGTGAAATATGGTGGAGGTTCACTGATGTTTGGGGTTGTTTTGCTGCCTCTGGCACTGGGTGCCTTGAATATGTGCAAGGCATCATGAAATCTGAGGATTACCAACAGATTTTGGGTCGCACTGTAGAGCCCAGTGTCAGAAAGCTGGGTTTGCATCGGAGATCTTGGGTCTTCCAGCAGGACAATGACCCCAAACATACGTCAAAAAGCACCCAGAAATGGATGGCAACAAAGTGCTGGAGAGTTCTGAAGTGGCCAGCAATGAGTCCAGATCTCAATCCCATTGAACACCTGTGGAGAGATCTTAAAATTGCTGTTGGGAAGAGGCGTCCTTCCAATAAGAGAGACCTGGAGCAGTTTGCAAAGGAAGAGTGGTCCAAAATTCCGGGTGAAAGGTGTAAGAAGCTTTTTAATGGTTATCAGAAGCAACTGATTTCAGTTATTTATTCCAAAGGGTGTGCAACCAAATATTAAGTAAAGGGTGCCAATGATTTTGTCCAGCCCATTTTTGGAGTTTTGTGTGACATTATGTCCAATTTGCTTTTTTTCCTCCCTTTTTTGGTTTTGTTCCAATACACACAAAGGGAATAAACATGTGTATAGCAAAACATGTGTTACTGCAATACTTTTCTGTGAGAAATACTTCAATTTTCTGGAAAAATTTCAGGGTGCCAACATTTACGGCCATGACTGTAGCTTAGTCCAAATATATCTTAGAACAGTGGCTCCCAATGTTTTGGGCACCAAGGACCGGTTCTGTGGAGAAAGGTTTTTCGTGGATTGGAGGGGGCATGGACGAATAGGGCTTCACTTGTTTGTGTGGCCTGGTTGCTGGCATGCCGTGGCCCAGTGACTGTACACGGACCCCTATCTTAGTCATATGTTATACACTAGTCTTGCAATGAACTTGTAAGAGATTAAGAATTTGATTATATTAATAACATATTAATATTAATAAAATATTAATAATTAACTTATGCTTTTAAAATATATTTGTGTTCTACTGACCCCAATTTACCTATGTTTTTCTTGACTGATATTATCTAATTATTCTAATTTGGTGTGAAAATATGTGATTTTATATTAAAAGTTACTAATTATACTACCAAAGTACTATATTCAATAGTATTACCTAGTGAAATGGTTTCTTTGTTAGTAAGTATATGGTTTTATAGAGAATTATAGAATGGGTAGTTTGCATGTAATATATACATCATAGAGCATTTCTTGCTTCAATTCTTACCCTTGAAATTGTCAAAAAACCTCCTTCATTTAATTTTATAAGTAATTTTGTAACTAAACTAGCTACTATATTGAATTTTGAAATGTTCATAATTTCAGGATCATTTAGACTTCAGTTACTGGGCATATATACTTTCATGTATTTTTTTTCCTCTGACTTTTAATTTGTATCACATTAAGCAATCAACTTCTCAAAAAGTACATAAAAGAAGAAAATATAGATAGGAAGAAATTGTAAATTATTTTAAGCAGAATATATGAATACAGAAGTTTTATATATTTCAATTTCTCTTAATTATCCCCTAAGTATTAATAATAGCAATGACAATCATCATAATAAAACATTTTCTTTACTTTTATCCCAGTCTTCCCCCAAAGGAAGGCTATTTAAAATGGGCTATTTAAAGAAATTGCCATATAGAAGAAAATGTAATTTGTCCACTTGACATACAGATACTCATGTATTCAAATAAAAATACAGGGTTACTGCAGTCAAATTATATTTTCTGTTGAAGTTGCACATTGTATTTTTGTTAATGTAAAAGCAATGGCACAAAAATGAACTTGTTTCTTAAGATCAGCTTGGACATTATTCATCATAAAAATGGGCATAGACAACCACAGAGATGATCTTGGAGGAAATTTGCAGAAATAGTTACAAACGTGAAAGAACATGTTCACTTAAGAAACAGAAACTATGACATAGAGCATGGGTGTCAAACTCAGGGCGTCATGTTGCCATCACGTGACATTTCGCAATGTTTTTTCCCTTTTCGGAGCTGGGGTGGGTGTGGCCTGACATAGAGGCTTAAACTGGCATGAATTATAGAAAGAAAAGAAAGAAAAACGCAGTCAGCTAAAATGCGAGGTAAGCCAGGTCAGGAAGCAGACTGCATAAGTTTAACTAAACTTCTATTCTAGTGATATAGAACATAGTAGAGAATCCGTGTTTTCCCTTTATTCCCTTACACCCAATGTATTTTACAGCACAGACAGTCTGAGCTACTTTTTACTGCTTTCACTCTTTCCATAGCATAAAGCATGCTTTTGATTTTATAACTGTTTTATTTCCTCTGAGTCATTTCTGTGGCTCTCTACAATGGGTAATTCAGTTTGAGCTAAATATCAGCTTCCTCACATGAAAAATCTAAAGTGAATCTAGAACCAAGAAAGAAACCAAAATTCAAGATGGAAAATTTGCTGTGTGCGTTTTTTTCTGCTCCCGAATTACTTTCCTTGAAGCAAGATTGACAATTATCATCACCATCATCATCACAACATTATCAACTCCTTTTTTCTAATTATATTTGCTATAATAGCTGCTACCGTCCCAAGTAGAAAAACTCCATTTCCTTTAATTATGGGTTGCATAATTTACAGCTCTTAGACACTTTAAAGAAGCCATTTATTTTATTTTAAACAGACAACAGCTGTGCTTTCCTTTTCCATTAAGTGCAGCTAGGCCTTTCCAGTTAAGATAACACTGCTGCAGATTTGCTCTATATTTCATTTATTTATCGAATTTATATACTCATCTCACAAATGTGACTTTTAATGAAGCAAAACAATTAAAACAATTAAATAAACATTAAAAGTTAAATATAAATAAAGCCATGGACAAATTCATCAGTCTCATGCATATACAAACATAGGGAGTAATCAATATAACATATGTAATTAATATATTTCAATCTAATTAATTCAGATAAAGATACTAGAAAACATCAGGGTTTGTTTTTCTCTCTCAGATTTTATAACAAACTAAGGTTTAAATATAATGAACGTATATGAATATATAAACTGGTATCTGGTATAAGCCATAATGATGACAAAATAACATTTCATGCATCACAATGTCATCACAAAAACAGCTCACATTTCACAATATTTTCCTATTCTCTCTTTATCTCCCATTAAATATAACATTTTATCTGTAATGGGATAAATACAATATATTCACTCCCCAAATCATTTTAGCTGCTTCAATATACTATTTCATTTCTTTCCCCTCATCCAGAATCCAGCTGAATGTAACTCCCAAACCTATTATATCCCGGCATTAAGGGATAATTTTTAATTCCTCAAATGGCTCTTATATCCCATATTTCTGTTAAATCTCAGAGATACTGAAAACAAGTAAACAGTACAGAAGATACAATTGGTCACAAATATAATTCAAAGATAAGGAAAATACAGGTTTATCTGCAAATAGCTTTAAAAAAAGTAGAACTGTGGAAAATTCTGTCTTTTCTTCGAAAAACCTAAACTGAAGTGCGCATGCTGTCACTATTTGCAGCTCTGGTACTCTTGAAATGCCTGCAACACAGCTGTTTGTTGTTGCTGTTTTTATTCCTTTCCTTTTCCCATGTATAAATCAAATTGTCTATATTTTGCTAAAAGGGGAGCAGCTCTGTTATAACATCAAGGCCACGATCAGGTACTGACTGTGGGTCAGATCATGAAATGCTCATATGCAAGTTATGCTAAAGGAGGAGGAAGCCAGTCTGTTTCCACAATATGATCTTGAACATACATCATAATACCATTTTCAAGGCGAGCATCAGGAATTGCTTTGAAGTCCTGAACCTCATTGCTGGAGCCAGAGAAATTATGGAATGAATTTAAAGAAGTTATTAAGGATACTTGTGAAAAGAAACTGCCAAAAATGAAGAAACAGAAGCAAACTGGGTACCAGAATAAACATGAGAGAACCCAAGAAAGTAAAAAAAAATTCAAAAAGGAGCTTTTAAAAAAATTCAGAGAGTTGTTAGAAGTTATAAGAAGCAATGTCTACAATTATTTGTAAACATTGAAAACAGATGGCAAAATTATGCTTTTTTTTAAAGAAATCCTTCAAAATACCTCTGAATTTAGGAGATTCAAACTTTGAATCCAATGCTAAAGAAATCCAATGAATAGTAATTGATTCAAAGAAGATGGAAGGAGTATACTGGAATTTAACAACAGTGATGTCAACATCCAAAATACCTTCGAAGAGGTTCCCTATGTAGAAGAAACTTTAGCACTAGAAGAGGAAGTGAGATCAGACTCCAGTCATTACCAGGTCAGAAGGCTACAGGAACTAATGGAATAGCTACTGATATATGGCAGCAACAGAATAGACTAGACTAGACTAGACTAGACTAGACTAGACTAGACTAGAATTATTTATTGGCCAAATGTGATTGGACACACAAGGAATTTGTCTTGGTGCATACGTTCTCGAAGTACATAAAAGAAAAGATACATTCCCACCGAACTTTGCCAGCAAATCTGGAGAACAAAATTTTGGCTAAACCTGAGGCACATATTTCAGATTTCAATTTATATCTTTTCTTGCTAAATTGCTTTAGCAGACCCTTTAGCTAAGTTGCTTAATTAGCAGAATCTTTAGTTTAGTAATCATCTACTCCAACCAACATCTGGGTGCTCTGAATTCCAATTTCTGTCATGCATATGGTCAATTGCAGAATGATAACATCCAAACATTTAATTTATTTTTTTTAAAGGAAGATGTCAAAATCCTAAAATCATAGGTCTGAAGAAGTTTTCTTAAGGGACTGTGCTTAATTATCAGTCTGTTTGTAGTTGTCGAAGTGCTGAACTGGAAATCAAGAGATGGAATTCTACGCCTCCTTTAGGCATGAAAGCTGGCTGGGTTGATGAGCCAGTAATTCACTCTTAGATCAACCCATCTCCAGGGCTGTTGTTGTGGGGAAAATAGAAAGCAGATTTATTAGGCTTGTTTGATCCTTGAGTTCACAAAGACACCACACACGAACATGTCTTTAATGGAATTATGAAATCAGACATCTCTCTTCCACAAAAGCATCCCATTTTACATTTTTTGTTTAGTTCTGCCAGCAGTCACACAAAATATTCTAATATAGTGTGATATTTTGTTTTCAGATTGATTAATTTTTTATATGTATAATACAACATAAATCTGTAAAAAAAAAGAGCATGTGAAGCAGCATTTCAACTGCTTCAGAAGAATAGGGCCTATCTGACTTTGGAGAACTTATAAAGTGCTGCCATAAGCACTCAGCAGTAGCTGAGAACAATCTATTTCAAGGTGTTTGCTTGATTTGGTGCAGAAAGGTTAAAGGTCCATTCTATCATTGACTACTAGCAACAAGGCACCATTGTAAATATTTTCTCACTGCTTTTTGAGCTGCCTTAATTTATCTTTGGTAATTCTATTCTTTATCAAAGTAAATGTTAACTTCTATTGCTTACTGAAACTGTAATTCACCCTCCCCCCCCCCCCAAGCTTCATCTGGCTCATAATTGAAATTTGTATTTTAAGAGTATAATTCTTTCATTATTTCTAGCTATGGAATGTTTCATGAAAATTGCAACACTGGAGTTAATTTGGCTTTACATCTCTGTTAATGGATACTGTCTGAAATATAATAAACTATGAGTACTCAGGTCTCAGCTGAAATAAGTCAAGGTTACTTTCCTAATTACTGCAGTTTGTGAGACAGCAGCAACAATTGCATATCATTCCTCATGTCTGTCAGATTTCAAATTGCATATAAGGGTTTTGTTATGCTGTCAAAATGAAAATTTCAACATAACAGGACAAGATATCTTCATGTGACCTTTAATGACTAATAACCTCAAATCATTAATTGACCTTACCATCAATTTTGGATCATTTACCTACAAATCATTAGATAAAGTGTTTTGGATTTTTCTCATGATAGCTATCTGTCAAGTTATGGTCAACTCATGGACGAATGAAATAGGAAAATCAATATGGTCTAAGAGAATATTGAATCTGGCTTTAGCTAAATCAGAGTGAGTACAAATATTATAAGAATATTTTTCTTTTAATATTGCCAAATTTTTTTGAGGGGTTTAATAGCAAAGTTATGAATATCTATCCCATTAGCATGCATGCTGATTTGTAAGATGATCTATTAAGATGGACATGTATATGCAGATTATTAGTATTGATTGTGTTATTAAATTTTATATATTCTTATTATGGTTAGGAATTGCCTTTTTATAGTTATGGATGTTCGGTTCTTTAATTCGGTATTCTTTTTTGTGTTTAAGTATGTGTTACTTATTTGCATTGGATGTTATTTGTTCACAATAAATTTTAAAATATTTTCCTGGTGTTTCTTATTGAGAAATGAAGATAACATTATAATGTATTTTATAAGACATATTTTATAAGAGACTCATCCTCTGTGAACAAAAAGTCTGAAGAGAGTCTCAAAGTCTGGACATAGTACTTGAGGTGTAGTTTCTCTAAAGCAGAATTACTTCCTGTGATTTGGAAATTATATTTGCTAATTAATAGGTATCAAAATAGCTTGTGCCTTCTTTCCCCATTTAAACTAGAAAGTTGTCAGCATGGCAAATCAGGAATTTCCTGGAAGGATCATGCTTGGCTGAGTTTGTCTCAGCAATCATGCTGTGCCATGCTTTTGCTAAACTTATTTTTGGCAGCTGTTGTGAGGTGAAACATATCTTATGCCAGCAGTTCATTAGCTAGATAACTCAGGCCATGGGGGCCCAAAAGCCAAATCTCTTCTGTCAACACATTTTCACAGCTAGCCATTGACATGCAGTTTTGCTTTTCTTTTCTGAACCTTTTCCAAGGCCATAAAAGATGAATGAAAACAATAGGTTAGGGCCAAAACTTGAATTTCCTTCCTCTAGTACAATTGATATGGCAAAGAACCGTATTATGGCAGACTTCAAAATGTTGGGAAGGAAATAATTACTGTAAACTTGATGGGTCTTGAATTGCTCTTGATAAATTTTGAATTGGTCTGATAGACAGCAGTCCTTAGCAATAGCAATAGCATTTAGACTTATATACCCCTTTACAGTGATTTACAGCCTTCTCTAAGTGGTTTACAGAGTCAGCATATTGCCCCCAACAATCTGGGTCCTCATTTTACCAACCTCGGAAGGATGGAAGGCTGAATCAACCTTGAGCCTGGTGAGATTCGATCTGCCAAACTGCTGGCAACCGGTGATCAGCAGAAGTAGCCTGCAATACTGCACTCTAACCACTGTGCCGCCAAGGTTTATAAATTTATAAACTTATAAATTTATTATTACATTTTGTATGCCACTCTCTCCTAATTATTCTTACAGATTTGGTTGGTATACATTTGTTTCTCTGGATATTGCCTCACCAACTAAGATAAGTCTTTCTTTGCAGGACCTACCTAGATGCATTTTCTCTAGGTCTTCTTCATCCTGTCTTCTGTTCTACGCTTAAATTTTCTTCCCCAACTATTAAAAAACTATTTCTAAATTTCAGTGTAAAATATCATCTACATCTTTTGTTTCTGGGAGATTGTTTTCTGCTGGACTTGTTTATTCTTTCTTCTTTTTCTAGAGTTTCTTTCACTGACAGTTTCTGTTGTAGATTTTTTTTTCTTTGAAGTGATACATTCTTGTCCTTTTCCAGCAGCTCTAATGTGACTTACTCACTGCTCCAATTCTTTGCCTCTTTATTCAGGCTTTCAACAAGCTTGTTATATGTTCCTTTTTCCAAGAGAAGACAAATATTCCAGAAACATTATAGGTCACAGTTGTAAACTCTTGCCATTCATCTTAACTTTTACTTCTTAAAGCGTCATCAATAGAAATACTTTGTGTTTCTTTGCTCATATCTCAGACTTTGGATGCTCCTTTAAATTTCACAGATAAAATCCTGTTAACTCTCCTTGTAAATTTGATCAGTTAGCTTATTCCCTGAAACCTGGATGCATGATACAGTCTCTGATTACTCAACAGTTACCTACCTAATCATTCCCACTTGATAATCAGCAACTCTCAGAACATACACCTTAACATCAGCTGCTACTGAGAAATCACTTGCTCACCCCTCAACATCCAATTTCTCAGAATCCACAGCTTCTCTAGTCACCTCTCTTTCTCCTATGGGATTTACTAGGAACATTTCTCTAGCTATTGCTTGGTGATTCTACAGTTAGACCCAGGAAATAGATATGTGTGATTGCTGGTGTATGCATGTATGTATGTATGGTGTATTTTGTTTGTATGATGCCATTTGGAAAATTATTTTATATACTTTTGTAATACCCATTCCTTCTTTACTGAAAGAAAAGGTAAAAATAAACGAGGGTTTTTTTTCCCAAAATTTATATGGTAAAAATTGTATCAAGAAAGAATGTGTACTGTATAATTGGAAAAATATATAATAATACTCTTATGAAATCTACATTGTGCTAGAATATCAAAACATGACTTAGTGTCACATTTCTGGTAAAGGTACTTTCCCCCCTTTTTCTTGTTAATTCACAAGAGCCCTGTAATTCCTGAGCTGTTGGTTCTTTCTTCCCAGCTTGTGAAAATCGCAAAGAAGTCAGATTCAAGTTCATTGTCTCTGGAATAAATGGTTTCTGAAGAAGGTGAAATAAATCACAGTAAAAAATATTACTCTGGGACAGAACAATGTTTTGCGCATGTTGAAGACACTATAGGTTATCTGTATATCAGTAACTTTCTTGTAACATGCAAAAATATCTATTTTTAAATAAGATAATTTCATTGCTTGAATCAGAATTCACACTTAAGATAGTAGAGGTAAAATGACTGTAAACCAAAAGGTATACTTCATTTTGTAGAGGACTTAAAGAAGAATAGGCATAAGGCTATACTATATTACTGGGACTGTTTCTTCAATCATGCAGTGATCTCAGCTATGGAGTCATACTTAGACTTTGGCTGAAATGTATTACAGGTTACTCACCCAATTCCCATTACTGTCTTCAGTTATTCAAATATAATCTTGCTGTAGAGAGAGTACTGCTCCCCCTCCCACAAAAAAATTAAGTTATCTTTCTCAATATCTAAGCAATATAACAAAATTGTACTTCAGTTTGACCTTATTTTAACCTTTCTTGGCTGTTGTAAAGCCAAAGTGGTAAAGTGAGTTAAGAGGTTATTGACCCTATTACTGGATATATGAAGCACAAAGCTATAGTTTTGAGATAAGAAATCTTTCTAATATTTAAGATAAAGTCTTTCAAGGCTGACACATATTAGTACACAATTCTTTCAACTTTGTAATATCATTTTCTCTGGTTAAGAAGTATATTAGACTTAAGCATTTACATGCTATTTCTAACTTGGAAAACAGGAACATTAAGAATTTTTTTTAGTTTCTTTTTTTTTAAAGTTATATTATTGTGTTCTACAGACCCTGAGATAGATGCATTTGTGATATAGTCCCCTCATGTACTGTATATTCTCTTATGTTTTGTAAAGTCTGATAATCTTCTTTTTGTTATTAGTTCTTCTTTTTCATTCTGATCATAATTATATATTGTTCACTGTCCAGAATTGCAATTACAATTGAAGTGACCTATATTGCTTATGATTAAGTGCGTAGAACTAATAAAGTAGTTCAGGAAAAAGTAATATAAAAATATGGCAATTTTAAAACAAACCACTCATGAAAATATAATGAAGAAAACAGTAGTAAAAATACATACAATATTCATTAATGCTTATAAGAATAACAAGTAATCTATTGTTGTTCCTTGTGTAAAGCAATATGATTTCTCTAAAGCAACAGAATGCTACACTGAGATTTAAGGTTTCCAGTTATCTCTATTCCAGAAAGGAGCAGATGTAGGCCAAACTTGTTTTTTCTTTTCCTCTAACTTGCCTTTAATGGTCAGACCAAGATAATTTTTTGTATTCGAAAGAACAAAATAAAACCCCAGCCATCTATGAGCAAAAACTGCTATCCCCTACAGCTGAATCTTTTTTAAAAAAAAAATTATTGAAAATTTTGATTACAATAGTAGACACAAATACAAGCTAAAATCAGAGACAAAAAAGTGATAGAAAGAATAAAAAGGTACAGGGAATGAAAATGAAAAAGGGAGAAAAATTATTTAAAGAAGTGACTTCCAATCTCCATTACAGGTATGAACAAACTTCTTCATTCCTATAAGATTACAATCAAATATCTCTTATTCACAAAACCTATTTCTTATCCATACAAATCCATAAATCATCAACTTTTCATTCTTGGTATCAGCAAAAGAGTTTATAGAAAAATGTCTTATTTTAACAATGATAAAAAAACCAACTTTATTTTTCTTTTACTTCTAACAAACTTGATATTTAATTCATCCAGATGTCTTGATCTCTCTTCAATTCCCATCCCAAAGGCTTCTGCTATGGTTTAGCAGCTTCTTTTGTAAATCCAATAAAAAGTCATTATCCAGATCATTTTCTTGGCTTATCATCCATGTTTCCACTTTAATTTTTAAGGCTTTAACCAATTTCTTTTATATGTTCTTATCCAAGTCATTCTCTTGGCTTACTATTTGTGTTTCCATAGTCAACGCTATTTTAATTTTCTAGTATTTCTAGTTCTAATACTTCTAAGTCAAACAACATTTTTTTCTTCTTTTTTATGCTGTATATTTCTCAAAATATTCTCTGTCACATTTATCAGTCCTTTATTAATATATTTTTGTCATAGTATATCCACAGAAACAGACATAATTGTGACATTGTAGCTGCTACTTTCTGACCCCATTCTTCAAAAATCTCCTAGAATATTTCAAATGTTACATTTTGACTCATTTTTTAAAAATTCCAGTACTAATCAAAACAGTGAACCCAGTGTCTTCTAAAAGGCTCTGCTGTGCTTGTGAGCATGATGCCCTCTGTCTCCTAGTACCCAAACCTTGAAAGACTACTGTCCTGGAATTTCCTTGCAAGGAGAAGTCATCTGGAGCACATGTGGATAATATCCTATCCTAATGTCTTCTGCTTATCGTAAAACTGGTCTATTCACCATTTTTTTGTCTTCATATCCACTCATTTGGAAACATGGTAGTTTGTCATTCCTCACCAGAAAATCCCTTAGTTGAATCATTCTTCAATAGAATTGATTGATATTGCAAGAGTAGCATTAAGATTTGTTTTTTTCTTTAACATTTTCCTTCTGTTTTTTTTAGGATCTGTTGCCTAAGGAAAATTGTCATTCTACCTAATGGAAAGACTGGCTCTGATGACCCAAAATTATAGGTTTAATGCCTTTAGTGCTAATTACATAAGATCCAAAACATTGGTTTGATGTATAAATTTAGACAGATATGCAGACCCTGTGATGATTACCACCACCTCCTCCTCCTCCTCCTCCTCCTCCTCCTCCTTTTCTCTCCATTGGTCCCCCTTTTCCTCCACATTTCCTCTTTTTCCACCTGTAATTCTACACATTACTTCCAAGAATCTTCATCCCAAAACCTTTTTCACAACTCCTACTCAACTGAAGCTAATTTGCCTTAAGGAGCAGCCATCATCTTCATTAAGAATTTTTTTATATGAACATAGCTCAGCTTCTTTCCATCTCTGTGTGCTGCTTTAACAGGAGGAGCAGGACCACACAACTCCACCACAGTGAATAACATGACTGGCCTTGATAAAACAGTGACATCCCATATATACTCTACTGATCATAACTACCTGGCAAATCTATCTTAATATGATATCCTTTGGAAAATAATGCTAGGCTGGTCACTTTATTCAGCTACCACATGCATACCTAAAAATTAAATCCACAGATTAAAAAGCATTAGGGAGAGTAAAATAGTAATTATATTGCTTTGCAGTCAAAATCATCACTAAACTATATAATAGCTGTTCTCTTAATTTCAGCATATACAACCTTTGGGGAAGGGAATTCTGAAATAATAATTAAATGCTTAGTCATTATACAACAATGTATCAGAGCAGCATCTATCTAAATTAAAGGGAAATGTACAGCATGTTAGATTTAAATTCATACGTGTTTTCATAGTCATGAAATCTTGCACTGCATTGTGAATCTCTTCCTATACAATAGAATTCAACTTACCTAATTTCATCAGCCAAAAAAACTATTAGGTCAAAATTACAGGTAATAACTGAATATTATCTTGATTATTTTTGTCTTTCATGTTTTTCATTGAAAGACAAAAGTTTACCTTCTTATCACTCAACACCTATTATAACTAAAGGCTACAAGGTATACAAATAAATAATATTTTCATTAGGTAATAGAAATATCTCTGAAAATATATTTTGTTATTAGTAATTAAGTCCTGTATTTTGACGCTACCTTTCAATTGTTCTTTGTAGAACAAGATTTCAGTGAATCTGGTTTGTAAATAATGACATTTAGAAGACATTAGTCAGGAAAAACAAAATTGAATGTTTTGGTTTGTACGGAAATGTTACCTATTTAATAAAGTATGAGAATATGCAACATTCTAATTTCAGTAAAATTAGGCATTTATAGTATTTTTCTTGTAAAATGATATGCAAATACAATAACTTTACTGTGCCAATATTTCAAGAGTGTTAATTTTTATTAATTTCAACTGAATATGAAATCTGCAAAAATATTACATTTCATCACTTTTAGGGATTCAGATTGAGAAGAGTAAAAATGCCCATGATATTAATATAATTTATTATTTTAATTTTTATTAATAATTGAATTTAATGCACAGTCAGCTGTAGAGGATTAAGAAGATTCTCATCCATTAAAACAATATTGTCCTTAACGAATGATCCATAATCACATGCTTTGACTGATTAGGCCCACACACTGCAGTAAAGCACAATGTAATTTGTTCATTTTTGTTTAGCACAATGCTATTTCTTTAAGAAACCGTATTTAATAAAATCATGGCTTGGGACATGATCATGTGAATGTCGGCATTATTTCAGATCCTTTTGTTTTCCCACAGAAATGCTAGGAATGAACCTAGAACTCATGTCTGCTATTCACCCTCCTCCCATTTTATCACCACACAATGTACCAATGTCTAGGTTCAGAAATGTCTTTCATTTAAGTAACCATGTCATCTCCTGGTTTTACCATTTAATTCTCTTTAAAGATGACATGGGAAATGGGTGTATGTGTGTGTGTTAGTATATCTCAAGTCCTAATTCCAAACTCTGAGGTATACCCCCCTCAGAGAGATGCAGACAGACCAGAGGTGTGAATTTTTTTTAGCGGTATAATGTTACCATAAATCTATCTTTGTCAAAGTTCGATAATATTATTTTCACTGTTCATTTTTGTTCATTCAGGTGTTTGGATTTTTAGGGGAATTGCATTTAGCTTATATTAAAGATAGATGTGAGGGCCAAAAATTTAGGAACTCCTGCTTTAGAGGAAAAAAAAAACCCACCAGAAAGTACTGCACTATTTTAAACTTCTTAGTGAAGTCTCCACAAAAGAAATATTTACATAGTGCATTATAATCTCCCTTGTCGTCCTCAGCAGGAGTACAGCTACTGCAAATTATTTAAAACACACAAGCTAGGAGTATCTGTAATTTTTCTCAGGCAGAAAAAAAGTAGAAATGAAATGCAGTCTCTCCAATGGGATAAATCTAGCCAGAGGGTATATCATGACTGCTCTTTCTAGGCATGATTATGAACAGATCTCCTTTGAGCTGAAGAAGCAGACCAGTTGTTGAAACCTAAGGCTATAGCTTTCAGTCTTTTCATCTGCTGTGAAGGGACCATAAAAGCTAAATAAGTTACAAGAAGTGGTAATTTTATGTTTGCTTTATATCTACATTTAGACTAACTCTAGCCTTAATGTTTAATATGTTTAAATTAAGTTATTTTATTTAGAACGTAGGTTTGGGTTTGGTATTTTAAATAGAAGAAACTTTAAAATTATCATAGGCTAAAGCACTGAAAATAACATAATTCAAAATTCTCAATTATGTGCCCAATTAGATTTGTAGTGTGTCTATGAGCAGGTCAAATCATTATTGCAGATAAGCCAAAACTCCTGTTTGATATAAACATTATTTCTCAAAAAGAACACGAATTTTCTGCTTTTTCTGAAAATAACTCCTTCACTGGTATCACAAAACATTTTTTCAGTGAAAAAAAATGGCTTTTGAAGAAAAAAGAAAGCTCTTGAAGCAATATCTCAAATGAAGAGATTCAACAGCCTCAGAGGCCAAAACATTTTCCAGATAAATGAGGCCGTCTGACTGGAAGGGCAATTTTTAGCTACTACAGAGTTATGACAGGTCAGAGAAATACATACAGCAAGATGGAATAGAGGAAAAAACAGCTGCAACGGTATGTTTTGAGGTCAACGTGGAGTAAATCAGTGGACATGCAGAAAAGTAGAAAAGCAATTTGAAACTGGTTTGGAAAAAAAGCAAGAAACCTACAAAAGGACAGAAAAGGGCTGATACAATCTTCCATTTCCTTGAGTAAGAATGGAATACAGCCTCAAAATTATGACTGTAGGGCAGATGTGGAAGTCAAAATGATAAACAGAAACATACAAATAATGAATAAAGTAAACAAAAAAATAAGATTTCAGTGGATGGACAATTAAGACTATACAGTGTTTTAACTAATAATTAGGAACTACCAGGAGATAGTGGAAACAAAGGAAAGTTGAATGTAATAAAAATACAATTATTTATTTATTTATTTATTTATTTATTTGTTAGACTTCTATACCGCTTCATAGTGCTTTACAGCCCTCTCTAAGTGGTTTACAAAGTTAGCATATAGCATATTGCATAATAGCATATTGCATTAGCATTAGCATATTGCCCCCAACAATCTGGGTCCTCATTATGAAATCAAATCCCTCTAAGTTTTTCTTTCACCATAAAATAGTAAGGAATAACTTACTGGAACCTCTTTAGTCATAATTACAAATGAACTGATACAAATTTTGTTCTCTCTCCCCCCCCCCCCCCTCTATATATATATAATTTTATAGCTACAAGGGTTACAAGCTTAAGGTTCTCTTATTAGTAGATGGATGGATGGATGCATGGAGGATGCATGGCTGGATGCATAGACAAGACAAGACAAGATGGATAGAGATAGATGATATAGATAAATGATATAGATGGATGGATGGATGCATGGATGGACGGATGATGGATGGATAGACAGATAGAGAGATAGAGAGATATTGATTTCACTTTTAAACCGCCCATCTCCCTCACAGGGGGACTCTATGATATTCTAATTCCTTTGTTACTTTATTTATTTACTTACATGGCCTCTTTTGTAAATAAGACAGTATATATGAGAAAATAAAAAATCAGAATGTCTTTTTATGGCATTAATGTCTATGGAACCTTTTAAGAGGTTGGACAGATGTCTCACATGGATGGTTAATTGATGTTCTTGCACATAGCACAAGGTTGAATTAAATGATCTTTGTAATCCCTTCCAGTTCTACAATTCGATGATCCTATGATCTAATTTACCCTATCTTCCAAGGTTATGTGTCAGAAAATATAATATACAGAGTGTCCTATCTACAGATTTAGACAGAAAGCCCTTGGGACTTCAGATGAATTTAAATCTAAAGTCATAAGCATAACAATTACTAAGTACTAAATGTTGGTTCTGTATATAGAAGGTAGCCACAAATAATTTATGCAAACATGGCCAAGGATTAGATAGGTTATATTGATTGAAGATGCTATAATGCTAGCTATGAATATTTAAATAAAGCATAAGAGCCCAAACAAGAAGATTGACCTAATGTTTCCATGTAGCAGAAAACAGACAACACAGTAGGGATTTCCTCATGTTTGTTGAACTGGACAAGTAGAACAAGATTAGAGTAAGGATAATTGTCCAAATCAGTGTAATCAAGAATGATCAAAGGGTTTGGAATCAGAGTCTCAGCCCAAGGAATAATGCTCCAATTGTGACTCTTTAGAATAAAAGGGAGTAAGTTTAGGCAGATACAAAGAAAAAATAAGTGGAGTGATAGATATCAGCATCTAATCAGACATACTTGACAAGACATCTAAAAACTCAGAAGACAAGGTAGCATTATAGTGTAGGGAAATCCTTTCACTGCAACCAGGTATGAAGGAGTACAGAACACATATGTTCTATAGCAGGAAAATGATGAGTAACCTCAACATACAGCATTTTATAGGATTAAAACAACAACAACAATAAAATACCAGAAAATTTTATGAACAAAGGAGTTACAAATTTTAGATTTTAGATTTAGATTTTTATAAATCTAAAAATAAATGAGTAAAGACATGACAAAACTATCTTATTATTTGCTTTTCTTATTGCTGCTGTGTCGGTTGTCTACTTGTCCTACAGGTAGTCCTTGACTTATGATCAGTTACTTAGTAACCATTCAAAATTATGAGAGAAATTCCTGTGGGTAATTACCTGGTTCCAGAGTTCCAATGGCTGCCCCCATTCCACAGTAATGCCACTGCATTTTGGCCCTTGGTAACCAGTTTACATTTACAGCCATTTGCAGAATACTACAGTCACATGATTTATACCATAACCTGCTGATGGTAAAATATAAATATTCAGAACCATTATCCCTTTATGATCAACAGTCTCACAATTGTACTGTGCAGAATGGGGAAGAAATAGCAAGAACTTTGCAAAGACTGAAGTGTGGTTCAGAAGTATCTTTTTGTTATAACAGCTTACAGAATTGATCTGGCTTAAGCCAAGACATGAACAGATCTCATTTAATATGATAAATAAGGTGTTGAGGGATGGAAAGAATTTGAGTCTACCATCCAAGATACCAATACATTGACTTGATCTTGTAACCTGGATGGCTCCTGGTCACAATCCAAAGTGCTGGTTTCTTTCATGGCAGAGGGCCTGGTTACCTGAAAGAAGATTGTCTGTCTTCATCTATTCACACATCTGATCAGTTGACCTAGAGATTACACAATGTCACATTGTGGGACTTGGGACTGTGTTTTCTCAATGGAATGGGACTTCGGACTGTGTCTTCTCCATTCCCTGTGGAATGAGTTCACATCTAAGATGCTTCCTCCCATCTTTTTGATTCTACATACTCTTTTGACTTTCTGCAACTTATTAAAGTTGCAGAAAGTCAAAAGTTGGTTGTTCTTACTGGCCTTGGGCTAAAATGGTGGTCCAGCCCTTTCGGTTTTTGGTTCTGTCTTCTGGTCAGCTATATTCTTTTTCATTGTGATATGTTATTTCATTTTAAATTTTTTTAACATTTTTAAATTGTAGACCACCCATGAATTACAGTAGTCAAGCAGCCTCAAAAGTGAAATAATAAATGAATAGTAATGTTGGACTTGAAATATTATTCCAAAATCCTATAAATAGTACTTTTAATTTGACTAAAACAAAATAAAACACCTTACCGAGATTATGCAGAACTTTGTATCTGCTTGGGAATGGCCTCTGGAGCCTCTAAAAATCATGCAAGAACGCTCACACAATTTTTGGAGGTTTAAGAAGCTGCACACGAGCAGAGCACCTTTATATAACTTCCAGAGGCCAAATGTGTCACCAGAAATGATATGCCATGTCATAAGTGACACATGTATCATAGATTCATTAATACAAGTCTAAATACTCATCTTATGGGAAATAAGGACAGAATTCTAAAAAGAAAAGGAGAACAATTGCCTTGGATACTACTACGTTTTTATCATTTTAGGAATATTTATCTTATGGTTTTATTGTGTTTAATATTATAAGCTGCTGAGAGTCGCTTTGAAACAGATGGGCAGCAAATAAATTTAATAAACAAGCAAGCAAGCAAGCTTGCTTTAGAGATAAAGAAAGTTTGATAGCAATTTTATTTCAGCAAGTCTTATTCAAGTTACAACACAACTAGAAGCTATATTCCTAAAATCTCCTATTGTCTAAAGCTGGAATCAATGGATTTTACAAAAGAACACTTAATTGTTTATGCCTTTTACTGTTTGGATAAGTGTCATGTTTATGCTTCTATCAAAATAGTTACAGCTTTCAGTGATGTTACACAGTACTAATTTGGCAACATAGTGCTTTATGTATGAGGACAACTGTGATAAAAGATCTGTGAAACAGACTGATTAAATGACCTGTGAAAAAGAGGTTGAAAGAATGCACTACCAGTTTGTGCAGATCTTTTCTTATTAAACGAGAAGGGAAGGTATACTGCTGATCAAGCATACGTTTGACTAGTTTCATTTTCTACAAAATAATCCAAGCGTGCTTGGACTGCAGATTTTAAAATTGCTCATTATATTATTTATATTATTTAAATTAAAAAGAAAATAAGTCCAGCAAAAACTATTGTACAGAAGCAAATTTTAAAACCTGTTATTGGCGAGAGAAAACAATGCCATCTGGTTAATGTAAATGTCAATTAATTGAATGCAAAAAAGTCAAGTATAGTTCTTATTGTATTTTTAATGAATTACCGTTAGTTTTCAGCAGGCACTTATGCCATATTGAAGTAACAGAACAAAAGCTTGGGTTCAAGATAAACAATTGGGTTCAAGATAAACAACCTAAACAATGCTTGATCCTTGTTTTATGACAGCAATAATACAATGAATTTTACACATATTATTAAGAAGATCCAAATTTAAAATACTTCTTCCACAAAGGAAGAATGAACAGAAGAAAACAAAAATTAAAAATAAACATGTTATATAAGCCTTGGCTTCTTCCTGTCGATTTGCCATTATCAAGACTAGCCCAGAGTAGTAATAGAAAATTTCCCTTTCCCAATAAATGAGCACTTGACACATTTCTGCATGTCATATATGTGCTAAAACCATATTCTGGGGGAAAAAATCGACTAGGATTAGGAAAAGAAGCTATTGATGGAATGAATGGCTGAATTTATCAAGTATTAACTTCCACATACACAAAATCATGAAAATGTGTGCACAGAGAGACACACATTTGTTGCCCCTCTCCTTCCATCAGAAATAAGAGTAATGATGAAAAACACATGATGGAGATGGGCAAAGGAAGAAATAGTTGTACAGACATGTGAAATAACAGATGGGGAACAAAACTGGATGAGGAGGAGAGAGGGGAGAGGAGAGGAGAGGAGGGGTTGAAGAAAGAGGAGGAGAGGAGAGGAGAGGAGAGGAGAGGAGAGGAGAGATAAATCAAAAACTGTTTAGGAATTTTAGAAAGGAGAAAAATTAAGTTGGCAAGCAGCCCTTTAGAAGTGCTATGTTTTCAAATGTAGTGCAGATTTCAAGCATAATACATGCAGACCCTTTTTGGAAAGTGCTTTGTTTTTTTGATAAAAACTATATCTAAAAAATTATAAGCCAAAGGCCACCTTTTGCACTGTTATGCACAGTTTCTCTATTCTATTTTCCCTTCCTGCTTCCAAACAGACTTTTTTTAGATCAAAGATTTGTCAGGGACATGAGTATTTCAGATGACCTATCTTCTCATACCATGCAATGGACAATATTCAGAGGTGTTCATACTTTCTGATGATAATGTCTGCAGTCATTTGTACCTTATGCCTATTCATTTCTTTTCAGTGGAAGCTACTATTCTATGCAGTAAATATAAAATAGCCCCCCACCTCCACCCCCCATTAATAGGTAAACATTTGGGGAGCAGAGATTTTATATTTCTGTCTTCTATATAAATTAAACTACTGTATGTATTACTCAGTTTCCAATATGAGTAACTGGAATATTTATGAATACTCAGAGCATACTGTATCTTATGAAATATACTGCCACCATTTGGACTAATAAATAATTTTGAATTAGAAGGATCATAGAGATGTTGCAGAATGACAGAATCTTGAATTAAATATATTTTTGAATTCGTAATTGGTATACCGTATATACTCGAGTATAAGTCGACCCGAATATAAGCCGAGGCACCCAATTTTACCACAAAAAACTGGGAAAACTTATTGACTCGAGTACAAGTCGGGGTGGGAAATGCAGCGGCTACTGGTAAATTACACAGTTGTTAAGAATGCTATAATGGGCATAAATGATGACCAGTCATAAGTGTGAAGACCGGTCAAAAGTGCGAGGACCTGTCAGAAATCACTTTTTTCAGCCCTCTAGGTAGTCCTTTTGTGAATATGGACTACTCAGAGGGATGAAAAAGTGATTTCTGACTGGTCCTCGCACTTGTGACCAGTCTTCGAACTTACGACTGTCCTCACATTTTACGTTTTTGCTCTATCTTGTCACCATGGTGAAGAGAAACAGTTGTGAAATGAGTGACACGGTTGTTAAGAATGCTACAATGGGCATAAATGATGACCAGTCATAAGTGCGAAGACCGGTCAAAAGTGTGAGGACCTGTCAGAAATCACTTTTTTCAGCCCTCTAGGTAGGCCTTTTGTGCATATGGACTACTCAGAGGGCTGAAAAAGTTATTTTTGACTGGTCCTTGCACTTGTGACCAGTCCTCAAACTTACGACTGTCCTCACATTTTATGTTTTTGCCCTATTTCTCTCATTCTCTTTCTCCCCCCTTTCTCTCTCTCTCCCCCACTCCCTCTCATTCTCTCTCCCCCTTTCTCGCTCTCTCTCCACTTTCTCTCTCATTCTGATTTCTCATTCTGATTCTCTCTCTCTCTGATTCTCTCTCTCTCTCTGATTCTCTTTCATTTTGTCTCTCTCTCTCATTCTCTCTCTGATTCTCTCTTTCATTCTCTGTCTCTTTCTCTGTCTCTCATTCTCTCTTTCTCACTCTCTCTCTAATTCTCTCTGTCTCTTTCACTCATTCTCTCTTTCATTCTGTCTTTCTCTCCTTTTCATTCTTTGTCTTTCTCTCTCTGTCTCATTCTGATTCTCTCTCTTTCTCTCTCTCTCATTCTCTCTTTCATTCTTTGTCTCTTTCTCTGTCTCAGCCCTCGCCATCTGGAATGAATGGTACTGTTGTGGCGGAGGTGAGGGGGCGGCAGAAGCGGGAAGAAGCGGCATTTGCGATGGCTGGAAGCTGCGGGAGCGAAGCACTACTACCTTTGAGACCGACTTCTGCCACCAATAGCCTCCCACCGGCCAGTTTGCTCTCACAGAGAGGGTCTCCTCAGGGTGCCATCGGCCAAGCTATGCTGGCTGGCAGCACCCAGGGGGAGGGCCTTCTCTGTGGGAGCCCCAGCCCTATGGAATGAACTGCCCCCGGAAATGCGTAAGATCTCCGACCTCCAGGTATTTCGCTGTGCCCTTAAGACCCTGTTGTTCCGCCAGGCTGGGTTATCAATGTAATAATTTTAAATCAGGTGTTTTAATTTTTGGGGTCTTAAATTGAGCCAAATTATTTAATAATTTTAATTATTTTAACTGATGTTTGTCTTGTGCTTTTAATAGGCTGTACACCGCCCTGAGTCCTTCGGGAGAAGGGCAGAATAGAAATAAAATAATAATAATAATAATAATAATAATAATTATTATTATTATTATTATTATTATTACTTTCATTTGCACGGCAATAGCATTCCACCTCAGTATATTTGTGTCAGCCAGTGGCGCAAGGCAGCCCGCCTCTCCTGCCGCTTGCGACTTGGAGTGGTAAATGGTGGCTGGTCCGGGGAGCAGCTGGATTTTGCTCTCCATTGCGGACACCAGCTTCCGCAAAGCAAAATCCAGCTTCTTCTCTCTGCTGTAAGTGTGGCATCAGGATTCTGCCTTGGTATATTTGCGGTGCAAGGCAGCCCTTGTTTCCTGCTGCTTGGGACTCGGAGCGATAAATGGTGACTGGTCTGGGGATTTTGCTCTCCATTGCAGATGCCAGATCGGCTCCCTGCAAACTCTCGTCTCTTGAGGAGCACTCCCTGAAGCGGTGCGGGAAACTTTGGTTGGGGTCCTCGAGAGACAAGAGTTTGCAGGGGGTTGATCTGGTCTCTGCAATGGAGAGCAAAATCCGGCTTCTTGTCTCTGCTGTAAGTGCAGCATCAGGATTCAGTCTTGGTATATTTGTGGCACAAGGCAGCCCTCGTTTCCTGCTGCTTGGGACTCAGAGCTGTAAACAGCATCTGGTTTGGGGAGCAGCCGGATTTTGCTCTCCATTGCGGATGCCAGATTGGCCCCCTGCAAACTCTCGTCTCTCGAGGAGCCCAACCAAAGTTTCCCGCACCACTTCAGGGAGCGCTCCTCAAGAGACGAGAGTTTGCAGGGGGCCGATCTGGTTTCTGCAATGGAGAGCAAAATCTGGCTGATCCCCAGAACAGTCACCATTTATCGCTCCGAGTCCCAAGCAGCAGGAAACGAGGGCTGCCTTGCGCCACAAATATACCAAGGCAGAATCCTGATGCCGCACTTACAGCAGAGAGAAGAAGCTGAATTTTGCTTTGCGGAAGCTGGCGTCCGCAATGGAGAGCAAAATCCAGCTGCTCCCAGGACCAGTCACCATTTACCACTCCGAGTTGCAAGCGGCAGGAGAGGAGAGCTGCCTTGCGCCACTGGCTGGCACAAATATACCGAGGCGGAATGCTGTTGCCGTGCAAATGAAAGTAGTGCTTCGCTCCCGCAGCTTCCAGCCATCGCAAACGCTACTTCTTCCCGCTTCTGCCGCCCCCTCCCCTCCGCCACAACAACACCATTCATTCCGGATGGCGAGGGCTGCACTCTGTTTGCACCACCTGGGAGCCAAAAAGTGGCACGGGGGAAGGGGCGCCGCACCCCCCCTCCATTTTTGGCTTTAGTAAGCCTGTCTGCACCCCTGGGAGCCAAAACAGTTGCAGGAAAAAAGGCATTTTTTCATCACTCCATTATAAGCCGAGGGGGGCTTTTTTCAGCCTGAAAAATGTGCTGAAAAACTCGGCTTATATTCGAGTATATACGGTAATTGGTTATAAGATAGGCAGCTCTATAAATGTTTTAAATAAATAAACAAAATCTGAATGTTCATGCAATAGAAGTTTAAGCATGCATCTGCTTTATACATGGCAATATACCACATATGAAAAAAGAGTAAAACATCACTTTTTCAGATCACTTAGATAACTTTAACATCACTGATCTACAACTATATTCGATTTTCCCTGTTCCATTCCTCCTTGTGGTTTAGTTTAGCTACACCCCATTCTTTAAATAACTTCAGCTGAGGAAAGCAGCCAAGAACAATGAAGTTCTTCAATAATTTCTCAAGTTCATTTCAATGTGTTAATAATGTGTTCTGTAAGTACATATCCAGCTTCCATGATAATGTGCCTTAATATGCATATCTCTTTTGAAGTATGCATTTCTCACAACTCTCCACAGTCTTTCAAACTATTTCACAGATTCAGTTCCTCCCCCTCCCCCCCCCCCCAGTTTCTAGATTTTTATGGGTACCCATGATGTTCTAACTTCAAATCTATTTATGGAAACTTCTGAGATCTTGTGACATCTGACATTTACAAGAACAGTTACTCATGTTGGCATCCACTGTGTAGAAGGGTCCAAGGGAGCCAAATGATTAAATCTCAGTTGTGACATTTGTACTTACATCAATTGTTGTTTGTGTGTGTATATATGTAAGAGGCAAGGCTGATGTTGGGGAGTCCTGTAGCAGAATTCACCATTTTCATGAATACTGTTTGCTGCAATATCCTTGGCCGACCTGTGAGTTTTATCAACTCATTAAACTCTTCCACTCACAGCTGATTTGTCTAGCCTTGTCTTTTTGTATGTGGGATCTGCAGCTTAGCTAGCAATAGCACTTAGATTTATATACACTCCACAGTGCTTTACATCACTCTCTGAACGGTTTACAAATGTCAGCATATTGCCCTCAGTAATCTGGGTCCTTATTTTCACGACCTCAGTAGGATGGAAGATTAAGTCAAATTTGAGCAGGTCAGGATCAAACTCCTGAATATGGGCGGAGTTAGCCAGCAATACTATATTCTAACCACTGCACCACCATGACTCTCCTTATTGCTTTTAAGGAGAGAGAAATAAAGATAAGATCTATCCCAAATCCATATATTACCTTGCTATTTGTGTGTGACCTAATCCCATTAATCCTTCTCTGTCTGTTCCTTTCATACTCTTTTAATTATTGTCATTCCCATCCCCTCAATAATTTAAAACATTCCTCTATGGCAGTGGGTTTCAACCTTCCTAATGCCGCAACCCTTTAATACAGTTCTTCATGTTGTGGTGACCCCCAACCATAAAATTATTCCTAAAATCATTGAAAATATGTGTTTTTGGATGGTCTTAGGCGACCCCTGTGAAAGGGTCGTTCGACCCCCCCCAAAGGGTCCCAACCCACAGACTGAGAACCACTGCTCTATGGACTACCTCTCTACGAGATCTAAAACCATGTTTAGAATTATACCATTGTATTTAGAACACCATATTTTTTATCATAGCAGCTGGTTATTATTATAAACAACAGTAATAAGGCTATTCATCTCTGAGATTTAATTGAATCATTCAAATAGTTTAATACATTGTTTTATTATGTTAATTAAAGCCAATATTAATAAAATAAAGTGTGGTTGTGATTCTTGGAGCAAAAAATAAAATTAAAAAAAATCTATACTGCATTCTATCCTCAAGCGGCAGGTATCTGTGTGGTGCAGGTAGAGAGGACTTCTGTGTCAGTTACAACAGAGGAAAGACTCAAAGGCAGCAGCTCAGCAAATTTATCTGTGGCAAAAGCAACAAGAGCCACTAGTCTTGAAGAAAAGAGGGAAGGGGACAAGGTAAAAATGGAGGAAAAAACTCGGGAAATGAAGATTTCACCATTCATTCCCTTCTGAATTTTACAAGGAGGAGGAGGAGGTGGAGGAGATGACAGAACCCAAATCCTCATCTAAGAAGCATGCAGGTAGAACTGCATAACATTACTTGCAGCAGGAAGAAGATAATTCCTGCTTTGTAGCCTGTAATCACTACAAATGCAGTCTACATGCTGTGCCGAGCAAGAAAACCTAGCAATCACAGATAGCATAGCCACACCACTTTACAAGGGAAACTCAATGGTAATACTTAGGTGACTTTTAAACTTGGAACAAGAAAAGGAATTAGAAAGGTAGGAACCTAATTATTTTATACAATTTGGACTTTTAAAAATTGAAATAAGGCACTTTCTGGACTAGGGTCAGCCAAGTCTACAGCTTCCTCATTACAAATTGTATAGGACGATGTGCCATTTACTTCTCTAGCTGTCTAAAAGAGTTGCAAAGGAGATATTTTGAAAATGTACTATGGTAAAATTTTTGAATGTGTATCTAATTGAAACTTGGCAAAGTTAGTGACACTGAAAGGATCTGTTTTCCTACGCTCATCTATTCTGCCAAAAAAAATGAAGCAGCTTCAAGCATTTTGAAACTTTCCCATTATAACCTGTGATTTCCCAAGAAGGAAGCAGAGAGAAGCCTAAATTAAGAGACTGCAGTCCAGAACTGGATGGGGCAGAGAGGAAAAATTTCACCCTAGAATCTCCCAGGGTTTGTCTATTATGTTAGAAGTTTATAGATTTAGATTCCGTCTATGAGATATAAGCAAATAAAGAATTGGATTCAGTTGGATTTACTGTATTGTCCTTAGGCTTTGCCCTGATGTTAGGACACCATATACTAAATGTGTATAGTTTAAAGATTGAATTAAAAGTGAGGAGGTGCATGCCATAGCTTACTATGGTACTTTGGCCAGTCACTTTATTTCAGCCCAATCTACATTCCATAGTAATTATGGGGATTAAACATAGATTTACCTCTACACCAAAAAGAAACATTTTATTCATCTTATCCTATCTCTCCTACCTTATTTTTTTATTCATCTACCTTACATTTAATTATAATGTCTTCTTTTCTTCTTCCAATTTAACAGTCTATTTTTAATATCCCCATAAAGTTTGTCACAAAGCAACCTTTAGAAAAGGCTAAAGAGCATATAAATTTAAGGAATCATATAAAATTAAGCCAGAAGGAATAAAACAATAATAACTGCAAATTTATTAATTAATGATTCTAATTTGTCACCAAGTTGCCACATTCCAATCCCACTGATCAAAACTCCATATGCAGTATATGTATATAATTATTTACAATGAAGGATCTGGCTTGAACTGAAGGAAGTTGTGGAAATAAATTTGTACAATCCAAATATTCAAAATATTTTTTTCTAGGCCCATGAATTTCATTGTCATATTAAAACTATGAAATCTAGTCCTTCCACAGGCACAAAGCTTAAGTGATTTTGGACCAATCATTGTCTTTTGGACCAACACACCTCACAGATTGTTTTGGAGAAAGCAGAAAGAGAAAGGAGTAGATGGTGTGTTTGCTGCCTTGAGTTATTTATTAAAAAATCTAAAAAATGTGATTCATTCCTTGAATGCCTGCATGACCAATATTAAGTAAACTGGGGAAGCTGAAAGATTGCTGTTAAATATACATAATCACCCCTTTTAAATCTGAGCCATAGGTGGCATCAAGCCCCATTTTAGTGAGTCTCAAACGTCCCAAATTAACAGTTAAGTGTGATTTTAGAGGTGGTAGAAGGAAAAACAAAAACAAACCCAATAATAATCAGCTTCCACTTGGTTTAACATATTTATATTAGAATATCCCCCAAATCCCCTAGTGCGGGGTTGATTTCATTGAGGGCCACATCAGGTTGTGTTTGACCTCAGGGGGCAGGGGTGGGTGTAGCCAGGGTGGGTACAGCCAGCTCGATGTCACTTGTATTGGGGGTGTCTGTGGTGGCCCGACAGCTCTGCCAGTGAAAACGGGCTCCCGAGCTGCAATGTGTTCCTTCAACTCTCTGCCAGTGAAAATGGAGCTCAGGAGGGAGCTCAGGAGGGAGCTCAGTGAGGGCACCCTTCTGCTCTCACAAGCTCCATTTTCAGCTGCAATGGCCTCTTGCAACTCTCTGCCAGCGAAAATAGAGCTCGCAAGGGCCACCTGAGGGTGTCTGTGGTGGCCCGAGCGCTCTGCCAGTGAAAATGAGCTCCCAAGCTCTGTTTTCGCTGACAGAGGCACCACAGGCCAGTCATTTGCTGTTTCCAGGATGGTCTCTAAGCCAGGATGGGCCAGATCTAAGCAACCCACAGGCCGGATCCGGCCCCCAGGCCTTGAGTTTGATACCCTCGCCCTATGTTTCCAGCAACTCTCATAAGCAATTAATTAATTAATTAATTAATTAATTAATTAATTAATGATGGCCCGAAGAATAAAAATGTTTGTTGAAACTATTAAATATCCCATTCTAAAATGTATTTATATATGTGTTAATGAATTTATACTACAAGCTTGGTAGAAGACTTATATATAACACAATTGGTACTATATAATGGTTCTAACACTTACCTTTATCTAAAAAATGCACAGGTCAAACTCACATAATCAAAGCTGTCAGAGCTACTGCCACAAAATAAAATGGTGCTTCTGAAATTATATCTGATCCAAAATCCTTGATCCTTGATCCTTTCAATCAAGGAAGGTTGGTTAAAGAAGTTGAAAGAAAAGAAATTATTTTTTCATTACCAGTATAAATGCACTGTTTGCTGAATTGGAAAAAATGTATTTATTCCAATACACTGAATAATAGGTGCTATGGCAATCATATATATGCATCCATTCTACTGGTGCATTCATTCATCCATTATACGCATCCATTCTACTGGTGTCAACTAACAGATATTTTTATTAAGGAACACAGTAGTTAAAGCAAGCATGATTAAGAGTATTAAATGGAATTCATTTTCCAATAAATAGATGGAAGACTTATATGAAGGGTTATTTCCAATAAATCACAACACAAATGTAATAAAATAAAAATGTAAAAATAAAATAAGGAAATGGCTTCTTTTATTGCAGAAGTTTCAGAAAAATAATTATAATGCAACTGTATGGGCTAAGGGAAACTGTAACAATTTAGGGGAAGTATATTTTTTTATTATTTTGCTTTTATAATATCAGAAGAGACTGGTAATTTAATTTTGTCATATAGTGCTCTTTGTATCAAACTCTACGTTATAGATACCACAGAACAATCAATACAGTGCAATAGATTACTAAATATTTGGAGCAATACACTTTATTTCTGCAGGTTGTAATCCTTTCCCAGAAATGTTAACATTCATACCTCAGATACATTTTACTATCAAAAGTCGAACACAGGCATGCAGTAAACACAAATAAAATTACCAGAATTGGGGTTATTAAAACTTTAAAAATATACAATTAAAATGTTTCAGTTTCTCTATCAACAGGTTTCTAGATAAGCATGTCATCTAAAAGGGCAGCAATTAACTTTTGGTGTTTATTTATAACATTTAATTAAAAAATAATAAAAAGCATATATTTCCTGAAGATCTGCTCTGTCATTTGAATATCCTAAAAATATGTTCTCTAGAACAGGGGTCTCCAACCTTGGCAACCAGCAAAGCTGGCTGGGAAATTTTGGGAGTTGAAGTCCGCCAGGCTTAAAGTTGTCAAGGTTGGAGACCCCTGCCTAGAACATTACAATTCCAACACTTCTTGTCCTTTTCTTGACTCCAGCCTCATGGATACATGCCCATCTACATAGCACAACCCCAGCTTCATCCTTGTTTTAAAATAATTCAGTAGAAATAAAGGACACTTTCTTTGTTTTCCTTCCATATGCTACTTTATAAAGAGAAGATATTCACTTTTCCTAAGCATCCTCTCTTTTCTTCTTCTTACTGTGCACTTAGTAAAGTATACTGTAGATAGCAGGAGACTCAGAGTAAGCCTGCTGATTTATCCTTCAATATGCCCAATAAATGTGCTGTGGAAATGTACTGGTTGCTGAGGATCTTAATCCCCTTCTTTAAGAAAGGTATGCCACTGCAACTCAAATAGACTAAAATAAAAATATTTTGAGATTTAGTCAGTGTAATTCTGTTTCAGGGCCAGCACACTATCATAATTTTACAGAGATAAAATCTACCTCTATTAACGTATGTTATCTAATTTCTGATACCTATAATGCTGCTCGGTTCCTCATATACTAACTTCACTTACTCAAATATACTCAATTTGGCTGCTTGAGCCATTGAGGCAAGAAAAAGCAGTATGGAACTCACTAGATATTTCAGACTACAGTCATAATCCTTGACTATTTGCTAAATTAGTTCAGATTCCTGGGAGTTATATTCTAAAACATCTGGAAGTTTGCCTGTCTCTATCATTAGCTACTGTATACTATTTAAGTAGTCATGTAGGGGTAAAAGAAAAGCAAATATAAGCAAAACCAATTAGATATCTCTACAGTCTGCATCTCTTTTAGGAGCCAATAATTTGTTAACTTGGATACAGAATATGTATGCAGGATTGTTTCTTATGATTACAGGTAGTCCTGGTGTTAAGGCCATAATGGAACCTGCCTATTAGAGTCAAAAGTAGGAACAATGTTAAATGAATTGCCTCATGTAATGACTAGTCACCCCTGCTCTTCACAATGCATTTGTTAAACAAATGCACAGGTTATTAAATGGAGGACGAAGCGGGGGGGGGGGTAGGGGGTTAGTCCTGGGAAGCCTAGCACAGGCACAAGTACAGTTGCTTCAGGCCTGTCAGGGACTCCCCCCCACCATGCAGGCAGGCCCGCCACACAGCTGACTGCCTTGCCAGTGAGGAATGAGGAAGGAAAACCTTGGACATGCCTGCCATTCTTAATTCTGCCCCTGCCCTTCTCCTGCCAAGGTGCCCAGCTTTTGTGTAGCAAAAAAAGGAAGCAGTCTTTCAGAGCTTTGTGCATCCATCAGCCTGCCACTGATCAGCTGGCCATTGGAAGGCTGCAGCCCCTTGCCGGGCTTTGGGAAACTGACCCTTGCATTAAAGAGCTTCCTAAAACCTTTCTCTTCCTTATCTCCCCTCCCCTGTTCTCTAGAAAGCTACATTTCTTCAATTTTTTAAAAAAAATGGGAAGCACAGATTTGTTCATCTCCTCTGCTCCAATTAGGTGCTAGGGCTAAATTCTCCCTCTGCTTTCCAATTTCTATCTTTTTTTAAAACTTTGACTCCATGCTGAAGAGTAGAGGAATGAAGCGACAAGGAAATCAAATCTTTCTCTGGCTTTTTCCCTTGAACTAAAGAAAAAAAGTCATCTCCAAAAGTTGTGCAACAAAATGGAGGACACTGGTTCTTTGCAAGATTTAGCTGTCTATCTGAAGGCAAAAGGCAGGCAAGCTTTGCAGCCTCCTGATGGACAGCTGATTGGCGGACAGCTGATCCTGCAGAAAGCTCTCAAAGCAGCTGCCATTTCTGCAAGGAATTGTTGGGATCTTGAAAATGGTGGCTACGTCCAGGAGGCTTGAGCACTGCAGGTCCTATTGGAGCAGGAAGGGGGATGAAAGACAGGCAGGGGAATGCTACAGCATTCCCGTGGTCTGTGTGATGGCAAATGACCAGGTTGTCATTTCAGCTGTCCTAACTTTGAAACAGGGTTGTATATAGTTTTGAATGTTGCTCATAACTTCGAACTGTCATTAAGCAGCCTATAGTTACTTGAGGATAACTCAAGTATAAATAGACTGGTTTATTTATTTATTGGTTCGATTTATATGCCTTTTCTGGAGACTCAGGGCGGCTTACAATGCGTTAAGCAATAGCCTTCATACTTTTGTATATACCTGCTTAGTAGGGCTTTCGCCCCCCCTAAGTGGTGTTCTTTTTTATACAGTCAGTTTATTGCCCCCACAATCCAGGTCCTCATTTTACCTACCTCGAAAGGATGGAAGGCTGAATCAACCTTGAGCCTGGTGAGATTTGAACTTGCAGTAATTGCAGCCAGCTGGTGCTACTTTAACAGCACTTAGTCTGCTGCGCCACCAAGGCTCTTTTAATCTCATCCTTATCCTATTCCCTTAATCAAGGTCTCAGTTTGAGTAACTTACACATCTAAGGACATATAATGTCTAGGCTGCTGTTTCTTTAAGTTGTGAGAGCGGGAACTATGGCTACAATGAGATCTGTGGAATAATATTCAAGCAAGAGGTCATTCTTCTATTTTTTCCCTAATTATCCATGTTCTTGCTTGTTTTCCTCATAAGAAAAGAATTCCGTATATTATTTATATAATTAAGTATAGGAAATGACAGATATAACACAAGTTACTTTATAATTTGGAAAACAATCAGAATTAACATTTTGGTAGAATATATATATATGTGTGTGTGTGTGTATGTATAAGCACACACACAACACACACTCTCATACACACATATATATCATCCTTTATTCGCAGTTCTCTTTAATTTTTAGATGATGCTTCCAGAATCTCTTTTGTGCATTTTTACGCTACTCCCCTGCTATGTTGTATTGTGTAGCATTTTATAATTTCTTTTTCAGAGCGTTGCCTTTACAATTAAAAATGTTAGAATGTATCTGTTAATCACAAACATAATATACCCATAAATAATATCTCTCAAACATAAACTATTAAATCCGAATAAAGAAATGCAATGCAAATCTCATTTTAAAGTATAATCCTAGTAAATTAAGATGGATATGAACTGTTAACCAGGGCGCAGAGTATACTCAGAAGACCAAACATGAAGCTTGTTTAATACATGCAACTAACAGTTGTCTGCCAAAAAAGGGCTGCCAGGTGAGCAGATTGTCATTGCAGGCTAGGCTAATGGATCCTCTAGTGGCTTTTGTTACTGCTCATGTTACACTACTGAAATGATGAGCCTTGAAAATGACACAACATATGTAGCTTCAACTTGTTGGCTACAGGTAATCCTGCTCTTTTTGGTTTCAGAAGCAGATGCAGATGAGACTAGCAATATAAATATGCAAATTGAAATGGTCCCTAGTCAGCGACACAGTGCCTACCTCTAATGGACCTCGTAGAAAGTCTGTTTGCTCAGCTCCTATTTCGAGAGCTACATCCACAGAAGCAAAAGGACGGCTGGCCATCTGCTGTCGCTCTCGCAAAAGTTGCTGAGGAAAGAAAAAAAAAGTACATTAATAAAGTATATTGAAAATTGAATATTTAGTACAGTCAATCAATGATTCATTTAACATCGATCCACTAATGGGAAATGGAGCTTCGGAACTATGTGTTCCAAAGGAGTTCAGTTGTGTGATAACACGGCTTTCTATACTTGGGAAAAAAACATAATAAAACTAGAAATGTTTGCTTGTTTTATGAAGTCACAAGGGAACACCCTGATTCGCTATGTTTCCTTGAGTTCCATGCCATAGAATCAATTACAGGTTGGGCTGGGATTTTCTGCTATTTTTAGTACTGAATACAATAGTCCTCGATTTACAACAGTCCATTTAGTGACCATTTGAAACTACCATGGCACTGAAAAAAGTGACTTATGATAATTGTTCACACTTATGACCAATGCAGCATTCCCAGAATCACATGATCAAAATTCGGACACTTGGCAACTGATTTTTGATGGTTGCAATGTCCCAGGGTCATTTCATCACTTTCTGTAACTTCTGCCAAGCAAAGTCTATAGGGAAGCCAGAGTCACTTAACAACTGCATTACCAATTTAACAACTGCAGTCATTCACTTAACAACTGTCACAACAAAGGTCGTAGAATGGGGCAAAACGCACTTAGCAAATGTCTCATTTAACAACAGAAATTTTCAGCTCAATTGTGGTTGTAAGTCGAAGGCTACCTGTACATTTCTTAGAGATAAGCTATTAGGAGCACAGGTTGAAAACAGCCAGTTCAAAACGTACTTCTTTTTCTTAAAAATTCTAGAGTCTCACATTTGTTTTCACTTGGGGAAAAAATTAGAAGGTGGAAAGTGAGAGTTATGTCGAAGGTACTATTTCTTCTAAAAATATGCACTATTCCTTACTGCTCTCTGCCCACTCACACACATCTATTTACTTCTCATATTTATATAGGAGAATTAGTATGAGCTATGGTTTCAAACTGTGTTTAATTATTATTATTTTTTTTTTCATTGAAACTTATTAGAAAAAAAATGCTAAATAATCATCTCCATCTTTGCATATTATTTGTACAGGAAGTATTAGAAATTTCAGTGGTAGAAGAGGAATTAGAAGAGAAGATGACAATTTAATTGTTTAGCAGCAAAAGTAACCATAATAAAAGGAGAAGATGGCATGGATTGAATGGAAAATCATCATAGTTCTAATACAGTTTTCCTTCTAGAAATTCCAAATCTTATTGATGACAGAAATCCTGTATGACAAAATTTGATGACTTAACAACACTGGTATAATGTGATAAGGTCAATATCAAGAGTCATTCTTGAAAAAGTGATCGTGCTTACATATAAAAATTGTTGAAAGCTTCTTTTAATCAAAATAAATTGTGGTCACATTCTTTTGCTCTGTTAATTGCTGTGTGAAACTTTATTTTCTCAGATATTATTTTGGTGCTCTACCTAAAATTACATTTATTTGCATCTGTGTTTGCTGTATAACTTGAATTCTGTTACACGAAAGCCAAAGGCAATTCAGTATAGCAACTTTGAGTGTTAAGGCTTCAAAGCGAAGTAATACATTATTATACAAGTTATCATTTATAAAATTAGCCGGCAACCAGTGTGTCATGTCACTGTCTAGTTCTGAATATGTTATAAAAAACACATATATCATATTTCACAATTATCAAATGTTCCTCACATCCATGCATATAACATTTTTCTAAACAAAGAGCACATGTGAAAAATCACAGCAAGCAAGTATGACCTGAAATCGTATATCATGGAACAACTCTCTGAATCCATCCTGGGAACAAGACCTTTCAGCCTTTAGATTCCCTGTGTATTTGTACTGAACTGTAGTCTGATGGAGTTATTACTAATGGTGTCTGCAGATGCTTAAGCACAGTCCCTTCTCTGATTACTTAAACATGAAGAATAATGTCTGAGTACTAGAGAACATTATTACACCGGAGCCAGTGCAAAAGACTCATACTAGACACAGGATGTCAGAAAATCCAATGGCAGGCGCAAACAACCAGATTCACACACAAAGAGTTCAATTAGCTGTTTTATTGCTCAAGCCTATACATAGAGATCTCCTCAGACTGATGTTTGCAGCTGGGTGATATTAGATAAGATTTTCAACAACATTCAAGGTAGGTTGAACTTTGCCCTTTCTACCCACTTAGGGACTCTAGACTAATTCCCCATTTGATTCTTCCCCTGGCTCAAACAGTCTGTCTCCTATCCACCGATATCACAAGTTATTCAGTAAGCCACAATGTACACCCTTCCAAGCTAATTTATATTTTTCTTTCAACCTATAATAATAATACTAATTAAACAAAGCAAATAAAAATGATGAGCAGCACTAAATAATACAAATCTTACTTCTATGCATTTGAAAAACTAATAAAGGCAATATTAAATATTTAAGTCAAATTAGTTGCCCAATTAAGTTTAGTTGCTTGCTTCTTTATGTGAATTGAGTTTGGCTGCATTTAGAATGAATTGCCTGAGCTGAATTCTGTACATACTTAAAATAGTACACCTAGATACTAAAGGATTCCAGAGGAAAATATTACAATAGGCTTGTAGGGCATCAGGGACAGGCAAACAATGAAGGCATGAAAAGGGGCTGCTTTAGGGCTTGTTGGAACAAGAGACTTAGGCTCCCCTTGTCTTCAAACTTAAAAGGGAAAATGGTCCTTTGAGGCCATCATAGCTAGTTGAAGTGAAGGCAAATAGAGGAGGAAGAAGTGAGAGACAGAAAGATGCTGTTGCTGTTACTACTCTCCCCTCCAGTGCATGTCTGCTTGTATTCTGAATTGGAAATGATTGTGAAAAGGAGATATCCTGAGGGAGTTTATGTCCACTGTGAAGCTGTTGGGAAATGGTCATAAGAACCTTCTCTTCCTTATCTTTTCCTTCTCTTCAATTGCTGTCCAGGAAGCTGAATGTTCTTATTTTTGAAGGCCCATCTGAAAGCTACTTACACAAGTTGCTAAGATTTGCTCGGACAATATATTTCCTGGCTTTGATGTGTGGGCTGAACCTCAATCCAAGCTAAGTTCCTAGGCACTACTATCTACTATACATTACTAATACTATTTGTTTTAATACAAAAAGAAATCTGTGCTTAGGCTTAATGTGACCATTCACAAAGGGGACAGAGAATAACTTTGAACACTTTTTTTAAAAAAATTGATTTATATGCCGCCCTTCTCCAGAGACTCAGGGCGGCTTACAATGCGTTAGCAATAGCCTTCATACTTTTGTATATTTTTATACAAAGTCAGCTTATTGCTCCCACAAACTGGGTCCTCATTTTACCTACCTTAGAAAGGATGGAAGGCTGAGTCAACCTTGAGCTTGGTGAGAATATATTGATTAAGTTAGAAGGTCAAAAACAAAATTTTAAAAAATGTTCCTTTGCTGAAAATAGTAATCCGCTGAGTAGATTTTAAATCCTAAAATTTATCTTTAAGACTGGGTGAAAGTAAAGTTCTCCAGTGTGAACTTTAATGCAAATGCGCATATGGGTAGACTTGTAATTTTAGGGTGCCAGTGGATCCTTTCCTGATGACCATTCACTTCTGTCTATCACTTAGACCAGGTCAAACTTGATTTCATTGAAGAAATTGATCAAGTTGTGTTTGACCTTGGAGGGGGCAGAGTGTGTATGGGCGGGGGGGGGCATGCTCAGCTTAACATCACTCGTGTTGGGGGCACCTGTGGTGGCCAAGTGTTAAGGCAGGACTTTCCTCAGACCCTCCCTCACTTTACTGTACAGTACTTGGTAAGTGTAGGTAGTCCTAGACTTACGACTACAATGGAATTTTGCCCCATTTTAGGACCACTCTTGCCACAGTTGTTAAGCAAATCACTGCAGTTAAGATAGTAACACGGTTGCTAAGTGAATCTGGATTCCCCATTGACTTTGCTTGTGAGAAGTCAAAAAAGGAGATGGGGATGTTGCAATGGTTGTGTGAAAAATAGACATAAGTCACTTTTTAGTGCCGTTGTAACTTCGAATGGTTGCTAAACGAATGTTGTAAGTTCAGGACTACCTGTACAAAAATCACTACGGCCAGTGAGGTATAGCTGGCAGTCATTTGGAAGTTCTCTAGATTCTCAACAAAAGAAACAGGGATATTTCATTTCTTTAAATAAATTAGTGGGGCATCTAGCCAATCCATTGCAGCAAGAGAAAGAAAAAGAAAAGGAGAAAGGCAAATCTAATCTTTCTTATCAAAATTTGGTCAAGATTAAACAGTCAGTCAGAAGCCAAGAAGATTGTGGTATTCCACAATCAAATATAGATACAAAGTTAATTTACACAATGTATTCTCATTCCTTTCAGGTTTGTTGTCTTCTATTGTCAAATCACTTTTATTTTTTTAAAAGAAAAAAAGAACTTATTCTCTGCCTGAATAAGTTCTTGCATGAATAAATAAATAGAATATGTCAATGCAGTATTATTATGAAATCAGAAAGCATTGTGAATTGTTTTGCTCGGGACCAGAATGACCCAGGAGCAATGAAGAGGATTGGGACTGCCTGATTTGAAATTGTATTTTGCAGCCTGCTGCTCAGTCTAGACAAAAGAATGGCTTTTGCTGAGAAGTAGAAAATTTTAGAATTAGAAGGGCATGATTGGACGTTCAGATAGTAACCCTTTTTACAGGGTAATAAAATTAATGTAGATTTCAAGAATCATTATATTAGAAGTTCCATATTGAGTATATGGAACAGATATAATCCAAACTGTGTCCAAAAATGCTTTTATGGGCCTAATACAAATAGCATTTCACAGGAAAGAAACAGTAGGTAAAAAGCATTGTTGTAACAGGAACATGAAGAATGTAAGATGAAATCAAAAGTCCAATTAGCTGCAGGGAGATTTAGTTTTCAATAGTTTTCATATGTGTAGTTCAGAGAAAGATTTAAGGTAGATAACAGGACATTTGGAATTGAACAGAAAAAGATGTTGAAGTTGAATTATACATATACAAATGAACATGTAATTGCTAAAATGAATTAACTTATATGAAATTTGACACAAAAAAAGAACAAGGAAAAGACTTGTGCAATAAAATCGGCTAAGAACTTTGGATACAATATAGTGATGGAACAATGGAAAAATAAAAGGATTGAAATTTACATTGTTGTTAACTTCAGAAAATATTTTTTATAAAATGATGTACCATTGACATATGATTCCAGAAACATTGTCTATAATGTTTAAAGATACCTCAAATTTATGTTGGAAACATGAACAACATGAAGGTTATGTTATCTTGGTGGACTTATAAAAAAACCCAGACATTTCTGAATTTTATTATAGACTACTATACATAAAAATGGAAAAAATCTGAAATACATTCACAGGAGAATGGTTGGTGAAGATAACAGAACTACCAGAGATGGTAAAATTAACTTGTTTGGTTTGAGAAAGATCAACTAGATTTATTAGTGACTGGCAGCCATTCACTGATTTTTTGCTATTTATTTATTTATTTATTGCAATTTATAGGTTTGAAGATTAGAAATGATTCGTGAAAGAAGGAAATTATGATGTAATCTCAGAGGTAGATGGCTAAAATGTAACCATAGTGGTTATAAAATATAAAATATAACTACTGTCAAAAAGATTGGAAGATGCTTCTTCTTGTCCTCTCCTGTGCTGTCTCACTCACAAACACACATACATGTACAAACGTAACTATGTTTTACTGAGTTTATTAATATTCCCAGCAACTCCTTCACCAAAAACCCAAAATCCCAGAACTACCCCAATTAAGTCCAGCCACAAGCATATCAATGCTAGTCTACAGAGCAATGGCCAATGAGGCCTCAAGGCCCTTGAAAGTTTCCCAATTAAAAGAAACCCATCAGGAAAAATTAAATCCACAATACAAGAGGGTTCATGAGGCAAGGAAAGTCCAGTGTTCACAAGGCACGATCCAAGTCAAGGCATGGTATCGCTCCAAAGCAAGGCAAGAATCACAATGACCAGAAAAATAGCTGACATCTCATCACACTCCTCTTCCGTCTCCCGTCTCCTTTTTTTCTATTTTATTTCTTACTTTACTATTTGCCTTATAGTCTTCCTTTTTTTCTAATTTTTATATTGTTTTTATCTTGCAAAAAATTCTTCAATACAAATTATATATACAGGTGAAAATCAAAATATTAGAATATCATGCAAAAGTTTATTTATTTCAGTAATGCAACTTAAAAGGTGAAACTAATATATGAGATAGACTCATTACATGCAAAGCGAGATAGTTCAAACCTTGATTTGTCATTATTTTAATAATTATGGCTTACAGCTCATGAAAACCCCAAATTCACAATCTCAGAAAATTAGAATATTGTGAAAAGGTTCAATATTCTAGGCTCAAAGTGTCCCACTCTAATCAGCTAATTAAATCATAACACCTGCAAAGGGTTCCTGAGCCTTTAAATGGTCTCTCAGTCTGGTTCAGTAGGAATCACAATCATGGGAAAGACTGCTGACCTGACAGTTGTGCAGAAAACCATCATTGACACCCTCCATAAGGAGGGAAAGCTTCAAAAGGTAATTGCAAAAGAAATTGGATGTTCCCAAAGTGCTGTATCAAAGCACATTAATAGAAAGTTATGTGGAAGGGGAAAGTGTGGAAGAAAAAGGTGCACAAGCAGCAGGGATGACCACAGCCTGGAGAGGATGGTCAGGAAAAGGCCATTCAAAAGTGTTGGGGACTTTCACAAGGAGTGGACTGAGGCTGGAGTCAGTGCATCAAGAGCCACCACACATAGACAGATCCTGGACATGGGCTTCAAATGTCGTATTCCTCTTGTCAAGCTGCTCCTGAACAACAAACAACATCAGAAGCGGTTTACCTGGGCTAAAGACAAAAAGAACTGGTCTGTTGCTTAGTGGTCCAAAGTCCTCTTTTCTGATGAGAGCAACTTTTGCATCTCATTTGGAAACCATGTCTTTCCAGAGTCTGGAGGAAGAATGGAGAGGCACACACTGCAAGATGCTTGAAGTCCAGTGTCTGGAGGTTTCCACAGTCTGTGTTGATTTGGGGAGCCATGTCATCTGCTGGTGTTGGTCCACTATGCTTCATTAAGTCCAGGGTCAATGCAGCCACCTACCAGGAGATTTTGGAGCACTTCATGCTTCCTTCCGTAGATGAGCTTTATGGGGATGCCGACTTCCTTTTCCAGCAGGAATTGGCACCTGCCCACACTGCCAAAAGTACCAAAACCTGGTTCAATGACCATGGGATTGGCCAGCAAACTCGCCTGACCTGAACCCCATAGAGAATCTATGGGGCATTGCCAAGAGAAAGATGAGAGATATGAGACTGAACAATGCAGAAGAGCTGAAGGCCGCTATTGAAGCATCCTGGTCTTCCATAACACTTCAGCAGTGCCACAGGCTGATAGCATCCATGCCATGCCACATTGAGGCAGTAATTGATGCAAAAGGGGCCCAAACCAAGTACTGAGTACATATGCATGCTTATACTTTTCAGAGGTCCGATATTGTTCTATGTACAATCCTTGTTTTATTGATTTCATGTAATATTCTAATTTTCTGAGATTGTGAATTTGGGGTTTTCATTAGCTGTAAGCCATAATCATTAAAATTATGACAAATCAAGGCTTGAACTATCTCGCTTTGCATGTAATGAGTCTATCTCATATATTAGTTTCACCTTTTAAGTTGCATTACTGAAATGAATAAACTTTTGCACGATATTCTAATTTTTTGAGTTTCACCTGTATATATATTTATATTTTAAAAAAAGAACAAGACCCACAATTCAGATGTGAATTTGCAAACAGAAGGACAGCACAGGCCAAGAGAAAGCAAAAGCTCACAAAACAATCCTGAATATTTTGAGCTTTAAAATGGGTATTGAACATCAATACTAAAAGGTACAAGAACAAGGTACTTCCTCTCAGAATCTAATGCTTACTAGGCTATTCTTGGTATTCTAGATTGTCATACAGTTTCTAAATTGTTCTACTGTAAATTGTTGATGGCAAACTATTATCTATTCAGGTGCCTTCATTGTCCATGACCATAAAATCATGATTGATGCCCAACTAATCAGAATTCCACATCGGGCCATATACCTGCTCAGTTCATCTACTATGTGAGCCTGCCTTATGAGTCATTATGCAGTTACAATCAGGTAATCAGTGAAATATACTTAGATGATGCCTAAACAAACATTTGAATATCTCTGCAGTATAAAGATGTTTTCATGTCTGTCATTGTTCTCACCTGTGCACCATTCTGATTACAGGCAGCACTCTATAGTTTAAAGTTCAAGCTTTAAATGGTTTCATACATAAAAGTACCGCTGGGCTTATAGTGTGCTCAATTTGTTGAAGATTTGCTGTCTGTTGGTTTATGTGGTTTACTAACACCAGCACATATGAATTGGGGCTCAAAACGGGGATACCTCCTCCTGCTAACCTTCACCCAAACATTCTGTGATGCTAACTGAGGGGACTGACTTGATTTAAACTTCCTCTGCTCTTTCTGAAGAAAGAGCTCCTTCCTGGTTTTTAGCATCACTTAACACAATGCAAGGGATAGGAGAAATTCTGTCATAGTATTAATGAAATTATGCCCTCTTATTAAAATTACCCTCCCCATCATTTACTAGCAGATTTCAGATGAGTTTAATATGCACACAAATGTTGCCTTACTGTATAGAGAGTCTAGAATCTCATGGTTTTTATACTGATACTGAGTTATCTTAATAAATAGTAGGTTCAACATATATAGCTGGTGTGTACTGGATCTGTATCCTGCTGGAATTTTGAGACAACAGTTTAGTTCTCAACAAGTTAAATACACTCTTGTAGGGCAAAAATACAAAATTTGTATATACTGGATTTGTGATTATAGCAGAAATATTGTGCCTCATGTATACTACTAAATATTTTTTTGTATATATGGCTTATTTTAAAGACCCCATCATTGGTTCTGTCCTCGGTTTATGAGCATTTGTAGTGTCATCACAGAAAGATTTATTGATTTTTTTATCTTGAGAAACTCCCATCAAGTTATAGCCCACTCATAGAAGAAGACAGAAAGATTTTCAATCAATTAGTGTTATAGGAAGGTATGAAGCTTTACCCTGACATGAACCAATCATGTAAGGGTGAGCAGAAACAATAATTAGAAAGAGAACTTTTCTGTAATATGGTTAAAGATTTCAACTTGTTTAATATCTATGGAGATTCTCTGTCATCCAGGTCATGGTTGTCCCAAAGGTGCTTTTTCAAGAGGCAACTGGACTTTCTACAGAAGCTTCTTGGATGAGAAGCAAAATATCTTCAAAGAAAAAATAGAAAGTCCAGCTGCCTCTTGAAAAAGCATCTTTGGCACAACTTGTTTAATAGCGAAGCCAGGAATATTCAACTTCTTTGTGATCCATGATGATTTACAGCTCAGTTCGTTGGATCATTTTTAATATGGGGCATATTGTAACAATCCATATTTCTGTTCAATATAGTGGTAATTCCTTTACTTTTTTTTAGAAATAAGAAGGGGGGGAGAGAGAGAATGAATGGTATGGTCATTGCAGCATCCCATTATCAGGATTTGTAAGTTTCCCTACTATCTTGCCACCACAAAGTAAATGAGGAAGCTGATAGGAAATTGTAAGTCAAAGTCACATGAAGTTCTCACTTAAAGAACCTGTAAGGATTCACTTAATAATATAACTAGGGACTGATGTAACTGGTTTCACTAAGCAGTGATGTGATGTGATGTGATGTTAGGATTTAAGACTACATCATGAAAGAAAGTCAATTCATTACTGACATTAAGAGAGGACTATCAATACAGTGGAAAAAAAATCATCCTTGAGATCGTGCCTGAAACTGGCAATCATAATTGAAAATGTTTATACAGTAATTTGTACCTTTCAAAGGCTGGACATAAACTGTGGTGTGGATGTTAGCTAATTGTATTTGATTCACCATACCAGATATCTATCTCCTGGTTTTTTCCACATTACAACAGCCAAAATCATCTCTAGAACACTTGTATGAAGTATCTCAAAGGCGAGTCTGTTAAAATTTTAATTCTATAACAAGATGGAAACTAATTTGTTTAGGATTATTTAAATCCATAAAAGGTCGCCAAAGCATTGTATTATTAAATAGGATTTTTGACTGGGGATTTTGAATATTTCATAATATACCAGCTAACAAAAGGTTTCAGTCTAAACTGTATAGGAAATGCAAACAACAGAGTTTTATGACATTTTTGGCATAGGATTTTGTAGATAATAACAACCATTCATTATAATCAAAGTAAGGTGGTTGCAAAATTATTGTTGTTTATATTCACATGCTGTTGTCACTGTAGTGAACAAACATAATTATCCATTTGGGAAATAGGACCTGTTGTGGATGATGATGTCTATGATTATCCTAGATTAGACATTTTGGATAATTCATTTTAATAAATATCTAAATCAAATAGATAAAAAGGTTGATTCTGCAGAGGTCACCAATATATGCAATATCATTAACTCTTCAAGTAGGAAAAGATACTGTGTTCCATTCATTTAAATGTATGAAATCAACTCTCTCGTTTGCAAGGTTATAGTCTAAAAACAAGGATATAAATATGTAGCAGTGTACCATTTATAGTAGCTTTTAAAAATAGTAACTAAATCAGAATGAGTTAATTAGCAATAAACCTTTTATCATAGCAATATAGGAAAAACCTTTGACGCCTTCATTCTGTATTCAGGACTTTGTTTGGGGATAAAGGGTGAGAATAAGAATAGAGAATAACAGACAGCAATGTTTTACAATAAATTTGGCCATGAAGAAAAAGGTTATGGCCATGAAGAAAAAGGTTACTAACTAAAAGTAATAATTCATGGGATATGGTATTTCTAAAATACAGTTCCAATATACTTAATGCTTTAATGTATAAGCTTTAGCTTTTAGTGTAACAATAATTTTTAAAAGGTCAAAGTTTATTAATGTAACATTTTCCTCAAACAATCTCCTGTTATCTACATCAGGATATTTTGAAGTATACAGTTGGTGGGAGAATAAAAGGAGGAAGGTATACAAAATCAACTTTCAGGGTTCAAGTGAAATTCTCCAAGAGAAAATAATCCTACCAAGTTTAAGGCCATTATGTGGTAAGGTGTGGATGATTACTGTAGAAAAACAGAAGAAAGGGGAGAGGGAATGACAATCTGAACAGTTGTTCCACATTCATCACAATCCATATGTCAAAGAATCTTGGGGAACCCTCCATAGGATGACGTAATAAAGTGAAAGATGTCCATATATAGATATGCATCAATATTTCACACAAGCTGTCCTGATGAGAAATGCCATCTGTAACAACCACTCACTTTGGAAAACTAAAAGTGGGGCAGATATGTATACCTTGCAATTGATTTTGTAGCTTGCATATAATGCTAGAACTGAATATTATCTTTAAAAAAATAAATAAAATAAATAAAATGGGCTCACTTGTAGGAAAACTCAGTATGAATTAAGCACAACGCTTACAATTTAATCCATGGCAATACTGAAGCCAGAATCTCTCAGACAATGTAGTGCAGCTGGTTGAGATAGCAAAATGTCCTTGGCTGGCTCATAGTGAACTCTTAATACAGAAAATTGTCTATTTCCAAACACGGGGTGAAGGAGGGCAACCCAGCCAACTGCAAGTGGAACAGCTGTGCAATTCTGCTTACATAGCCAGAAACAGAACATTAACTTAAATGCTATCTTAACTATACAGATGAGGTCTTATTTGGTTGAAAAATTGCTAGCTATTATTTTTTTTTAAAGGCACTTTGTATAACTACTTATACACCAAATGTATAATGTAAATCCCAGTAAATCTTGATGTAGGAGGGAAAATGGCTAATTACATGTTCGTTTTGTTTTGTTTTGTTTTGCAGGAGCTACAAACTATTTCTGCCATATGACAATTGACACTTTTACCATCATAATACATCTTCAAAATGATAATTTCAAATAAGCATTTTTACAAATGTGACAATGTCCAAAAACTAGTGGAAAGTTTTTATTTCAGAAATGATACATACGACTTTTCTTCATGCAATTTTTTTAACCTACTAGATCACTACTTGTAAATTCCATTTCCCATTTTAAAAATAACAAGAAATTAATTTAAAATCGTATTTATATTTGTGCAATCAAATTAACAATATAAATATTTCTGAAATGAAATATATTCAATGAAAATAGGTATGAGTAGTGCCTTCACATTGAAGTAGTGCCTTCAATGGCGTATCACAGTGTCTTCAAGATGCTTTGTTCAACATCAGCCAAGATCTAGAAATAGTTAGTGAATGATAATAAAATATCTAGATTTCGCAGATAATGACTAAATATTATCACTTGGGTCTTAAAAAGTATATGGATTAAATTATCAATTTATCAATTATCTATGGTATTTTGAAACTCTTCCAGAAAAAAAATTAGATAATGTGATGGAAAAAGGAAGGCACAAAATTTCCAGCAAATTTTATTCCAAGGCAGTAGTACTGTCTTATATGATAACTATATTATGTGGCGAAAATGTGAGAAGTGTTTTCTAATTCTGAGACAGAATGGGAGGACAACTGATAATCCTAGTGTTAACAATACGATGGTAGAGCCTTTCCCACTGGTCAGTGGACAGTACAAGCTATTTTTCTTTCCAAAACTTTCTCTGCTAGTATTATGCACAGATGTAGCATAGTTGCTGGGGCACTCATAGATCTGGCTCACAAGGTGCTTAGATCTGGCCCATGGGGCCACCCTGGAAACAGCAAAAAAAAAAAAAAATGGCCCATCGTGCCATCCCGCACACACAACCCCCAAGCTCCATTTTCGCTGGCAGAGAGCTAGCAAAACAAACTAAAAACAAAACAAAAGGAGAAATGTTTCCACTTTTGCATTTGAGCATGCAAGAAGGGACAGGAAAGGAGAAAAGGAAAGAGGAAAGACAAAGAAAAGCAAGGAACGAAAAAGAAGGAAAGAGGGGAACGAAGATGAAAGGAGAATGAGGAGGGAAGGAAAAAGAAGAGGAAGGAAGAGAGGGAGGGAGAGAGGGAGGGAGGGAGGGAGGGAGGGAGGAAGGAAGGAAGGAAGGAAGGAAGGAAGGAAGGAAGGAAGGAAGG
>WNWU01000032.1:3598802-3633425 GCA_012654045.1 Ptyas mucosa
TTCTATTCTATTCTATTCTATTCTATTCTATTCTATTCTATTCTATTCTATTCTATTCTATTCTATTCTATTTCTGTTGAATCTCATATTTGTTTGCTTTTCTTTTAAATGTTTGTAGCTTTGTGTATACCCTGTGAACACTTATTTTACAGGAGCAAGGGACACATTGTGATATGTTGCAATCCCTATAAATTATATAGAATCTTGCAACTGAAAAAGGATTGCCTTTATATTTTACTTTAGGCAAAATTTATGAACTGAAAATCAGAGGAAAATGTCTCTTTGAAGTCCTTTCAAAAGTAAACATTGTGAAATTTGAAAGGATAAATACTCTTGATATCAAATACACTTGACTATTTAACCAGTGTACATATTTCTTTATTATTACATCAATTAGATTCAATCTTTCTTGTCTGCATTAAGTGACAGCTACAATGATCAACTATGTGAATATAGAATAAGTAACACTAGAATGTCCTATATTAGGTTTTGATTAATGCAAACTGTTTCCAACTATTTTTCAGTGAATATTTTATGTTACACCATGTATATGGAATCTAGATAATAATAATTGGAAATAATTGGAATAATTAGAAATCATTGCAATTTTATCACAAAAATAAAAATAAAAAGTGACCATATTATAAGTCAGAAACAGACACATTGTCCTATTTGGTTTGAGAAAAATAATATAAATATAAAATTAAAATTACATTAAAATAATATGCCATTGCCCATAATGATATGATGACTACATTTTCTAGTAATCCTGTCCTTTAAGACAAAAATCAGCACACACAAGCTTAGCACCAAAGCTGTATTTACAACAAAACTGAAATGGATCACAGTATACAAATAAGCACTGTTGTAAAAAAAGTGGGAGGGCAATGCAAAGCAGTAAGTTGAAGTCAAACAAAGGCTTGCAAATGAAAATGCTACAGCTGTTGCTCTACTCATTTCACCAACGAGTTTTGTGGTGGAGCGGTTCTCCCTCTGCTCTATATTAACCAATCAATAAATTGAACTGAAAGATGTTTTAAGCAGGCCAGTCAACCATTAGATAATGCAGCTCTTAGCCAGGAGGTAGATCAAGACAGAACGCAGTGTAGAATCATTACATGTTCACAATCACTCCAAGTCCACAATCACTCCCCCTCCTCTTGAATTCCCATTGACTCTTATCTAGTGCTAATTTAGTGCTAATCATTAGTTGACCAGATTCTTATGTATAGGTTTGAGCAATAAACCTTCTTAACTGGAACTTACCGTACAGTCCTGATTCTTTGCACCTGACGCCAAGAGACATATTTCCTCATATGTCCCTGACTCTACGATGTTTTCACAAATTGTAAAAAACATTATTTTAGCAGGCTGTGGGATAGCATTAGACGATTATGTATTCTGGTTCCTGTTATCAAGATTTAATTAGTTATCCTTCCCTCAATGTATTGTATGCATTTGGCTTTGGTTTTCTTTCATTACTTCCATTGACTTTTAAAAAATTCTAATCTGAAAGCTACCTAAGAGTTACTTTGTTGGTTGAAACAACATACAAGTTGGAAAATAAAGGAAGTAGGGATCTTTAAGGGAAGGATCTTTTGGCTTGAAAAGATTTGCCTTTCAATAACAAATAAGAGACTATTAGGAAGCCCACAGCCATTATAGAAGATACAGTTTTCTGGGGATAGCATGAAGAAAAATACCTAAGAGAAACAAATATATTTTTTTATGTCAGTTTGGTCACACAATAAATATGTTTTATGACAACCATAGATCTCTGGCAGACTTTGCTAATAGTTTGTACAGTGCAAATCCTCTAGGGCGTGCTTTCCTTCAATGAGGTTTGAATGAAGCATTTCTTTACAGCAGCTCTGGGAAGTATCTTAGAACCACCTCTGCTTCACCTCTAATGAAGCAATGTTCCTTTGCTTTCTTCGGCTTCTTGGTCTTGACAAATACTATAAAAAGCCTTACTTGGCCTTCTCTGCCAACTTTGCCCCAAAGCTTTGGTGAGTGCTGTAAAATGGCAACCATTTATCTTCTCTTATGCTTATCCTGCTTTGAGAAATACCTCTTGAAGACATGCCATTCACCTTCTTTGGCTATTTTCACATTAATTTTTTTGATAAATGTTGGGGAATTAAACCTGTCTTCTCCAGGATTCGCCTGCCAGACCTGGAAAATACCTCTTCTCACTTTGGCTAGTGATAGATAGGGGGCAGAAAGAAAGTTTGACCCAATATATATTTGGTTAAAGGACATCACGTCAAGTGCACTGATAATGTTACCTAGTTTGATAATGAAATTTCTGCAAGAAACAACCAAACTGAGATAGCACAAAGGATTCTATAGAAATCAGTCTTTTTGTTTTGAAGAACAAACATTCTCACACTACAAATTGTTGATAAATCTGTCACAGAATTATGAGATAGTCTTCCTTAATTCTTGCCAAATGCTTCCAGACAGAATGGCTTCAGCAATCCCAGAGTGCACTGGAACCACTATCGCACCCCTTCCTCTCCAGACTAGCATCCAAGTGCCATTACCATATGTTGGACAGCTTCAGCAAGTGCTCCTTGTACTTTGGACAATCCTCCATTTTCTGAAGCTGTCCAGCCACAAAATATTCTGGCTAGAGTATAGAAAAAATATTTACTAGGCCTAAGTGAGATAATTTACAGATTTCCCTTCACAAAGAGATTTGTGCCAATAAAGCAACATGGTTTTCTTTATCAAAACAAAGCCGCAATGTTATTTGCTTGTCAAAACACTGATCATGTAGAAAAACTCCCAAAAATCAATATATACTATGTATGCTATGCCCACAACAGAAAGCACACATAAAATTGTAAGTTAGATATATAAAACAAATCTTCAAATCTCCCAATGGTCAAACTGAGGGTAAAATGAGGACCCGGTTTGTGGGGGCAATAAGCTGACTTTGTATAAAATATACAAAAGTATGAAGGCTATTGCTTAACGCATTGGAAGCCGCCCTGAGTCTCCGGAGAAGGGCGACATATAAATCAAATTTTTAAAAAAACCAAAAAAAAACCCTAATCACTCTTGAATCCCTTAGTATGTGTTTTCTGAAGTCTTCCAGGATGATGTCTTAAGCAAGTATTTTGAAAAGATGCTTAGAAGGGAAGCTGAGATGTGTATTTCTAGCCCAAATTCAAGACCACTCAAATTGTTTCACTGAGCAAATTACTTATTCCAGTGATGCAAATATAGTTGTCTCCAGGGCATAACTTGCTTAATCAAAATGAATCTATTTTTATCTTTATTTATTTGTAATGTAGTTGGGTTTCAATTTAAAATTGAATTGAACAAACAATATGATAAAGCAAATGTATAAACTGAGTTCTGTTTTACGTAGCCCATCAAACACCCAGAAAGAGACAACTTCAAGAAGTTTTAACATGTACTGGTTATAAAAAAATTACACACATAAAAATATTATACTCTACTCTTCTCTCTCTCCCTCTCCCTCTCCCTCCCTCTCCCCCTCCCCCTCTCCCCCTCCCTCTCCCTCTCTCTCAGATCTTTGTCCTGTATCACTAAACCTTGTACAATAAACTACAAGAAACTTTATTTCTGAAAATAGGCAACACGGACCATCTTACAAACAATACTCTAGGTCATCAGAAAATCTATCAGATATCATTTCTTTAGAAGAATGAAAGAGAAGACAGATTCTACTAGCATTAATTATTTATGTTTGGCAGAAAAACAGGACAGAACAATTGGAGATGACATCAGATTAGCATTTGGTGTTAACCACTGGGGGAAAGGAACAGTGTTTATTAGTCTCCTTTGAAAAACTCATCTTGTGTTCTGGACTGCATTATTTATTTGTTTAAGCCAACAGGCTCTTCATCAGCTTCTGTCTTTCCTTATGTTCTCATTTCCCTGCAAATTTATGATAATCAAGGCCTTTTTAACAGATGTTCCTCCAGACTCATTAACTTCTGAGCTTTGTTGTTTATATAATTCAGAAAAGCTAGTTTATTACAGACAACAAGCAAAAAAAATTAAAAATAAAGAGCGTATATCATAACACTGAATTCCAACCATGTACAATGTATGAAGATTGGAGGAATATTACTATCAATACATGCTTTCTCAGGTGAAAGAAGGAGTTCCTAATATCTCCAGCCAGAAAGATCATTTACTCCTACATGACTTCTGGCAAACAAGTGTGAGTATTTGCAAGCAATCCAAATAGATGCTTGCTGGGTTATTGACCAGAGTCTCAAAAGAACACAAGACTTGCCAGACGATAAGCTCTTTAATTCTTTTCTTCCTGGTGGATGGGGCAAAATACATACAGTATTTATGAAAATAAAACAGCCCCTAACTATTTCAGCAATATACTGTAAATACGATCCTCTAAGAGAAAGGAAGAGATAAACTACAGATAGGAAAGGAAAGAAGTGAAACAAACTGACTTTGTAGTACAAACATGCAATATTTTCATAGAAAATAATAAGTGCAATAATTTGGACCACATCATGTAATCCATCCCTGCATTATCTTGCTAAAAGACTATAATAAATTATTTCTGGAAACTCTGCAAGACCATAAAACAGTTCATTTCTTCAGTTTTCCCACAAGAAGTGATCCTGATAGAAATGCCTCTTTTGAGCACGACCAATCCAAATTCCTCATCGTAAACAAGTTACACTTAATATCAAGGTAAATGCATTATCTGTCATAAATAAATTAATAGCTGGGATTTGTATTAAAAAGTTACAGACTCAAGAATATTTAATGACCAAGGTATTCTTGGCCAAGACAAAAAGTGACACGGATGATGAAGTGAGAAGTCTCACTTTCCATCTCTGAAGGCTTATAGGCAAAGAGCCAGGTCTTTATTACTCTTCTAAACAACAGAATTGAAGCCATTCAAATCTCAAGGGGAACTTCATTTTGAGGGCAGGTGCTTCAATAGAGAAGGCACACTTCTGGGTGTGTCTATGACATTCTTTAATCTCAGGCATGCCAACTCTGCATGATCTAATTGGCCAAATATTATGGGAGACAGGCAGTTCTTCATTAGAATATATTAAGTATTGGAATATATTAAAATGCTAATAAAATTCTCTACCCTTTAATTACTCCTTGAATTTTAAAGATCAAATAATCCAAATTTGTACAGGCCCAAATAATTCATAATATGGCCTCATTAGCACACACCACTGCTGTTATTGCTACTGCTGCTGCCACTAGTGCCTAATTTCATGTATTTATGCTTTAAGCATGACATTCAGTGACATAACAGTATAAGGAAATCAAATTATTATCCATTTGTTCCGTTATTCTTGGGTTATAAAATACATAAGCTTTAAAAACAGATATACCATATAGGCATGATAAATTCCAAAACTATTGATTCTGGAGCTTTGAATGTAATGACCTATTTAAAAAAAAAAATCAGGTCCACGGCTAAAAATTCTGAGGATTCTGTCACTCTATAATGCAGATTTTCAGAAGAAAAATGAGAAACTAATTTAAGTCCAGAGGAATTTGTGAAAGATGGTGACCAGCTGGACTCCAAATGAAATAAAAAGCAACTGATGGATTTGTTCAGCAGAAAGAGTGATAACTAAGATTTAATAAAATAGCTATTGTTAATGTTTGAAAGGATAAATGGTACAACAACTTTGGTCCAGACAGCCAGAGGTGTAAGGACAACTCTAAAATAATGCCAACATTTCCAAAGTTAAATTAAAATTAAATATTGTTTGTTTTTTCAAACAATACGCCAGATCTCACACTATTAAAAAAAATCTTACAGAAATTTTACATGATACTGTGCAATATTTTGACATTCAAGTTGATATTACTGAAATCTTGCCACATTTGATTTTAGCTATTTTTTTTCTTTTTTTTTAAAGAGACTTTGAATATGATTGTATGAAATAACCTCTAAAAAGGCTGCTGACTGCAACTCCAGAAAATAGAACCTATGCCAGTAATAAAAGAGAAGTCTTCTAAACTGGGTAAATTCTACCAAATTGATTGATGGTCCATTAAATAATAGAAAGTAAAACTTTGTCCATTGCCCTGTTTGATGAAATCTATTTTCCAGAAATCTATTCTTCAATATGGCATGCAACTCTGCCATTAAAGAACTGAAGCGAACTCCTTCTTTTATACCTAGCTGATTTTCCGCCAGCTAATTACACTGTTTATCATTCTTCCTTAACCTTGCATAACTGCAATTCCTAAAATTATCAAGGATTGAGAATCACAGTTCTAAACTATCTAGAAGACACCAGGAATAGGAGAAGATGTGTTGAACCTTTAAATATGGTTGAAAAAAAATACACTATAGCTTCAAATTACTAATTGGGAACCATTATACAGAACACAATGTAAGAAATCTAATTCAACATGAGGCCAATTTTATCATATACCTGGAAAGCCAGACAGTATTACCAAATGGCACCCAAGCCCAAGCCTGAGAAAGTCTTCTCTTCTCTCTATATATATATTCTTCAATTGCAGAATGCAGGGTGCCAACCAGATGGTATGTACTATATTTTCAGAAACATGAAATTCCCACTAATATTAGTAGCAAACTACAACACATTTTGGGATATGATTAAATACAAGCTGCAATTAAAAAGCAAGCAATAGAAGTTTATGTTTTAAGATTTAGACTGTGAATGAATTTTGGCTATTAACAAAGAAATCTTATACTAGGAATACTATATGCAAAACTTTATTTCATAAAAACCAAAGAGGTTGAATTTAAATTTGTTGATAATAAATAAGTTTATACAACCTATCAAGATAAGGTCTATCTTTAGTAGGAGGCAGGAAGAGCAGATCTGGGACTTTAACATCCAATTCTAAAATAAGAAAGGAATCTAACAGGAGCACTTTTTATCCTACAAATGTATTTTTCATTTCAAAGAAAATGTGATGATGCTGATATTATATTTTTGGGATCATTGTGGGGCAAATCTTAAAACACAACATAAAGGTTAGATTTCAAATCTAATGCAACTATAGCACAGGATATAAATTATTTGTTTTTTCTATCCCTTCACAATAGGTATCAACAATGCTGGTCCTTTAATAAAGCAGGGTGGTGGTTGTTTTTTGCATCACTGAATTATAAGCTTCTGAACAAAGAGTGCCTGATGTATTTATATTGTTTTGTGTCTCCCTAACTGTGTTCTATTTTGCTAACTAGCTGCCCAACTTAACTGTGATTAGATATATATTGTCAGCAAATTATTCAATAGGAAGCAAATATTTTGCTTTATTGTTGTGTTAAGAATAGAATGTGTTATGGATTTAATTTTAGAAATACTTCAGACATTTGTTTTTCTGTCCATGCTACACATAATAAATTATATCTCTACAATTGAGGGAGATGAATAATCTGCACCTTTAAAAAATTCATAAGAAGATAAAGCAAAATATACAAGTAAAAAAAGAGCATATATATAACTCAAAAGTTACAGGAAATATATCCTGTAGGAGTAGGTGGTATACAAGATGAATGAATGGTGGATGGATGGGTGAATAGATGGATGTTGGATAAAGGAAGGATGGAAGAAAGGGAGGGACGGAGGGAGAGAAAAAGGAAGGAAGGAAGGAAGGAAGGAAGGAAGGAAGGAAGGAAGGAAGAAAGGAAGGAAGGAAACTTACAATTTGATATAAGATCCAATGGATAATATTTATTAAATGGTATACCTCAGTACTTCTTCATATATCTCATAATATGAGCAAAATGAACTTGTAATACAAATGAATAAATCCAAACAAATTTACAGGACCTGCTTCCTTTTCCCACAATAAAAATGACTTTTTTTTAAAAAAAATTGATTTATATGCCGCCCTTCTCCGGAGAATGACTTCCTTCAATTCCTTTGAAGGAAAAAATAATTTTTATTTTCCCTTAAAAAGATTAAAGATTCCCTTACTTTTCTGATAATTTTAGAGTTTTTTTAATGCTACATTGCTTGTTCTTTAAATAGAAGAAAAAATAGTAAATTACATTACCATACATTAATGTTTACTTAATAAGATAATATCCATGTTCTCATACTTCAAACTGTTAATAATAACAGTAAATTTTGAATTTCTGGCCTATAACTGAAATTACAAGAAATATTGTACAAACTACAGTATATCATATGCAACATAAAATACAACATCAAATTAAAGTCAAATTATTCCTCAAATACAACAAACCAAGACAAAATAAAGTTGGCATAAAAAACTCAACAAGGTAACATGATAATAGCCAAATAAAAAACAGTGAGCAGAATAATATACTTTACTCATAAGAATATTCTGTATCCACAAACCTCTATGAAACGTATATGTTGAAATTATTGTTAAGTAATCATAAAATAATAATACGTCTTCCACTATAATAGAATATTAAATAATATCATTTTTAAGTCTTTTTGAAATTAAATTAACACAGTCTCTTATGGAAAGGCCAAAAGCAGTTGCTTTCTGTAAACCAAATTCTATCTTTAAATAGATGTTACAATTCAATGAATAAAGGTAACTGCAATGATAGCTTTTTGGTTCATTGTCTGAGTTGTTTGCAGAGACATTAAGAAATCAATAAACTATGAAGATATGCAGTAGCCCCTATGTGAAGAGCTTAAAATACCACGAGAGGGAGCCTAAATTGATACAGATAGTCCTTAATATATGATCAAAATTGGAACTGGAATATTTGAATAAATCTTTGAGCTACTGTGTCAAACAATCATTAAGCAAGATGACACACAACTGCTTCGCTCAATGATTACAATCCCAGCTCTCCCAGTTATAACAGAATGTTAAAGGAAAATCAAACAGGTGCTTTAAGTACATCTAAGTGGCCACTGTTTTCAAGGCCCACAATGCAATGTATCATAACAAACACTGAAATAAGTAGCCTACCTCCACTTACCGCTGACCCTGCTTTGCTGCCCCATAAAATCTGATAAAATAAGTTTGCTTTCCTAGCTAAGGAAGATAGTGATAGCATCAGGAGTGTACTTGTGACAGCAGAGTAGGTTTGTAAGTGGCATTGACTGCAATATGCTGAGGATTCATTATACAAAAGATATACAAATCTATGGATAGCTTTTTTGTCTTGGCTTGCTTTTGTATGTCAATCACAAATCAAAATGAGTTTTCTTATATTCTTTCTATCATTCATATTCTTTTCTGATTATGTATCGGAATTCATGAACATTCAGAAATGAACTGGACTATGATGCCAGGCTCTGTCTCCAAATGAATTACACATTATAACGCACTTGAATAGATGGAATCTGTTCTGCAAAATAATGGACCTGCTTTTTTGATATGTATGCACAATCATGCATATCAAATATATACACATATTAATCAATCAAATCTAATGAATCCATTGGAACTAAGGACAAAGGCCCACTATTCCAATTCTGTGTTGTCTACTCCACTTACATATGCAGTTCTTATCCAAAAATTATTTTGTATTTCCTACCAGATAGTCTGCTTTTTGAAAAAGTCAATTTTTAATTTTTAAGACTGAGCACATCAATATTCCGCTACATTAGACTACATAGAAAATAGACTAATTAGAAAATGCTCATAACCTATTTTATTACCAGCATTTTACCAAAATTATAAACAAAAAGCTGTATACTGTATCTGATTGCAGTGTCTAGAGCACGGCTGTCAAACTCCTGGCCCATGGTCCAGATGTATCACATGCTGGCCATGCCCACACCCGGTTTAGTGAAGGGGGAAAAAGTCCCAATATGTCATGTGATGTCACCATGACCATGTGAGTTTGAAAACCCTGGTCTGGAGTAATGCAGGTAATTTAAGATTTTACATGTCCTAGAAAATAATTGATTGGTTGCACTTTTGTGTCTTAAAGAAGTAATAAACCATAGGATGTGGTTGTATGTCATCTTACTGAAGTGAGTTTGCACTATAGTTCATTCCTGTTTTTCCAATGCATGTTTCTACATATCACTGAAGTTGCATGAGATGCCAAAGTACTTTGTTAACAAACTTATTTCCCAGCTGAGGCTAAAGCAGGGACAGAAGGCTCAAATGTTCTAACATACCTAACAATTCAATTACAGTTATCTTATGGTGCCATCACATATTTTTCTTCAACAATCAAACAGCCTCAGCTGGAAACCCTAAGCAATAACGTAAATAAAGCACCATCTGGCAAGAATAATTAAGGAAGGCTGGAAATAAAGATTAATTAGCACAGTACTTCAAATGACCTTCGGAGTCTTGATTATGAAATTATATCCAAAACAGGTAATCACTTATTTCATGTTGCAGTTAAATTTAACTAAGCATGAATAAATAATTTTACACTTTGAATCTACTATTGCATGTTATTGGCTACTGACACAAAACAATACTCCAAATGGTTTTATTCTGGTAGGACAAGACGTTCCAGAAATAGATAGCAAATAAGCTGCAATATATTTCTGCCTTGGGTACCTGAGAGAGTGAAAATGAGATAGTTGCTACTTCTACATGTTTCTGTTTACAATATTTTGTTATCTATTGAATTTCATTAATTTTCAGTGATCTTTTCAGAAACATCTGCCACTAATAAAAATATTTCTTCATATACCTCTTTACTGTTCACGTAATCATATGATATTTTTGATCTACATGAACCCAATATACCAAGCTCAGGAGCAAAATTATATAACTAGAACAACCTTTGTCCTGTAGACAGAGAAATCAGCCATCTGTCACTAGGAAAAATTGCCTTCACTACTTTCAGCCAGAAACTCAAGATGGGAAAATGAAGAGAAACTGATGGCCTAATCTATTATGTCAGGTTGAAGGGCCTTTAAAAAAGAACACATAGAGTGAATTTTTAAAACTTCAGCATAGTTAGGAACAGTAATCTCAGCAGCAGCCCTATCTTACTTTACTGTACAACATGACTGTTTCAGTTCTGATCCTAGTTTAACAATGCTTGATAAATAAATATTTAAATATTCTAAGAATTCAGATATTAGGGAGCATTCTGATGTCAACAGTATTACAAAAACAATATACACTCGGATCAGAAAGATATAAATATTTTCTCTGCCATAGACCTAAGTGTTAGAACTTGTTTATATTAATTGTCATTTGATGAATAAGCTACAGCAAACTGTGTAGCTTAAGTATGGTTTATAAAACACAACATTTGGCTTTTTATGTCACATTAACCCAGAAGCAAGAAACCATATACTAGTATAGCATAAATTATGAACTAATTGAGTAGTTAATGATTCAGTATTATCTGTGAATTAAAAAATGATTATGTGTTTAGCAAAACGTATTTAAAATAAAACATGACTTAGTGCGATACATGCAGTGAGCAAGTGCAAAACATTAAATTTTTATTTTGGTCAGATGTTTGTGCCCTCCTTCACAGTATTGTAAGGGCAAACAAAAAAGGTGTAAAATATTTGATAGAAAAAAATGCTACAGAGATAATTAAGAAAGTAGGCAGAGGATGAAAACTATGTTGGTGCAGTACAGATTTTGATATCCAGTTTTCCAGGATAATGTAACTCATCTTCAAGGAATGCCTAAAAGCTTAAAAACAGGCATTTAAGAGCATGGAACAGTTGGTTCATTTACTAATGGTACCATAGTAATAGCCAACATACTAAATAGCTTTTTGTTTAATTAATGCATGTTTAAATATACCACCTAGAAAAACTTGTAAAGTCAACAGAAAATTTAGATCACATTGCTTAATTGCTCTTAACACCGCTTGGGGTCATGAGGTACAAAGAAAGCGAGTATAGACTAAATTGTCAGATGAAATAGCGATCTATTGTCCAGGAGGAATTCTTAAGTATATGCAAACACAACAAGATATGGAAAAGGATTATAAAGACTATACAGACAACCCACCATAATAATTTTTATATCAAATTCATACCTGACCAGTGGTGGGTTGCTACCGGTTCTCCCCAGTTCGGGAGAGCCGGTAGTGGAAATCTTAATAGGAGAGCAAACTGGTTCGCTTTGAATGTCAGTTGCCCCTCCCCACTATACCTACCTTTATTTCGTTTATTTCAGCTGTAAGGTGCGGCACAGGGGATTGCCACCCCTCAAATGTTTTTTTCTCAATGCGCTTGCGCAAAGCGATCACGCACAAAGCACGTACGCGATGCGAATAGGTGGTAAAACTGATTAGAACCCACCACTGTACCTAACCTGTTTGTGTTGGCTGACTTGTTATTTATTTAACATAAACTAATTAAGCATGGGTATTATTGCTTGACTGAGTGACATGATCCATTTCCATTTTATTTATTTATTTATTTTTATTTTTATTTGATTTATATGCCGCCCTTCTCCGGAGACTCAGGGCGGCTTACAGTGCGTTAAGCAATAGCCTTCATACTTTTGTATATTTATACAAAGTCAGCTTATTGCCCCCACAATCTGGGTCCTCATTTTACCCACCTTAGAAAGGATGGAAGGCTGAGTCAACCTTGAGCCTGGTGGGATTCGAACTTGCAGTAATTGCAAGCAGCAGATGTTAATAGATGTTAATAACAGAAACAATAAATTTCATTTATTAACTACAATCCTAATACATGCTATTATGATACTGAATATCTCCCTTTACAATGATAGATCCATTGATCAGGGCAGTTCCTTTTGGTTTTGGTTTTTGTTCCTTGTGCTAAGCCATTATTTGTTTCTTGAAGAAATAATATCCTGGATTTGCATAAAATGTTATGCCATAAAACCATGATTTACAAACTATAATGGCTGTGTTTGCAATTAAGGTCAAACTGAATTAAGCTACATCAATTCAAAGGTAAGTTCTACTTACCTTTACTACCAGTTTGCAATGGGGCTGCACACACGTGCGCGCTTCACTTATGCGCAAGCACAGAAGCTTCTGCGTATGCGCAGAACATTTTGATGACAACAGGGTCAGTGGGCGGAGCCTCCCTCCAGATTTACTACCAGTTCTATAGAACCAGTGCGAACCGGGGGCAACCCACCACTGCATCAAATGATATGTAAAATAGGGTACTGAGTGGCAAATATCTTTTGATGATATAATGATTTATAAATGTATATGAAGTAATATACATAAATGTCTATAGAAATACAGATGAATTTTAAATATTGACAGCTCCTGAAAGTTCATGTAAACTTCTACTGTAAAAAATATATTTTAAAGTTATATATTCTGCATAGCAGAACATATCATTTATGTTGCTTTGGCCTACTTTCCTTCCTAGAAAACTATGCATCTCATATATTGAAGCAGGATTCAATTCTTCTGTTACTTGGTAAATCTTTTGTATTGTGTTCGGTTTCTTTCATAAGTACACTATCTTATTTTGTAAAAGAGTGTGCTGGAAAGAAGGTAGTTTGGGGAAGAAAACAAATCCATCTTTGATATGCCTTAAGAGTCGGTCACCAGTAGAAAGAGAGAGAGAATGAATGGAATTATATAGTTTCCATTTTAGGGTACATTTAAAATGCTAATTACTGTGCTTTGATACAATAGATGCAAACAATTATTCCAGAATCTTCATTAACTGATAATTTACCTTTTAATTCTTAACTTATACAATGTAAAATCACTTGTTAAAACCTTTTTTTAATAAGCCTAAGGTATCATTCTTTATTCAAGATCAAGATTATGAATATAATTCTGAACATCTTAGATACCATCTGAAAATGCATACACATTGGTCAAACAAAATTATCCTTGTGGAATTTTCTACTAGCCAGTTCTTTTATATAAAAATTCCATTATTTTGTAGTCATTTTCTGATTAGGTTGAAGTAAATAGAAATGTTGCCTGGAAACAAATTCAGCTTGTTTGGGTAATTTATGCTGGTGTAATTATATACCAACTTTACAGGATTCTTATCAGCAAATACTGTACATAGTTGCAATTCTCCATACATATATTTTTGGTTACTTAGATATTATAGTAATGCAATAGGTTCACAGTTTTGCAAATATGAAATAAACAAAAACAACAGCAGTGCCACATTTAAACAATACGAAGAATATTTAATGGCAACCCAGCTAGTAAAACAGATTATGTTTAATAAATCTAAACCTGAATTTACAAAGTAGTAGTTGTATATGCATTAATTATAAGTGGTTCTTCTTTAAATGGATGGGATGCTACCTTCCAGAAGCCTGGAAGCCATCTTTTGCATTGGGCCCTGACACCTGCCACATTTACTGCTGTGGGAAACTGGGAGGGGGGATTGAATGAAGCAGGGGTGATATCAGGGGTGAAATGCTCCCGTTCGGACCAGCTCGGGTGAGTACGTAGCGATGGCGGAGGGCAGTTCGGAGAACCAGTAGCAAAAATCCCTGCCCCTGCCCCCCATGCCCAGCTGAGCCGCATAACTGAGCCAAGCTCTGATGATCCCAGCTGAGTTGCCTGCTAATCAGGCAATTCAGCTGGGATCGCCAGAGCCATTTAAAAGAAAAAAAACTTTTTTCCTTTTAAATGGTTCTGACCATCTGAGCTCTGACAATCCCAGCTGAGTTGCCTGCGGTTAGCTAGCTAGCAAAAATCCCTCCCTCCTCCCTATGCTTCCAGTTTGCTTACCTTAGCTGCTGGTTGCAACGCCTGACTTGCTTCGCTTGCTGTAATATCTGCAATCCATTGCATCAGTAAGCAACTGAATCTCCCTGCCTGCAATCAAGCTCATCGGTGAGCAGATCTATCTGCCTTCCTGCCTTGGCAACTTTAAGGCTTGTGAACTTCAACTCCCAGCAAAGCTGGCTGAGGAATTCTGGGAGTTGAAGTCCACAAGTCTTAAAGTTGCCAAGGTTGGAGACCCCTGTTCTATTGAGTAAGTTTTTTTCCCCTTTGGGAGCTTTCAAAAAATGGTTAATTGGGTTTTTTTAATTGTTCTTTTTTTAGACCTAGCCATTTAAAGTTTAGGAAGTTTTAAATTTAGCTGCTTTTATATAAAAATAAAAATAAAATAAAATAAAATATTTGTGCAGCTTTCTGAGATTTAGTGTGTTTCTGTAGTGTTTCACTCTAACTACACAAACACACAAAATCTCACAAAGCTGTATGTGGAATTTTGTGTGTATAAAGTGTGAAAGTTGGTTTTTTGGGCTTTTTGTGCCTGTGTTAGGTTCCTGCTTGTTGCAGGGGCCATTTTGGGTCTAGCACAGCTGCTTTTACATTGTGGGTGAGCCAGTTGTGTTGTGTTGTGTTTTGTAGGTTAAAAAAGGGCAAAGAAGTAACATTGACTTGGCCACGCCCACCCAGTCACCTTACCACCAAGCTCCGCCCACTAATTAAGCCATGCCCACAGAACCAGTAGCAAACATTTTTAGATTTCACCCCTGGGTGATATGTAGTCATAATAACATTCCTTTCTTAGAGAGTCAAGGACATCTTGCCCTGCACCTGAAGGGGTGTGACTGGGAGGCATCTCCAATTGGGGCGGTGCTTTGATTGGACAATGTGATGAACATGTGGGTGCTGGGCAGGGACTTGGACTTTCTTTTGGATGGGGAAAACCTGGAAACTTTCAGATTCGGGTTTTTCAGATGTGCCAATATGACATCTCTAATAAAATGGTACTTTGAGTAACTTCTAAACTAAACTAATAAACTGACACTAAACTAATAAAAGTTATGTCCTCAACAATCATATGTGGGTCTAACATCAGGACAGGCAAATAAAGCTGCAGAAGATTGATATTTCAGTTATTGGTTAATTGAAGAGTGGCCTACAGATTCTTTTCATAGGAATCAAATAATCTTCGTAACAGCAAACAAATCCATAGTCACTAACACAAAGATGGCATGAGTTACATTCTTCACTGTGGTCCATCTAGACCCAAATAAACTAACAAAGCAAATTATATTATTTACAGTACATACATGACTTAACTTTCAAAATCCCTGAGATCCCAACAGTACTAATTTGAAACCACCAACTAAATAGTATAACAAAACAATACAATAAAAAAGAATTAGTCCAAGTAAACCAAGGCAAACAGTGAGAGAATTTAATCTTTCTTAAGAAGGAGAATCATAACCATAGTACAAAAAGGGATATATCCTATATGTCTAGTATTCAGCCTCCCGAAAGTTGTATATCTAATGGGGACAGATAATGAGGCATCTCTCAGAGTCTGCATTTTGGATGTACTAAGGCAAATGTGAAAGGACTGATCTTTCAGATATTTCATCACAAATTTTTAGGAGTCAACAAATAAATCTACAATGCACCACCTACTTGTAGGCAGAATGAAATCTGGAATGTTAATATAGCTAATAATTGAGCCTACATTTTCTTGGTAGTCTGGAAAAAATGGGCTAAATAAGCAAGTTATATATTTTTTACTATTATAGGTTTATGATCTACTTACAAGTAATCTACTTACAAGTAATTCTTTATCAAAAAAGGTCCTAATTATACAATCAGAAATAGGGAAGGAAACAGTACAAAAATATCTTAGCCTACTCTCAGTACAATGCTTGATAGGTTAACTATCAATGACCAGCTATGTAAAAGAAACTACTGAAACCCTGTCAATTTTGAGAAGAAATGGGTATGTCTTTGTGGTACATGTCAAATGAAGGAATAACAAACCGTAAACACTGCAAAATCCATAAACTTTATTTCAAGAGTATACCACATTAACCAGTATTTCTGTTCTGTTAACATTAAATGGATGTTGATGAATCAATCTTTGCCAGAGGCAAAATTATAGAATTCATATTCATATACAATGACCTTTTCATGAAGAGAGAAGAAAATCATTTGAGATCAGAGTAACTCACCACTAAAATCTTTGTTCTGAGTGCAAAAGGGATAAATACACTGCAATATTCTACTGGAAGAATGCCAAAACCACTGTTGTATAGAAAGGTCAAACCAAGAGAGAATTTAAAGAAGAAAACTATTGTAAAATTATTACATTCACTAGATGCCTCAAATCCAAGTGAATTGCAGCTTTGTCCTACTCTTGGGAACACATATCTTTAGCACTTATGGTTCTGTTAAATTGCCAGGCTTCAGTGTCAAAGGCAGTTATCATTCTTATTCCTTCCCATTGTTTGTTATCTGATAAAAGTAGGCAATATTCACTGTGCTTTCCAATTTAACTTTATCTTTTGCAGCATAACTGGTCCCCTTGATCTCTGTTGTCCATTTTCTTCCACTCCCAAGTTTCGCTGGTTGCAAGCAGCTTCTTCAGTCTGAACAAGTTGATTGGTTGTCGCAATGTACCAACTCTTAAAATTCTTAGGGGGTTCCAACAATTCTCTGCCTACTCAGATTCCCTTAACCAACTTGGTTCAGACTGAAGAAGTTACTTGGATAAGCACCAACACATTTCAAACCAACAAGAAAATAAGTCTAGCTGCCATGACTCAACTTCCAGACAATTCTACCCGGATTTTGATGATGAGAATCATCATCAAAAAACATCCAGTCTGGTTACACCTTCTTGGATCAACTGCTTTGATTCTTGCTTTAATGGTTGAAAAAGTGACCCTTAGAAACACTGGTTTATTTTGATCATTGTTCTTTGTGCCTCTATGAATTATATCTCCTCTGCGAGATTTGCTCAACCCAGCTTTATGCTTTTTTATGTAGAAAAGCATCTCCTTTGCTCTCAATTCCAAATATGAAAGGCTTTTCATTTCAGATACACAGCAGCCTAATGATTTACTTTAGTGTTTGGAAATGTTCTATGAATTCAAGCTATTGTCATTAAATGTTTTATATATAACTTTATGCAAATGCAGACATATCCTCTGAGTAAGAGTGCATGTCGTAATCCCTTTAAAAGACCAAAAATAAATATATCCAAGGGAAAACAAAAACACTTTATATGGGGAGATTGCAACAGTAACAAGAAATTCATCTCAGCAAAGTGCTAGCATAAGCAATTTTAAATTAGATATTCTATGCAATCTGCAAGGTAATATGGCTTAGTACAGCAATGGATTATAACTAGATTTAAAATGTTATGCCTAACGATTCCTGAATATGTGGAAAGTAGCTTCATTAGGCTTTATAGACTTCTAACTATATGGATTTTCTGCATATTATTTGCTTACTAACCAGTGCCTAATTAAATTCATTGTTCCAGTTTAAAATTTAGGTCCAATAAAATTTTGAGCTTAGTTTTCTAGATGGTATGACCATTTCAACCCAAATTTAGGTACTGAGAACTCTCCGAACCATATTGTAAATAGGTCACCATTTATAATGGTTGATAGAATTCAACTGTCATTAGAAGTACTAATGAATTGCTTTTTTTGTGTAGCATGAAATGGAAAAATCTGTCCAGCTTAAATCAGTCAAAGAACAGCAAGGATAATTTGGCAAAGATAATAAAAGTTCATGATAATTATGACATAATGCATATCAGAAATATGGATTTAATGAATAAGACTTAATATGTTAACTGATACTGAAGAAAAGATTACATTTTATCCATTCTGTTTCAATAATACGCTTTTAAAGATGAATGATTCAAGGACTACTAATGTTAATATTGTTCTGTTTAATTCAGTAGAACTCCACCAATGTAAATAACGATTTAATCACCTCCCTCTTACCCATAACCACATTTATTTACAGTGATAATGCTCTACTGATCAAACATTATTTCTCACACAGATGGTATTAGGATAAGCAATGATTAAAAAAAGCAATCAATTTGCAAGAAAATGTCACTATTCAGTTTTGATTTAACTGCTGGTGCACAGTGTACTTTAGGGTCCATCATATCTTGATTAAGAGCAAGCTATGAACTGGGGACATGTTGGGAATAACTATTAACCATGATTATTGCAACTGTACGAGTAGAAAGGCAACACCTTTGTTTTTTAAAGTTAAATAAAAAGAGATTGAATGGGTATGGCATGCTAGGATCTTAGCTTATTCTACCGATAGTGAAGGTTTCAGTCCCTTTGTTTTTTTGAGTGTATTGCCATTTATGTCACAGAAAGGCAGAAAATATATAAAAAATAGTTACACAGCGTCCATTAAGAAACAATCCATTTTTTTAAACTCAGAAAACGTGTAGTATTGGACATGTTTTATTATTTCATAGGAAGGAAGGAAAACAGACTCAGATTGGCCATATATACTGTATATAATCATATCTCTTTATCATATTAAAATTACTGTTTAGGAACCACTTCAGAGCCATTATGGTATAGTAGTTAAGGATTTGGAATAGGATTAGGGAAATCCATTTATGACTATGGGCATTCAGATGATAACTTTGAACAAATGCTTCTTAGTATCACTGAGGACAGAATGAAAAAATGTCAGCATGTAAACCATCTTGATCTCCTGGAGGAAAAACAAGATATACACTATTGAATCCCAATCTGGCTTTTCTGTTTTCAATTCCTGGACTGATCATTTTGTGGTGCTACGGGTTTTCCAGATCTAAACCTGATGGCTGGATGGGTATGGAAAGGGGTTGAAACCAAGTAATTTTCTAGGGTATGTAGGATCCATTATTCCAAAACCTAATACAATGTCCGACAAACATTCTTATATGAAGGATAACTGCTTCACAAATTGCTAAATCCCTATTATCCCAAATAAAAGTTGAGGCAGTGAGAAATTAATATGATCTCAATCTGTCATATTTACACAACAACATCTCACGATCAGTAGCATTTGCTAAAGGACCACCTGCCTTCCCTCTTTTAAAGATTCTCAAAGTTTCTGGTTATAGATAGTCCTTGACTTACAACAGCTCATTTAGTGTCTGTTCAAAGTTACAATGACATTGAAAAAAGTGACTTTTGACCAGTGGTGAAATATAAAATTTGTTACTACCGGTTCTGTGGGCGTGGCTTGGTGGTTGTGGTGGGTAATGTGACTGGGTGGGCATGGCCAACTTTTTTTTTTTAACTTTTAAAACCATTTTTTCTACAACCTGTTCAGCCGAAGAGGTTGTAGGAAAAAAATGCCTTAAAAAGCCTCTGACGATCCCAGATGAGTTGCCTGATCGGCAGAGGCTTTTAAAAGCATTTTTTAAATAACCTCTTCGACCAAAGAGGTTGTAGAAAAAATGGTTTTAAAAAAAAAAGCGTCTGCCGATCAGGCAACTCAGCTGGGATCGTCAGAGGCTTTTAAAAGGTTTTTTTCTACCACCTCTTCGGCTGAAGAGGTGGTAGAAAAAATCCTTTTAAAAGCCTCTGGCGATCCCAGCTGAGCCGTGCAATCATCAGAGGCTTTTTTTTTCTTTTAAAAGCATTTTTTCAGCCAAACAGGTTGTAGAAAAAATGCTTTTAAAATTTTTTAAAAAGCCTCTGATGATTGCGCGGCTCAGCTGGGTATGGGGTGGGCAGGGATTTTTGCTACCGGTTCTCCGAACCATCCGCCTCCATCGGTACTGGCTCGGGCGATCCGGTCCAAACCGGGAGCATTTCACCCCTGCTTTTGACCATTTGTCACATTTATGACCGTTGTAGCATCCCCATGGTCAGATGATCAAAATTCAGATGCTTGGCAATTGAATCATATATATGATGGTTGCAGTATTCCAGAATCATGTGAACACCTTTTGTGACCTTCTGACAAGCAAAGTTAATGGGTTATCCAGATTCACTTAACAACTATGTTACCAACTTAACAAGTGCAGTGATTCACTTAACTTGTCACTGCAGTGACAAGAAAGGTGATAAATTGGAGCAAAATTTACTTAACAACTGTCTCACTTAGCAACAGAAATTTTGGCCTCGATTGCGGTCATAAGTTGAGGACTACCTGTACTAAACTCTGATATTAAAAATACTACACTGAAGAGAGCAAATTTTGGACATAATCTCTGAAATGTATATTATTTGACAGAGACTTTGCAAATATTTTTGAACATGCTATTATTGATTTTAAGGTACAGGTTAGGTACAGAATCTTTCAGAGTGTTACTAAAATATAATAACACTTTTAGTTCTTGAATTGCTGATTTATTACACAGTATAAGTATTTATTTTCAACTGTTACGGTTCTGCAGGAGTAAAACATTTATTATTGATCAAGAATGAAAGGAAATTTAAAATATTCAAAGTAGTTTGGAAATCACGCAATTTACTAATAGAATTTCAAATAAATAAATAAAAAATCGACAAAACCTTTGGTTATCACTTCTTCAACTGAAAATATGCACATACTTTTACTGTAAAAATAACTGAATTCCAATTTTATGCAATGTTGTGACTCAATAAATAAGAATTCTAGCTGGAAAAAAAAATGCACATATAAATTGCCTGGAATCAAACTACGCTGAATACAAACAGAACATATTGTAACACTAAGGCATCTAATTCAAGGACAGATGTCTAAACAATATAGAGTCCAAACATAATACAAGGCCAAAACCCAGTTAAATGATAAGCATCCTAATTACAGAGACAGCTGATGTTTCAAATGAACTTGGCTGATACACGTTATGCATACTGTATTGTGTTCTTCAAACTTTAGAATCAAACAATGGTAAATATTATAGCTTTGTAAAACAACCAAATATTCTCATTTTGAGTGCATACTTTATGTGTAATTAGGTGCAATCACACATACACTCAAGAGAAACAATTTAAATATTGCCCTTTCTATGAAAACATATTGGAAAAAAGTCTGTTCCAGGCTGACTGTGCCAGCTAGGAAGCAAATTAAACTAACACTCTGTTTGCTGCTTCACAAGGACAAATTTACTAACTACCATTTAATCAATATTAATCAATATTAATTCATATATTAGTAGCTAGTAACAATCAATGCTAATTATTTTTAATTAATGCCAAATAAAAAAAATTAAAAATCTAATTTTGAGGATCTGTAGAAAAAAAAAATCTTTAAAAAATACTTTTTAAAAAATGGAAGGAAAGTCTAATTTTAGAAATACATCCACTGATTCCTATGCACAAATGTAGACAAGTTATTCTGTTTTGAAATGGCTTTTAAAATAACTGTATTTTATAATAAAGCAAGTCACAGGTCAGGTTCAAATATGTATATGTTCCAATGTGATCCCTTATTTTTTCCATGACTTTTTTTATACTCGGCATGTGGTCTGACCATGTATAAATCAGAATTTTTCTGTTGATTGTTACTATTATCAAATTTGTCACCCATCTTGCAGCTTGAAGCGACTGTGAGTGGCCTATTCAAGCATTTGAGGAACAAAAAGAACACAAATTCCTAGCCAAGGTAAACTCAAGATCCAACACCTGATATGACACAACACACAAACATGATAGCAACTCAGTTCTTGGACACGCATTTGCCAAAGTGAACTGTTGTTCACTTGTGAAGCACAAAATGAGGGCAAAAAATCACCAACCCTATTTACTTTTTGCCTACGATCTGCTCCCAGAGTTGCCCATCACCATTCAGCAAGGATTACACACCATCCTATGCACCTTCCTCTACAACAAATATCCAAATGTTTTATGTTATCAGGTTTAGATCCTGATGAGACGACTCCTTTGTCAGATGGATCTTGCTTTCCTGTTTTCTGGATAATTTGGAATATTTATTTTCCTAAGCTGTTCCCCACATAATATGCAAACAGCAAAAGGATTGTTTTTAGAAGCGACCTCACAGATTTCTGCAGCCAGTTGTCTTGGAGTGAGTTTGTTTGTGCTGACAGTAGAATAAAGGAGATGAGATGGTGTAACAAGGGTAACACTGATCATTATCAGACACAAGCTTTCCGCAGCATTTTTCCCTGCTTTCATTTCCTGGCACAATACTTGATACTTGTGTTTGAATTGTATTTGAACAGGAAAAATGCTAATGCCAACTAGAAGAAAGAAGACAATATTAGAACTTATTGGTAAATATCTATGCATTCACAAATGAATTTATTTTTATTTATTTCTTTATATCCCACTTTTATAATTCTTATAAATAACTCAAGGCAGCAAACACACACAATACTCCTTCCTCCTCCTATTATCCCTATAACAACAACTCTATGAGGTAGATTGGGCTGTAAGAGAGTGACTGGGTGAAACTCATCCAACCAGCTTTCATGCCTAAGGCAGGACTAGAAGTCAGTTTCTTGACTTCTAGCCTGATATCTTAATCACTAGAAATTCAAATGTAATCTGGTGATACATTCTAATAAAATATTTATAAATGTATTTCATATTTCTAATAAAATATATAAGAAACTTGTAGATCTGTTGCCTATATGGAAAATGGTCAGTGTAACACCATCCCTTAAAAAAAGATGTCCAGGAACAATTCAGAAAATTATAAATTGCAAATGGTAGTTTTCTTGCAATCTGGTAAAACATAACATAAAGAGTTAACTAGAGACTTCTTCATAAGGTGGGCAGTCAGGTAGAAGCTGGAAGAACTGATTGAGGTATCAAAAGAAAAGAGTTGTGTGACAGTTGTACAAAGTAAACTATGGGAAAGGAAAAAGATATATTGTATATTTTAAAAAGAAAGTAAAGAAATAAAAGAAACATGTGACAATTATTCTCTAATTAAGCACTAATTAAGCCCTTGATGGATCTTGAACAACATATACTACCATGCTATATATAGTATATATCTATAGTATCTATGCCATGCATAGTAACATACCTGGACTGTTAAATTAAGTTTTGTTTGTTCATATCTTCAATGAGTTCTTTGAATGCATTTATATAATGCATAATCCAAAAAGGATGACCTAAAAGCACATTGCTATAACATAGTTGTTCGGGTTGTGAATGGAAATGAGTTTTCAAAGTATATTTACTTATTCCCAACATAATTATAGAGAAATTTTGTCACTGACAAAATAAACTTGATTTCCCCTCAGTGTTTGTTTGTTATTTAGTAAACAATATTATTAAAGATAAAATCATCAAACATAGAGAAGGACAAATCTTGGTGAATAAAAATTATAATTATCATACAAAAGAAAATTATCAATTTGCTGTTCCATTTCTGGTGACTCTGAGCAAATGGAGAACTTTCTGGAGCAGATTTGGAAAAGGATCTACAATAGAAAACAGGAAGATCTGTAGTGTGAGTAACATGTGGTTTCATATTAGAAGATTCCATCTAAGGACACATGCTCTTTTTTACATATGATAACTAAAAGCCACTCTCTGCACAAAGATGTCTTAGAATTATTTTAAGAGTTTGGATTTCTTGTCCTGATATTTTTATGATAAATCAATCTTGCTACTATTAATAGATTTAGAAATTTATCTTAAGAGCAATGTACTCATAACTGTGAATGGTATTTCTGTGTCAAAATAAAATATCAACTTCCTAGACAAAAACTAATACATGATTTAAATTCATGGGCTTCTTGTAAAACAATGTATAAAACATTGTGAATTGGTTTATAATTTGAATAGGCAAGTAATTATATATAAATAAGAATCAGTTATGTTACAACCATATTAAAAGGTCATAACAAATGGACTACAATGAACAGCAAATGCCTTGAGCTTTTCTGACAAATTTAATGTTTGTTCAGGATATAAATGATATTGATATTATAATCTGACTATGCTTAAAATTATGTATTAATGAAATTAATGAAATTAATACATGTTAGTAAAACTTTTAAAAGGTCCACTGAAATAAAGTATACTGAAATTAACCATAAATTCCAATTAATTAGACTATATAAGTATGGAGTCAAAACATTATTTTCAATTATGAAAACAACTAGGATTAAACACTAAAGTTCTGAAAAATATTTTGAATTTGAAATACTTCAAGTTTAAAACAGATTATTCCAACGTATTTTTTGCACACATGCGTGCGCACACACACATATGAATATATGAAAGAGAGAGACAGACAGACATAGATACAGATATGACAGAGAGCGGGGGGGGGGGGGGGAGAGAGGAAGGGAAAGAGAAATGAATAGATTCTATTTCCACCTTGTAGGACCTATCCCAAAGTAAGCAAAACTTCCTTCTTTTAAAGAAACCTTTAAAACTGAAGTTCTCCCTACATTTATGGGCATTCAGATATTATCATTCTCATTTATTGTGAGACCAGAATTCTACGGTAGTTCAGCAGCATTTTTAGAAGTATCTGTCGTACCATAACTTTCTTATTTCTGGTTGCATTTATGCAAAGCTGGAAATAAAATTTTACATACACAGTTTTGTCCTATGCCAAGTTTAGCCTTCCTCAATTTTGCAGATCCTGGACATCTCTCTCCGTCTCCCTCTCCCGTTAGCCCATCACTGGGCTCCCTCTCCTGTTAGCCCATCACTGGCAAATCAACATCCATTACAAAATCATTTGATCATTACGCTGTAGATACAGCACCAAATACATTTAATTATATGCAATTTTAATTAATTAATTAAGTATACAATGACTTACAAAGTAGGATTTGACTATTTTTAATATCTGAATTAGATCTTATATTGTTAATTTGTCAGCATTGTTGCGGTCATCCTTTATTCAATAGACACCAAACTGTGAAATGTCAGATGTCATGCTTCCATTATGATTTTAAATATAAGTCTTGCATATTTGCCAGAAACAGTTTCACGTTTTTAAAAATATAATCAACATAGTTATAAGGAAACTTGTAATCTCTAAGATTTATTTGACAAGAGGCCTGAGGGCATGCTTTTTACTCCCACACTTTACCTCATTGCAACATAATTATTTTTTCTGCTAGGCTCAGTTCACAACTCAATGAAGGATTAAAAATAATATAAATATTTTACATTGCATTTCTGTATCAGTTATTGGCTGTCCTCCCTCCAGAACTGTATGATCACAAATACTTAGTAGAGCTCAGATGAGAGGAAACTAATCACAATTTAAATAATCACAGAGATACTGTTCAAAACAATATTTATAGAAAGAATAAAGTATAGTATATTTAATAAATCAGACTTCAATATTTGTTGCTTTAGGAATTGATACTTCTTCATAAATTGTACTAATTTAGGAATCAAATTTAATCCCCTTTCCTCAAAAAAATCAATTTCTTTCCCTTCCTCAGCAGAGAGAGAAGGAACAGTTAGTTTTCTAAAAAACAACTCTTTCTCTTTCAAACACAAAGGGGCCTCGTTTCTATTTTTCTATATTTCTATATTACATTATTTCCAACATTTTTCTACAAGACCAAACCAAACACATTCTGCATTATATTTTCCATAATTGAATTTTTTGCATTAGTAAGTTATATATGTTCCAACACAGAGACACTTTATTACTAGGAATGCTCCCTCTTAAGGTGAGGGATATTTACTTTTAAATGTCTATTGTTTGTGCTTCTATTTCTATATAAAGTATAAAATATTGCCAAGGAGATTTAAAACTAGCATAGCAGATAGCATAACTATCATCCAATAGGGTGGATGATAGAATACCAGAGCATCAATAGATAGAGAGTGATGGAAGATGCACTTCAACAATCCTTGCTGTGATATCCTCTCAGCTTATTAGGAGCAATAGATAAAACTGCAGAGATAGCTTTCTTCGGGTCCTTTTCTTTATCTCTTTGACCATATTTAGCATATCTCTAAATACATATATCTTATTTGTAATCAATTCCAGTTCTTGTCCACTGTCTTCTTGCCCCAGTTTCTTTTTATCTTCTGTAATGGAGTAAATAATTATGTCAAACTTCAAGGCAGACTACTTGGCCTTTCATTTATTTACTTAGAATACAATCAGGTCATCTAAGATAAGCATCTGCTTCCTTTTTTAAAAAGAGAGAGATAAATATCAGTTTCCAAAAAAATGTAATGGGATGTGAGAAACACCTTGGAAGGAAAAATCACAACTAGAGCAATATTATACAACAGATATCCTAATCCACAAAAATAATGGGATGCTAAAAGTATCTTAGAAGGAATCCTCCCTAATTCTCTGGAAAGTAAAAGTAAGATAGGGGAAACCTACTTTCAGATGTGCAAGATTCAGTTACTGTGATATTAAAATAAAAGTACTGTTAGCATTCAAAGTTTTGATTTCTTGTCTGGACTATTTTGATGGGTAATATTACCTTATAGATGTTTAGGTTGTTTTTACTTTTGTTATGTTGTCGGCAGGTTTTTATGTATTGCCCAGCTGTACAGAGTCATGATGTTGAGATATTGGCCAAATAAATAATTTAAATAAATTAATAAAAACATTCGGACTTCTTATAACAGAGTGAGAATCCAAGTGCAAAAGGCACTATCAAAGGTTGGCTATATGAACTTGTTTGAATAACATGCAAAGCGATAATACAATTTGTTTGCTTCTGCTTCAATTTCCAGGTGAAGTCAGCTACCGTGTTTTGCAATTCATTGTTAATGGCTAGAGTGTTCTGTGAACTAAGTCAATTGAGACACATTCAATAAAGCTAGGGGTTGATCAAACAACCCCTAGCTTAAAAAAATGTGTGAATGCAAAAATAGAAATGAATTTATGGTTTCCAGATATTGCTTTCTAAAGCACATTGTGATTAAGAATAAAATAGTAGAACCATTTCCTGTTATTACTTGGCTTTTTATGTTATTTACTTTATTTCGATCTGCTTATTTAACTGTTCACTCTCATGGTCAATTAAATAATACCACAGAGGTATACAAATATGCAACCCATAATTGTACCTTATTAAACTTGTTTCATTGCTTTGTGGCATCCAGAACAAAGTGATCCTGTGATTAAAGATATATTAATCAATCTGTCTAATAAAGTGATTATTGAAATTAAAATATTAAATTTATCAGTGAAACAAATAATAGTGTACCCCTGTTGTCTGCAGGTGAATACACATGAACAAACGTGAACATGAACCATGTTCATGAATACATGTGGCCAAACAACATTTCTGTTGTTGCATGTTTAATAAAATTGAAAGAGCCTTATCATGTTTCAATTGTATGCCAAATTAAGTTAAAATATGTCACTTTAATCTTACAAATAGGAGTAGGCCTTCATCTGCAACATGTGATAATATGAACTATTCTAGAAGATTTAGCATTTGTAAATGCATAGTAGCTCTTCATGTGTTCTTCTTTGTTACATGATTTTTTTAAAGCTTTAATTATCAATTCCTATTAAAACTAACATATGGTTAGTTTCACCTGCTTGTATTCACTTCCTGCTTCATACATTTGAGGCAGACCCAACGTACTGTACTTGTGGTAGAAGAATTCATAGCTGACAATTCAGGAAAGCAAAAAGAAAGAGACCTCATTTATAAAAGAGAGAGAGAGAGAGATGTTTCAAGTCAACTATTTTGAAATTATATTCCTATGCAGCCCTGCTGAAATAGTTTCATATCATTAATTCTAGTCATATGACGAAAAACTGAAGCAGAGTTTGAAGATATGTCCATTAGCCAGTGAACTGGTAAGTGAAAACTCCCTTGAGTTGAGCACAACTGCTGGTGATTACATGAAATGCCCATATAGTTTTCTTGGCAGCAATACCAATGTGGTTTGCCACTGCTTTCTTCTAGGGCGTTTTTCAACTTGCCAGTCTAGCCTCTAGCCCTGTGATTTCTACATACACTTCTTTATGCTGACCTTGGAGAAGAAATAATTGTGAAACATCATCACTGAATTTATACTGTCAGCTATGTAGGATCCCTCTGTGTCCCTTACACTTCACCATGCATCACTGAACTGTAACAAACTCTGACAGGCATACTATGCATCTCCAAATAGTGAAGCACTCTTGTTATGACAGTTGAAATGGAAATATTGGACACAACCACAATTCTCGAATTTATTCAGAGATAATATTCCTGAAGGATGTTGATGAAAAAAGAAAGAGAAAATGATACATATCTAATGCAACCAGTTAAATGCTAAATTCTTCATAATGTAATGTTAAAAGAAATGTCATATATAATTGGTATCATTTGAAATTTAGTCAGTTTGTCTGCTGGTTCTACGAGTACGCTGTCATAAAAAGCTGTCTGGGTGAATTTTAAATACCTGACTTGTTCAGTAATTTTCTTCTTTTCAAAGAGAATTTATGAGAAAGGTCATTTGCTATATAGTGGTAATCATATTTGCATGTGAGGGCTGAAACTTGGAACATCACAACAACACAATTTATGAGAGACTTTCTAATAAATTAGATTCTTCCACTGAATGTCTATAAAAGTCATAAGTTATTTTAGAACACTTTAAAACTATACTTTATAGTGGTAACAAATTAAAAGAATTAATGAACTCAAGCAATATAGAATATAGGTATATTTTCAGAGATATATTTAGTTAAATTCCTGTCTCAAATTTCAAGGTTGGACAACTATGCAATTTAAGCCAGACAGCAATGCCTATTTACCTACTTAATTCTAATACATTTGTGTGTGTTGGGAGAGAAAGTCCCTCAATACACTTTTTTTCCCCATTTAACTGGTACAGAATCCATTTGCAAATATTATAGCAGGCTTATACCAGGCTTTTCACAAGAACTCAATCTAAAGTAATATTGGGCTAGCCAGAACTAAAAGGATATTAAAAATGACAAAAGGTGAAAAGAAAAAAGACTTTAATAAATACATTTTCTAAATTCAGTTGATGAAAAGTAGAGAAAAATACACTGAACAAACTTATGTTACATAGCAGCCTGCAATTTTCTGAAACGATTTCATCTCTATTCATAGTATTAATGAACATTAGAACATATTTTTATATTAAAGAGCTTATACAATGGTAATTTGTGTACCCTAAAGCATCCTCTTCACTCGAATAAACAAGGTAAACCTAGGTAAAAAGGGGATAGGGTATTATTGTTTTGTGATTGTTTTTTCTATTGGGTTTTTATCTTTGTAAGCCACCCAGAATCATTGAGAGTAAATTGGGCAGCCATATAATTTTTCTTAAATAAATAAATTCCAGCCAATCCAGCACACATGGTTTATTTATTCCATGGTCCAGCTTTACATCATGATGACCTCAACCAACCGGACAACCTTAAAGATCACCTTCAATTTCATAAGATTCTCGGGCACCTTCGATATGGAGGAAATGTGTTCTTTGTGGTCTGCAATTTACTCTTTGATGGTGACATGGTGGCAGGTTTTTTATGCAACAGAATCTTGTTTTGAAAAACTTTCCACACTACAATAGGAATACCAGTTAAAGGCACATTTTCAAAATTCTACATTTTTATATTTGTTTCAGTCATTATTCTCCCCAGGTTTGCTTATTTTAATTAACTATTTCTGTATCCTGAGTGCATTAGTGTTTCACAGTGTAATATATTGCGTTATAACTTCAGTGTGTCTACATATTGCAAATGTACTTTCTAGTTAATAGGGGGCAACAAGATGATGGTTTGCAGAATAGCCTCTAGATTAGCCTCTAGCTTGTATGTGAGCATGTCTAGGGTTAAATCAGTTTTTATTGCAGTAGTGGCAAACTGGCCTAAAAATAGCAAAACCAGCACTATTGTCTTTACTGTTGGCAGAAAATGCTGCATGTGACATGAGATCAATGAAAGCTGATAACCTAGTTTATTCCTTGTCTACCTTAATAAAAAGCCTTTTATGAATAAATGAAATCCATAGGAAAAAGTGATTCTGTAAGCATCATGAATGTATCACAAGATGATATATTCACCATTCAATATTTCAATGGCTATTTGGAAGATGACTGAGAAGGGAAATTATTTGGTAAACATCTGTAAGGTTTTTTCCAAAAAGATGTTAGACAATTCAATTCTCTTTATTACAGCCAGTAACAAAAATTGCATATAATTTTATAGACCTATTAGAATAAAATGAACTAAATAACCAATAAAGTGACAAGATTGTAAAAGAAATTTAGAAAAGACAACATTAATTGACTAAGTTACTAGAACAATTGGATAAGTTATGGTGACATTTCTAAAATACAGAGATACCCAGACACTTAAATTCTAATTTAATATATTGATATTATAAAGTACTAAAAAGGTAGCTCTAGGAAGAGTAAATGACCATAGATTTAATTACTATCACATCGCTTAACATAAAATGGTGATTTTACAGTTCTACCCTGCAATGTCCTTAAGATAATAAACAGCTGGAGGTACACTATCTCTTGGCAGACAGCAATGGTTATTAAACAGAATTTATCTACTTGGAGATTATTCATAAATTATCTTCTAAAAAGAGAAGTGTAAGACCAGCATCAATGTCGCCTCTGCGCCTGGAAACTAGAAGAAGAATGCCAACTGGAATAAAAGGGGCAGTCAATTTATGTGCTATTGAATAAAAGGTTGGTGAAACAGACTTTTTGGGGGGTAGCCATGGAAAAGCAAGAAAAGGAAAGAACTTAAAGAAACAGAGTGAAAGTAAAGCAAACAGATATTTCCACTGAATGGGGAATAGATGTAAAGAAAGAGGAAATGGAAGCTACATGGAATAACATAAAAAGAATTACAAAGTGCCACAAGTGTAGTTCCTTAACTAACAAAATATGTTATGCTTATACAAAATGTACTTAATATAATAATGATAGCTGTAATTTTAAAGGGCACTTGGTGGAATAATGAAGTGAAAGAGGATATGGATGGAAAGAAATTTATATAAGAGAAAGATTATTGCAAAAACTAAATATAAGAGAAAGATGATTTAGAAAATGTGCAGAAAAAGTCAAATATAACTTATAAATTTGCTCTGTAGAATCCGAATTCAGTGAACTGTACAATCTTTCTCGTATTGCTTTTCTTGTTCTAGGACACCCTGATCCAGTCAGACTTCAGGTTCTGCACCAGGCAAGAGTCCGGAAAGGTGGGGAAGGGTGGCTATTGACATCCAGGATTTGCTTACTGCAGGATTTCAGGGACTCTATTTTGCTGATATCAGGCGGGTGCTTCACCTCAATAATTTTATTATTAATAAAATAAAATTCACTAATCTAGAATCCAATAGCTTTTATTATATTGTAATGTATAATTGATTGAAAAACAATATCTTGTACTTCTAAAATTATCATTACTGTGCATAGGACATCATTATCAATATAGAAATTTTATTACGATTTATACTGAGCATTCATTTTCTATATTTAGTATTCCAAAGGAATTCAATAGCTATTGGTTTCTTTTAAAAAATGAACTTTCTTATCCATATTCATTATGTCAACAACATTGGCTATCACTAAATTGTTTTATTAATGTTCAATAGAAATGAATTGCTGAACTATAAATATCATTTTTCCTACATTTTAACAATCTTCTAGAAAGTTTCCATTCAACACTAGAAATCTTGTGATTCATTTTTCAGAATATACAGACATAAACACATATTTTTCTTTTACAGAACTGCAAATTTGGAAATAATATCAGTAGACTTATATTCTACAACATCAAATAGTAGAAATATTTTCAAAGACTGAAGACTAAAGGCAAGATAAGTCACTTTATTTCTTTTAAATAAGGCTAACTATCCAACGGCTTGTGAATAAAATACACACACAAAAAGCACATAACAGCACATAACCTCACACACATACTGCAGTCCTAAGCAATCAGTCATGAGCCATTACAAATAAAATTCCTTTCAAGTGTCAGGAACCAAAGTCTAAATGTTTCAATCTGATAAACCCTAGTATCATAAAACAATTAAACTAAAATTATCCTTCTGGTGACTTCATCCATGCAGTTTTCTAAAATGTTACATAAATGATTTTCTACGTATCATTTTATGGGATGCTTTAACTTCTAACTTTACCCAAGAGACCTATACTTTTAAGATGTTCCTTCATGCTAAGAATTAAATTGTTTAGCTTCTAAGACTAAGACCAGTAAATGCTTAGCTTCTCCGATCAATCAAGATCAACTAAGTTGTGACACTTTGTCTTAGTTTTTTAATATGATTATCCAAACTTTCTGGTACATTCGTTACAATTTCATTAGTTAAGAAGGAACTGCAACCTTAAATACATGCATAATTCAGAATTATTCCTAGAAAAATATATAACTGAAATAGAGTTGTCTTGAAATAGTGTGTTATTTAGGAAAATATGCTACCGGTATGTTGGAAGATACAGATTAGAAAACCTAATCAACAACCCTTTGTAAAATGCTATAGAGTGCATAACTATATATAATGCAGCAGATGAAGGCTATTCTCCTTCAATTGTTCCTCCTAAATCCTTTAGGAATTTTATGAGAACTGGGAGTCAATACTACTGGAAGTAAATACTACTGCCTTCCCTTTTTTTCTACAGAAAATCATAACCTTCTAAATAATACTTGATAGATACTTCTTTATATTGTCTATGCAGATTCTTGGTCATCCAGGTCATAGTTGTCTCAAAGGTGCTTTTTCAAGTTGCAACTGGACTTTCTTGTTTTTCTTTGAAGACATTTCACTTCTCATCCAAGAAGCTTCTTCAACTCTAATTGGGTGATGGGGAATGGAAGGATTTATATTCCTTGCAGATAGCTGATCATTTGCATTCTTTTAGAACAGAAGTGTCAAACTCAAGGCCCAGGGGGCGGATCTGGCCCACAGAGTGCTTAGATCTGGTTCAAGGGAACACCCTGGAAACAGCGAAGGGCCGGCCCGCAGAGCCTCTGCCAATGAAAACGGAGTTTGGGGAAGGCTGTGTGCGGTCCTTTCGAGCGCCATTTTCACTGGCAGAGGGTTGCAGGTGGCCATGGAAGCCAAAATAGAGCTCAGGAGCCCGTTTTTACTGGCAGAGCGTTCGGACCACCACAAGCGCTCCCGACACAAGTAACATCAAGCTGGCCATGCCCACCCTGGCCTGGCCCCCCAAAGTCAAACATAATCTTGATGCAGCTCCCAATGAAATCGGGTTTGCCACCCCTGTTTTAGAGAGTTGTTGAGGCCACTTGGAAGTTTATCTGTGTCTCTGGGGTCACCTGAGAAGTGCAAATGGGTGTGGGGTCTTTGTGGAACTGTTGAAAGGATTGTGTTGTACACTGGAGATATATGATGCCGTATCCCTCCTCCTTTGTTGAGAGAGGGCTGTTAAAAAAAAGCAAATGACCATCTGTCTGCAAGGAATATAAATCCTTCCATTTCCCACCATCCAGTCAGAGCTGAAGAAGCTTCTTGGATGAGAAACAAAATGGCTTCAAAGAAAAACAAGAAACTGCCTCTTGAAAAACCACCTTTGGGATTTCTTTATATTGTATTTTTTGCCATTTAAATGTAATAATTCTAAACAGTATGCAGACCCCCATAGCACAGAACGAAAAAGAATGATAGGTGCAATATAGCAATCAATACTAAAGAAATAAACAGAAAAAATAAATAATAAATCCAACAACAGAAACATTTTAAATCAGGATTATTCAACCTTGGCAACTTTAAGAACTATGGACTTCAACTCCCAGAATTCCCCAACCAGCATCCCTTGTTTTAAATCATCCCTTTCTCATTCTCAGACAACCATATACCAGTCTCCTGCCTTCTTTATCCTCAAGTGTTTTTTTACATGTTCAATATGTTTTCAGGGAAGGGATAGAACTCACCTCAAGGGTAATCTGTTTCAGAGGACTAGGCTACAGAAAAAACTTCTATGACTTCTTTCCCGCCTTACTTCACAATGAGTAGGAACTGTTAGCATGCATCATCTGAACATATGAGTTGCATGGGCACATTAGAGATAACTAAACATCATGGGACTCGAATAGAATAGAATAGAATAGAATAGAATAGAATAGAATAGAATAGA
>WNWU01000032.1:3633435-3648717 GCA_012654045.1 Ptyas mucosa
GAATAGAATAGAATAGAATAGAATAGAATAGAATAGAATAGAATAGAATAGAATAGAATAGAATTTTTTTATTGGCCAAGTGTGATTGGACACACAAGGAATTTGTCTTGGTGCATATGCTCTCTGTGTACATAAAAGAAAAGATATGTTCATCAAGAATCACTTAATGATAGTCATAGGGTACAAATAAGCAATCAGGAAACAATATCAATATAAATTGTAAGGATACAATCAACAAAGTTACAGTCATACAGTCATAAGTGGAAGGAGATGGGGTGGGAACGATGAGAAGATTAATAGTAGTGCAGATTTAGTAAATAGTTTGAGGGTGTTGAGGGAATTATTTGTTTAGCAGAGTGATGGTGTTCTGGGAAAAAAGATCTATAACAATGCTGCTAAATTTCAAGCTTGCAATGGTTATCCCAGACATTCTTGACATTTTAATTATTGCTGCCACACTAGCATACAAAAAACAAATCTTTCTGCACTTGATTTATGTGACTATACTTGAAATTTACATCTGACCATTGCCTAGCAAATGCACACTCATGAAGCCGAGATTTTTGCATATTATTTGGAATATTGTAACTTAGTGTGGTATAGTAATTATAACAGTCTTCTGCAACACAATGACTTCCAGATGCAATTGGCACTGCACCTTTTAGAATTCCCAGCCAGCACAGGAGTGCCAGAACATTTGGATATTTGTTTCCAATCTCTTTCCAATACATCTGCCAATGTATTGCTCCTTGTAATCTATTTTACATAACATTTTTAGGATAAAATAATGAGATACATTATACTATTCTGAACTCAGAGAAAGGGTAAGATAAAATAAAGAATTAAGTTAACCCGTAAACTCTTGGGAAAAGAGAACTCTACAGTGATTAAGGCAAATTAAACATACAGGTGATTTAAGTCCTTAGGGTTCCCAAATGTCTGCTGCCTGGGAACAAGGAAAGCTAATCAATACAATATCCAAATGATTTCATTTTTCCTTTACACTTTAAATCTTTGCCCCAAATAATGCTTTTTCAGTTTTTTTATGAAATGCTAGAGTGCATTACAACAGGTTGCCGTGCCTCAGACATTTAAATACTGCTACAATAAGGCAGGCACTTTGCATTTACAACATAAATAGAAGACAAGAACATTTTAAAAATAGTGCTTTAAACTCTGCTGTCAGACATGTGATAATTTATGAATATCCTGAGCTTTACCACTTCCTCCTGAACTCCTTTGTAATTTTCTAGTGATTTGTAATGTGATACTATTGAGACTGAAAAGTCCTCAGGCTAAGTATCATGCTGCAGAAAAAAAAACCTTGGTATTTTTGACACTACAAAAGCAGCAGACATTTTTTGTGAAATCCTTCTACTGCCCCATGTTATGTGAAGTTCACAGAAAACATGTGCACATGAAGGATTTCCATGACATTAAATTCTCAACAAAGAGAAAGGAACATAATCAGGTAATGTCTCTTGGTTGTTCTGTTGGCTAGACTCAGCAACCTGATTTCTCTTTAGATCCCTAGAGCTTTCCATCTGACAGCCATGAGGGACAACAATGTGGCATGAAAAACAAAGAAATAACAGAATGTGCCACTGCGGATAGTGTCAACTAGATACTTGACTATGAAGCATATTTACAGTTTAAGTTCTGCATTTCATTTTTGTTGCACAGTACAGATCTCTCTGCCTGTCCTTAAACTGTTTTGTTCCCAGTTCTAAACAAATTATTAACGTCAGATATTTTCAAATCATGTATCTTCTGTATGACATGATTGATCCATAATCAATCCGTTCTTTCTTTCAGTAACAAGGATTAAAAACATATATTATAAAAACAATAAAAGAGTATGGAGAGCCAGTATGGTATGGTGGTGAGAATGTTCTACTAAGAGCGTAGAGGACCAGTTCCAAGATCACTTTTAGACATGGAAACTTACTGCATGACTTTGGACCAGTTACCTTCTTTCAGCCCAGTCTTTCTCACATTGGATTGTGATTGTGGGGAAATTGCTGGAGGTACAACTATGTACACTAACTTGAACTCCAGAAGACGGGAAATTCATCTAACAAAAATATACTATGTGTTACATAATGCTACAGAAAGATATAAATATTTAATACTTATGTAAAAAGATGAAAGCAAACTTCACTCTATACTAGCATTGATGATTTTACCTAGTTTGAGTTATGAAATGTCTGCAAGAATAACCAAACTCAGAGACCCTCGAGGACTTGTCATTTCAACCTTCGGCTACAAATATGCTCCTCTATCAGTATCAAAAATATCTCTTGTACTACCTATATATTGTTCTAAACTAAAAGCTAGTCTTTTGAGTACCTGGTGCATGGTTGTCAGAACTAGATTTTTAAATTTAGGCATAGATTTTTCAATCTGGGTTTCTAGGGGTTTTTTTATTTTAAAAATTAATGAATTCTAAGTTTCTCTATACATTACATTACATTACATTACATTGTATGTAATACAAAGGTAAAAATTGTTTGCAACTGATTTATTGTGGTTATCTGGTTTTTATGTAGAATCTGGGTTTATCTGAGCATCAGGCCTTAGTAGGAAACCCCACTGGTATCTCTTAGGATAAAAATAATGTATAATTTAAAACTTATTTATTGTGGGATGTTATCTTTTTTGTGGGTTTATTTGAATGCAAAAATTTGATTTATTTACAAAACCTTATTGGCAGTCCTGCCTTGGTACTAACCTATTGCGTGTAGTGAGGATCAGAACAATTCCACATAGCTTTTAATTCATATAAATGGCATCCATGTCCCAATTCTATATGCTCTGTAAGAAAATAATTCCCATCTGTGTCTGAAAGATCTTCCATACATCCAAAAGTTATATATATGTTCTGAAGGAACAGAGTGACATTTTCAGTAAAATGCCCAATGACATGAAATAAGTGAAATGTAAGAAGTTACTGCATGATCCATTTGCTATGATTACAGAATATAATAGTCAGCAAGTCCACCATCTTTATTCCTTTCTTCTACCATACTGTTTTCCTTTCTCAGTGAGCAATTGAGAGGCATTATGGCTGATTTCATAACTGAATAAAACACAATCGTATTCCACTGCTGAATGAATCCACAGGTTAATTATACTTATTAGTTGTAATTTAGCCAAGCTATAAGCTTTGCTGCTTCCAGCTATATAAAAGAAATGCCTATATAGTACATATTCAATTAGTGACATCAAGAAGGGGTTTAATCTTTACAAAACTATATATATCAAATATTTATTAACTAATGAAGAAAGTTCTACCTCTATTGATGCATGTTTTGGTATTTGCAATTAATCAAAGTACCCAGTAATTAATTCTGATCAATTTCTGTACCTCAGTAAAGTTTTTTCTCCAAGAGTAAAAGAGGACAGAGGAAATTTTATTATCTCTCTGAAATAATCCAGTCATTTCCTGAATTCATTATCAATGGAGCAGCTTTCATGTGAATTTCCATCTTTGAATTCCTATTTAATAAAGAGCTTCTTGTTGAAAAATGAATGGCTCTTTGTCTTGATTCTTATATTATATTGGTTAGTGTATAGCATACCCAGTAGTAGCCTAAGAGGAACATCACATAAAATATGTAATAAAAATGGCTAAATTTGAAAATACTCTTTCTGAAATAAGATACCATGTTGCTATGTCACTGTGGTAACAACTGAAAAATAGCACAAAATACACAAAGGTTGCACCCAGATCTTGGTTATATAAGAATTTGTCATGAGTCACAATGACCCATACTATTATGAACTCTCATGAAGCTGTCGTGCTTGGAAGAGAATGATAAATCAAGGGTGACAGTCAAAGTCATTGAGTTCATGCAGCCAGATTCTCTTAAATCCCAAACTTGCTTATAGAGATTTCAGTCCAGAATTTCTGACATAATCTCAATGGAAACAATCCAATATCAGAATTAAAAATAAATAAATTGCACAGAAAACATTTCAAGAAAACTTTCTGTGGGAATAATGATCTACTTAAGAATTTGTATTGCTTCCAAATAGCAATGCATTGTGACCAAGACTAATATGTGCCAGTGGATTGCAACTGATGTTTCTCTTAGACTATGTTGGATTAGACACAAAAGGCAATCAAATCCATATCCAAATCCAAAAGGGAAATGAATAATACAAGTTGGAAAAAAAATACAATGAAGCTAAAAAGAGAACATACTGCATCCATAAGAGAGAAATGGATACCACAATAACTACAAAACAAGTCCAATGTTATAAGCTTGTTCAATAGAAAGAACAAAAGTGTAATTCACAGGCCTGAATAAGTCAGCTAATTTTGTAAGGTTATGTGTTTATGTAAAATTAGTCTCTCCATCTCTGTCACAAAGCAGCACTTAGACCCTTTAAATTTTTATGGCCTATGACAGTAAGTGATTATAATCATTTAAAAATCAGACTCTTTACCATTTAGACTGGTTTTTGAAACACTTCCACAGCCAATACCTCTCCAATTTAACAATGGTGAATATGAAATTCTTTTCATTTGACTTAGACTTGCATATTTCATATTCTGAAACAGATTTCAAGCCTAAAACTTCCTGATTCATCTTAATACAACCAATGTATCAATTCTAATTTCCTCTTACTTTTATCTACAATAGACATGTCACAAATGGAAGCATAGTCATTCAGTCAATAACCACATTTCCTTGACTCCTAGTTTTTCAGCCCTGCCTCACATTGGGCATCAAAGAAACTGTTAGATGAGGCTTTTCTGTGATACATATTAAATAAAATAAACAAAAACACGGCATATCAAAAGAACTTAAAATATCAATGGCTTATATTTTTTTTAACTATTCCAGCTCAGCTGTTGTGCTTTCATAACTGCTTTGGCATAAGAGATTTCAAGACAGGAAACATTGAAAAGAAAAAGCCAGTAAGCAAAAATAGCCTAAACATACAAAAAAGCTTAAAATAGCTACTGAAAAGCATAAATGTATTAAATAGGTCACATTCAAAAGTATAAAATAAATAGCGCAGCCATAAAGATTTAAAGTATCTCTGAATGTGAACATTAAGTTTAGATTGCTATTAAGCAGCTTTGGACTTAGTCACCACTATATATTCCTTTTTATCTATTACCAATTAGATAAAATAACTACAGCGAATCCACAATGGACTTAAATATTTTCAAGGTTAAAAAAGTACAGTGGAATATATAAACAATTATTTACAAAAATGAAGAGGGGTGGAAAAATCATCAATGTACTGTAGTTTAGAAGCTTCTCTAGAAGATGTAAGGAGTTCTCTTGAGGATAATTTACCAGCCTGCATTGCAATCATTTTCTTCCTTTGCAGATTCTGGGTATCATATTTTCTTTGCTTTTTTGGTCATGAATGCCCAAAAACATAATGATAAGAGAGGTTGGAACCTAGAAGGCCTGACAATCCCGCCAAAAAGCATCCATGACTAATCCTGTAGGAAATGATGACAGTGCAGCAACAGTAAAGTCTTTCTATTATTACTCCAATGGTTTCATTTGTTGAGTTCCCCAAAGGTATAATCTGGTTGATTCGCCTCTCTAGTAATGTTACTGATTTTTTGCCATCCATAAATACATACATACTACCAACTATACTATTCCTGTTTATGGACAGCAACAAACTCTGTTGTGGCACCCATATTGCAGAACATCCTCCCCCCAACTAAGGCTAATTCCAACCCTGTTGGAATTTTCAGAAGTGCCTCAAATCCTGGCTGGGTCATCAGGCTGGGACCCCCAGGGCGTACTGAAGTGACTCCATTGTTGTTAACATCTACTGTTCTCTCTCGTTCTCTCTCTCTCTCTCTCTCTCTCTCTCATAGTAATTATTTATATGTTAATTGTTTTATAGTTTTATTGTAGACTGCCAATGTTGTTTTTGCATGAGACGGTGGGTTTTTAAACTTGTTAAACTTGATGAATGAATGAATGAATGAATGAATGAAGCAAAACTTAAAAAAGGAATAAGTAATAAACAAATTAATGGCATGATGTAAGAGAAAGAAAAGAAATTGAGCTTTTCTGTTCTCTGCAATATTTCTGCAATCTATCCTTATTTTTACGTCCACACACTAATTCATGCATTGCTTTTGAGTCCTAAACCCTAACTCCTCTTTTTTCCCTTCCCTTATTTTCTTGACTTAAGTCTTTTTATCCTAAATTTGCTCTGTGACTTGATTCCCAATCATTCTTTCTATATGTCCAAACCAGGGCTGAAATTCAGCTGGTTCTATACAGCTCGGGCGAACTGGTAGCAGTGGCTGCAGGAGGCTCCACCCACCCATGCGGATGTCATGATGTCACTTTTTTGTGATGATTTTAAGCTTTTGTGCATGTGCAGAAGACTTTGCGCATGTGCAGACAATGGCACGTGCACATTTGTGAACCAGTAGGGAAGATAAGTGATTTCACCCCTGGTCCAAACCACTTCCAAATAGTGGTTTTATTACTGATCACTCACTCTCTATTCAATCTACACTGACTCATCACTAGGGAAGCACAGAATTTGGGAACAGAAAGTTGGGAATGGAGGGAAAGATGCTTCAGAATGCATGTTGTACTATACATCCAAGAAACTGCATATTTTCCTGGGTCATTATGGTCATCACTGTAAGAGTCTGTTTTCACATAGTCAATGATTTTCACACAGTCAGAAATTTTTACAGAGCTTTGATTCTGTGCTTTTTAAAACCATATTTATTATTTTGACCACTCCCAACAGGAGGATATTCCTGCACATGAATATTTGTCAAGAGATTTTGAGTTGATAGTTAAATTTTTCAAATTACATTTGAGAATGAAGTGCAGAGGAAGTAAGGGCTGGAGATTCCAGTTCCACAAAAATTGACAGATGTGTTGTCAAGAAGGTATAGAGGATAAACATGAGAAAACAGCAAGATAATCTTCAAAGTGTCTAAACAAAGATTTTATGTCATCCAGTTTCTTTTAGATATATGGGTTCTTCTTCAAACTGTTCACTAAACTTGTAACTAAATGATCCATTATTTTTCTCTCTCAGTTTAAGAAGTGTCCATGAATTGCACTATAAATCTGAAAGTAGTCATTTTATATATGGGTTCATTAAAAGAGAAATACACAGTCTTTATGTTGAACACATAAGAAGCCAGTGCATGAACTCTCATCATATATTTTATAACTTTAAAGAAACTTGGAAACTCAGGCAAATGTGAAATTTATGTAGAAATAAATGAATGTAAACATGCTGATAAATAAATCTATATTTAGATGTCATTTTGTTCAAATAAAACAATAGCCCAACAACTATTTTATATAAGAAATCCTCAGACAAGAACCTTTGTTAAGATATAACAGTTTCATACCATATAAACCTATGGCATATGTATATTCTAAACAATTTAAAGGGTTAAATACAATTGTTTTTCAGAAGCTTGTTTTCATCAACAAAAGTTGTAAAAATTACTTTTCATTAGGTTGCAATTATTGATTGGTGCTAATTTTAGAAATGCAAAAAAAAGAAACACAAGTATGCAATACATAATTGCTTATACTAATATATATACATAAGTATAAGAAATTATGTGTGTGAGTTAGTGTGTGTGTATACAATGCAGTGCTAAAATATATACCAGTCCAAAATATTCCATTATACCCAAAATAACCCTGTCATTTGGGAAGACAAACAACCTTAAAAGATATACTAGCTAGTGTTTTTTTTTGTGGGTACAACAAGCTCTTAATATCAAGATAATGTATGGCAATGTCCCATAGACTCCTTCATCCACCATATAATTTTTCATGTGTCTATTGAAAACTATAATAGTAACATGAAATGTTCAATCAATCAGTGAATGGGAGAAAGTAAAATATATTTGACTACATGAAATATCATGAATACTATGTATAATATAATGCTATATAGTTTGTAAAACAATCAGAGTCAGCTATGTTTGGATTAGTATGTCAACTTAATAAATGTTAAAATAATAAAAAGTTTGGGAAAGTGGGCAGATGATTATTCATTGAAATATATTTTCCTGCTTTAATGTATGATGAACAGTAAAAACTGAGCTTATCCCAAATCAGATGTTCAAAGGACAAACAGAAAAAATGTTAAAATGCAATTCCAAAGAATATATTAAAAGACACTCTGTGTGTAAAACTGACAACTGTTCCACTTAGAACAGTGCAAGTCAAGAAACTACACAACTTAATTAAATAACCTATTTGGAAAATTTCATAATAACCTATTTCTATGCTTCATGATGAGACTACAATAGAATTAGTCATTTTTATTCAAGTTTTCTTTTTCTGTCCATTTGATCTTTTTGACAATGAATTTTGTATCTCCTTATATGTTTAAAATAATGTCCTTGATAATTCTGGGCAACTGCAAAATTTAGAAGATAGAGCACGATATTTCTGTTTTTGCATATGTTTTACCAGCATTTTAAAATGGAATACATAGCTGATAATTTTTATGACAAACAGACTTCAAGGAAAAATGCAAATTCATAGGAGGAAAATGAAATGGTTATGCTTTACATAAATTATCACATATCTCAATCAATAGATGAATAGTTTTACATGATTACCATGCATGCATTTTGATCATCTATTGAGAGTTTTATAATTTGGCAAGCAAAACTAAACTTACTGCTAAAAAGATTCAATGGAGAGTCACTGTGCCTCCCTGACTAATAACATCCCTTGAAATACACAACAAACAAAACAAATTCTCTTTTTATGGTAGCATTAATTAAAACACTGAAATAGGAAATCAAAATGAAACTGGAGTGAACTTTATGAGAGCTTATGCAAAACCCTGAAGGCTTTCTTCCTTCCAAAATAATCATGGGAACGATGTTGCCACTGGCATGAAGTGAAGGAAGAGTTTAATATCAGCAAGTTGTCTTCACTGCCAGCTCATTCAAAATCACTTAAAACCTGGCTCTGGCAATATTGCTATGGGGGGGGGGGGGGGGGGAGATTTAGTAGATAGCACAGTTATTTTTACTGTAAATAGTTGTTTCATGAAGAAGTTATCCATTTCTCTTTTATTCTTATAAAAACTGAACAATAGTGCCTTAATTCAGGTGTAAATAAAGTTGAAAAGAAACTGCAAGTTATCTAGAGAAAGGAAAGTTCCTTTGAATAATGAAATAAGCATGTATATCAAGTCTGAAAAAGAACAACATCCCAGATAATAATCACCATTTAAGCCAAACAGATGGCCAGGTGGCAATAAAATGCTTTGTTAAGTTTTTACTAAGAGTATAAAATGGATTTTCTCTCATTTTATTCTCATCAAAAATAAAAGGAGGGCAAAAGGAATAAAGCATGCCCTTACAACTTTTCATCAAACACAGGTCATGTATTGTATAAGATAGTTCCTCAAGCACATATTTTTCAATAATTAAAAAAAGCTATGCAGGGTGGTATGAGAGTATTTTTGTATGTATCTGCTTGAAATTCACATTAATTCATATTTGTTTTCCTTGTTTTACAAATATATTACAGAATGTGTCTTATATTTCTCTATTGCTTTGCCATTATGTCACTATTGGCTAGTAGCATATTTTTTTAAATTAAAAACATTAATAAAAGCTTAGCTGCAATGATTGTAAAATTAATGCTGTATATAACAACAATACCAAGATCTAGGTTCATACTTTTATGTTTTTCCACCTTTATTATAAAGCTCTAACTAAAACTAAAATTATTTCAGAGAAAGTTCAAATATGTAGATAAATTGCAATGTTTCATGTCATCTAAGCTTTAGCTGTTGACATTTTAGGCATCTTTTAATGATTAAGCTAGAAGCTAGCAGAATAGATCAGTCTGAGGAATAGGAAGAGGTTGTTCAAGAATCCCTGTTTCGAAGAACAGTTTTGGTTGAAATGTGATTGCTTTGGAGGAGAAGGTGCAAGAACAAGAATCTATGGTGGAATCTCCAGTTAAAATGGTGGGAAGAGTGAAAGAGACTGGTGAATTTGGGAGGTTTTGCAGCAAAGGAAGTGATGGAGGCCACCCTCCACCCAGATCCTGCCCCCAGGAATTCTTGATGCCATTTCCAAGAGAATGTAGTCAGTCAAGGCAAGATTCTTGTAAATAGGCATGCAACAAAAAAGAAGCAATTCTGTTCATCTCATAGTGGTTCCTTGAGCCTTACAGAATCTAAAATTATTTGGAAGAGAACAAGCTGGATCAGAGAAGATTAAAAGTATAACATTCAATATAATTTAATTAATATAATTCAATATAATTATATTAATAAGTTATACCAGGGGTATCAAACTCACATCATCACGGCAGCATCACCTGACAAATCGGAACTTTTTTCCCTTCACTAAAACGGGCATGGGCGTGGCTAACGCATGACACATTGAGCCCGTGGGCCGGGAGTTTGACAACCCTGAGTTATATTCATCTTCTCTATATCCACAGCATTCTTTTGCCATCCAATGACACTATCTACTGTCATGGTTGATTTTTTTTACATGTACTGCTTCAAATTTCAAATTGAAAAAAATTATGTTCTGAGCTGCTTCATGTTAGGAGGCAAGCCAGTTTTGCATTGGTGACAATTTCCACCTCTCAGATCCCAGGATCATCCCCTTCCTTGCAGCTGACAAGCCACCATCAGTGATCTCATGCTTGGCTATGGTGGTAGTATATTGATCAGTATTGGTCATTTTTGTTACCTTAACACGACAAGGAAGGGATAGCAATGGAGAGACTGGAAGAAGCAGAATATAGATTTTGACACATTTTCCTTGGCTATCCATGGAACCTCTGGTTGACTACAGTGATAACAACAGGCTGTTGCAAGCTAAGATATGAAGGTTGGGAAGAGATTAAAAGTGGAAACAGCAAGACTGAAGAAATACACTGAAAGACTTCAACATTTTATAAATATTACTTTGTACACTGGAGTGCTTCATATCCAATGTCAGGGGAATTAGTCAGGGGATCTAGCAATCTGCCCAATAAATAGCTTTGCTGAATTGTTTGGCTGACTATTTCCTTCTGTTCATATAATTGTATAATTTTGTTCCTTATTTTAATTAAAATTATAAGATAAATAGTGCTTCTTTTGGGAGGGGTTTGATATTAAGACAACTTAGGGAATGTAGGAAGGTAAAATCAGAAATTATTCATAATTAATTACCAACAAGTTTCAAAAAAGTATTAGAAACAGCCTTTCCTAAATAGAAATTGTCAGGGTATAATATTCGAGAAGAACCCTCAAATATGTGAACATACTGTTAAATAATATAGCAGTAAATTAAATGCATCAGTGCTTTACTTCTATTTCACCTTTAATTAAGCCTCTTCAAAGAAAAGCACCCTAAAACATGTTAGAATAAGAAGTCAATATTTCTTTATCTAATAGGACTTTTAAATGTCCTGAAATCTTGATCTAGAAGAAAGTATTTTATATGATTGTTCAGGTCAACAGTCTGAAAAATACTTCAGTAGAAAATATTAAGTTCCCATCCTTTAGATACAAGTATCACTTCATAATTATACTTTAAGTACTGACACATATGGGGAAAAATGCAAAAAAAATGCAACAATTGAATTTTTCTTGATCAATATTATTATTTTGCCCAATAGATTCATGGAATGCCATATTCTAAAAAATAGCTTTCTCTGAACAGTATGGAGAATAAACAAAAAAAAAGAAAAATTATCTGACTGGAAAAGTATTATGTAACTAAAGTTGTCATTATCTTTTTATAATAAATCTCAGTTAACTATTTTCAAAACTCATAATTTTATGAGTCTCATATTTTTTCCCCCAGCATGTTATTTGAGAAGATAAATTTCAGTTGGGTTCTGGCAACTAAGCTGTGGTTTCATGGTTATTGTTATCTATTATTGTTATAAAATAAGAAAATTCTATTTAAATATATATATTGTTCCTGACAATATGCAAAATCAAAGATTTTTTAAAAAACGTATTTACTGCTTTCTTTCACAGAAGAATTTTGAATCAACATTCTTAAGAAATAAATTGAAAGTGCTATATTTTTTTATATCTGTAGATCTGTAAGTTGTATGAAGAACACCAATTACCATTAGTCTCACATAGTTACAGTCATATTATCTTGCCAGAAACATACGTTAAATATGCAGGTCACAGACTCCATATAACAATACATTGCTGCCAGCTACGATTACAGCTACCCGCATTTATAGATGCTATTTTCTGGTTATCATAATACCAGCCATTCAAAATCAAAGGCACCTTCAGTTGAGATTTAACAAAACCCATCTTAGAAAAATAACTCTAATTGCAGGAGAGGAGCATATTAAATATGTTCAGCAATGTAGTCGAAATAATAAAACAGAAAGCTGTCCAATAGTATCAAAGGAAAAAACATCCATCAGGAACCATCATCTAAAAACTCTCAATTTCTCATTTTTTAATTTTCTCTAAAAGGTCATATGTTAAATGTCCACTAAAAAAAACTTTATTGCATCCAGTTGCACATGGCAAAGGATATAAAGGTATAGTGTCCATCTTTGTTAATTGGTTTGGCTGCTAGCTTTAACTCAGCACTCAGTGAACATGCCTTAATGGTGCATGACCACATGGTTTGCTCACTTTTGAAATTTAAAAAAAATTATCCTCTTCTATGCTTGCCAACATACTACTCCATCAAGTAGCAAACTAGTTTTATCAAATAGATGATGTCTAATTAATCAAGGTTCCAAAAATGCAAGCAGACTGTAAAGGATTTTTTTAAAAAAATTCCTTGAAAAGGTAAAATGGCAATCAGGTAATAAAATGTAACAGTGATGTTCACTGGAGTATAATGTTCAATTTTCAGTACCAGACAGTGAAACATCTCAAATAATAATTAAAATTGCAATACTGTATCTTAAAATCAGTATCAATTATTTTGCAGCAAATACCTATAAAGTCATAGCATTAATGTAAAATAGAAGGTACCAATATTTATTTGGTAAATAAATTAATACATACAACAAAGTTTGACCTTAAGAAATTACTTTATCCTTTCTTTCCCATCTAGCCTTTTTTGTTTAATGTTGTCACTGATATTGTGTTATAATTCTTTACTGAAATGAACAATTTCTGCAATAAATTATTTTTAAAATGTGTGTATGATTTAAAAGTATGGTATTTAAAATTTATTAATAATAGTGAGTAGATCTTAGTGTTTGTACTGTTGAGGAACAAAACTCTACTATTCACAATTTCCAGTAATTAAAAATTATATATTATTTCCTGTATATAAGTATGCTTGATTTATCAAAACTCAAGCAGAAAGCAAAAAAGCAACCAAAAAGACCCTACCTCAACTTTTTACTTTTGCAATCTATCAATTTTAACATTATGAAAAATGTGAATCTTGTGTCTCTGCAATATTGAATGAATGAGAAGTGAACACCAACATTTTATTACATAATAACACATACAATTTTCTATTTTCCGATAACAAACACTAGGTTTCTGGATATCTGCCTGCTTATTGCATGCAATAAAGGGCATGCAATAAAATGAAGAGTTCGGATCTGAAAATTCCCTGAATCAGGCTCAGGGGGAAAAAAATTTTTTTTATGAAGCAATAAGACTACCTGCTGTAGCACTTGTCTTTAAACTAAAATGAATCATTTATTAACCTGTTTCCTATTATATAACACATTTCTGATATATATGTCTAGGCAACCCAGCTACATTATCCTTGCTTTTAACAGTATGCATCTCCACATATACATGAAGCATATTTTTACATGTTAGACTTAATATGCCAACTGGATTTGACCCGAATGTTTTCAATAAGGGACAGTTTTTCAAATGGATAGAGTATATCCATCAATTAATATTCTGCACCCATTTTTGCCCCACTTTTTCTCATTTAATAATTCTCTTAATTTATTCTATTATAAATTAGTACAAGTATGTCTTGATGTTTTTATACTGTACTGGTGTAGAATTGATGAAGGACTAAATAGACTCCATGGATTATTATTTTCTCCACAACTATTGCTTAGCATTTTACATACAATAAATAGCAACGTCGAATTACTCTTTTTATCTAATATAGCTGTACACTATTTAGGATTAATTAAAATTTCAATTGAGTTTATTATCATATCAGAACTATATAAATTTTAAGCAGGACAATAAAGTCAGATTATTTTCATTTGAATGATTTGTATGGCCAGCCATGTTAAAAGTCTGGGAGGCTCAGAAGTTCCTTGGTAATGGTACAAGTGGTAGTATTAAACTGGATAACCAGTTAGTTTTTTTCCAAAGGAAGTACCATTAAATAGAAATGTTTATGTGTGTATGTTCTTGCTAGATATACCGACAGATAATAAACACATATAGCAACCAAAGTTACATCTTGAAGTTGGTGTATTGCCAAAGATCACACAAGAGTAGTAGTTTCATAAATTAGGTGTACATAATCTGTCCAAAGGTTGAGATGAAGGTTGTTCATAAAGTTATAATTGGTTTGCTTTAAGGTTAACATATGAGTACCAGGTATCATAAGAAAACCATATTGTCTTGTCCACCAATCAGCTTGAAGGTGATCTTCCACTTGAATCTTTGAGAAGGCTGAATTCCTGAATTAGTAAGCTTTTAAAGCATCATGTTTTCTAGTGTAATATTTGTTCAAAGTTTATTAAGCAGTGCTTAACATCAATATACATCAATATATCATTTGTGAATCAATTTTCTTGAGATTAAATATTTTCTTCAAGAGTCCAAAATACTATTAATTTCTCTCTATTAAGAATATTATAAATAGACCTAATTAAAGTAATTAAGATAATGGATAAATTACATTATCACTATTATCCTTCTACACTAATTACACATTAGTGGAAAAATTACAAAAAGGGTATAGAATATATTAACTTAAAGACATGTCTCTTCAGAGGCATAAAAATAGATAAATCATAAAGGAAAACATTTTTGTAGTCTCTTATAATTAATTATTAGCACAATTTTATTCTGATTATATGTAACTGGTGCTAAATGCTGTTAAAAGTAACTATCAACACTTAAAGTGTTTTCCTACTGCCCCTATTGAAGAAATAAATCAGGGGTGAAATCCAGTAGGTTCTGACAGGTTCTGGAAAACCGGTAGTGGAAATTTTGAGCAGTTCGGAGACCCAGCAGTAGAAATTTTGAGTAGTTCAGAGAACTGGCAAATGCCACCTTTGGCTGGCCCCAGAGTGGGGTGGGAATGGAGATTTTGCAATCTCCTTCCCCCAGAAGTGGGGA
>WNWU01000032.1:3649117-3659761 GCA_012654045.1 Ptyas mucosa
TCCCCACTTCTGGGGGAAGGAGATTGCAAAATCTCCATTCCCACCCCACTCTGGGGCCAGCCAAAGGTGGCATTTGCCAGTTCTCTGAACTACTCAATGGAGATTTTGCAGTATCCTTCCCCTGCCATGCCCATGAAACCACGCTCACCAAGCTACACCATGCCCACCAAGCCATTCCCAAAGAATCGGTAGTAAAAAAAAATTGGATTTCACCATTGAAATAAATATATTGTATCTTTCTGACATGAATCTATTACCCATCTCCACAAAAAGTACAACCTATTCCTTGTGAGAACTGACATTCTTTTCTTAGCCTACCTTCTTTCTGAAAGTCCTCAAAAAAAGAAATACAGGTAGTCCTCAATTTGCGACGGGATGACCTCAATCCAAATTTCCAAACATCAGGCCCCGTTCATGGACACATAACCAAACTCTAAGTGCCCAGCAACATGGTGGCATTGTGGCCATTTTCAGCATCCCACATTAGTATGATCACATTTTATAGCAGTTTTGATGGCAAAACCATTTCCATAGCAAAACGTTGGTTCGTTTTATGACCACTGTAGTCACAAAATGACCGCTACAAACAAGTCATAAACAAGTCATAAACTGACCTGTTTTATAACCATCAGGACATACAACTGTAATGGAGAGGCTCCATTATGGCCATATGTTGAGGACTATCTGTAGCTCTCAATGTAGAAAAAAAAGTTGTGTATTCAGGAATTAAGTTCACAATGAAAAATTAGAATCGTAAAGATCTAGAATGGGAAAACTGACATAATGAAGAATGTCAGATAAATAAAAATTTAGAAAAATTAAAAATGTGATTATTACTATAAAAAGATATGTATATAATTTGAATATCAGAATAAACCAGCTGTGTGATGGGATCAGCTCCCATCATTTGTTCCAGCACCTGCCCACATATCAGTTTGAATGCAGGCAATCTGAAGAAGGTAAATAGGTACAATTTTGATGGGCACATTAACGGAGACATGGAAGGAGGTCCAACCCGGACATTCCCTGGACACAGTGATGTCACCGACTAGTCCGTTGAAACTGTGTTATGTGATTACCTTTATTACCTGGTTTATCCCACCTTGGTGGGTGTTGGAAGGAATTATATACTTCTTGCATGATTTTGAATCTGATGGAGTATCTAAAGTGTATGATGACTTAATAATCTGTAACAAGTTTTTGGTTTTCATGAAATGTTGATAAGGGCGGGGATAAATTCAAAGGGAGAAAGAGGTGGGTCCATTGAATCCAGTTTCATTCTACTTATATGAAAAGAGAATACAGTATATACAAAAATCTACAGATACACAAAAGCTTAAATCTTAAACCAGTGGTGGGTTCTATTTACTTTTACTACCTGTTTGCAATGGGCCTGCGCATGCACAGAAGCTTCCTGATGATGTCGCAGTCAGTGGGTGGAGCCTCCCACCGGTTTTACTACCGGTTCTATAGAACCAGTCTAAACCGGGGGCAACCCACCACTGTCTTAAACTATTATTTTAACAAGGGAAATTCAAATTCCATCACCACATATTTAATATAGTAATAAATTATACATTTGAAATAAATAGACTAAAGTAAAAAAACAAGTGGTTCTATATCCTTAAAGTGTATACATATTTTTAAAAAAGCATTTCAAATTAGCAGATATTTATCATCTTGAGAAATGGCCAGAGTTAGGCACAATTTAAAAGGAACAATTCAAATATAGAAATGATATTTTTAAAGTGTGTAGCATATATCAAACTAACTACATTTCCATATGCAAAGAAAATGTGATGTTCTGGCATTTTTAAAAAATCATCCACAGGAAAGAAATTTCACAAGTATGATAGGCAGATTGCACGTTTAGAATTCTCTCTGAGCAAAGGAGAAAAAAAAACAGAGAATAATATTCATACCTCTCTCCGTCGAGAAGCCCAACAGGTTTGCTTGATTTTCCAGACCACAGCAGCCACCAGTAGCAGTGACAAGAAACAACTGCAATTGTAAAATATAAAAAAATAATTTAGAATTGAGAATGTTTTACATAACATGTAAGTTTGACTTCATAGTTTGGAAAAGAGAATTTTAAGAACACTAAACAAAAATATTAAACATATACCAGCTACCCAGAATTTCCTGAAGTATTGTGATGGATAAAAAAAACAGTATTTGCATTTGTCTATTTGAAGGCTTTCTGCTAATCATGTCACTTACTATGCCAGAAGTGAAACTAATACAAATCTAAGTAAAATTACAATAAAATTAAAACAGCAGACTATAATCTTCAATGTGTCTAATTTGTATTATTCTCCTAATAATTCTTTTCTTTTAATCCACAATGAGAGAGATTAAAAATAGGTTAAGAACTAGTGTTGCTATACCTAGTGGTGTAAAAAAGGATACAACAACTTACAGCAACAAACAGGACCAGAAGTGCATCACTAAGAGTGCTATCTCTTTCAGAAAAGTCTATAGAACCTACACAATGCTTAGCCAGTAGATAAAATTAGCTAGACAGCTAATCTAGCTCCTCTCCAATTAACCACAACTTCCCTGGATTGTTATCAGGGGTGGTATTCACTTACGTTCGCTACTGGTTCACAAATGTGAGCGTGTGCACTTTGCTCGCACGTGCCACCTCCACGCATGCGCAGGACCTTCCACGCATGCGCAGAGCATAAAAAATGGTGTGATGACATCCAGGTGAGTGGGTGGAGCCTCCCGCCACCACCGCTACCAGTTTTTCCGAACCAGATAGAACCGGCTGAATACCACCATTGGTTGTTATCTAGCAAGTCAAGTTTTTCTAGGCAGAGCAGGAAAAAGGTTTTGCTTAGCTCTAATGTACATGACAGTTTAACAACTCATGAATTAGACCAGAATTATTAAACTGTCCTGTACATTAGAGATAAACAAAAACTTTTTTTGCTCTGTCTAGAAAAGCTTGACTTTTTTAGGCACAATAGGAAAGAATGCCGAGAGTCCATTTAGCCAGGATCAATATTTATATCCAAGGAGCCCTGACAAATTCACATGCTGGGTTGTACAGATTGTCCATTCAGAGAAGGGGAAAATTGTGATTATATCTTTTAACTTTATATCTATTTCTATGGACACATCTTTAGCATAGGAAGAAAACAACAAATTAAAATCATCAATGAAAACATCAACAAAAAACCAAATAGAACTTGCCTCAAGTAGCGCACATATCTATAGCTGTCAAAAAATAGATTTACAATTTCCTGCTTCAATGTCAGGGAGTGGGGGAAAAACACATTTTTAATGCTTTGCACAAAGCCATCAGTAGCTGCCTGAGATTTAAGCATGTAATGCTACTGATTTATTATTCATGTTTTGATTTATGGATTATTCCCTATTTTTAAATGTATGCTCATTTAGATGAAACATTGAGAACAAATCTGTATTACATCAGCCCAATTCTAACACAAGTGTGGCTAGAAAATTTAGGATTCCAACTAATACCTGTTAATTAGCTAAGGGATACTGTTATTTAATATTGTTTTAATTAACTATATACCATATTAGCAATGTTAAAAAGAAAAGGGAATTGAATGAAAAAAACCAATAATCTCTAACTCATACTTTCACTATCATCCACACTCAAGGGGATAACTATCAAACTCTTTCTCTTTATATTGTCAGTTCTCTGACTAATGCAGCCAGGAGCAAATTTTCTAACCTTTTATTATCAAGAAATATCATCCAGCTCAAAGGGAATTCTTTATATTAAACTTTTTTTCTATATTTTTTCCCTTACATTCCCAAACTATTGCATTCCTTAAGGGTTTTAATTTAAACTTAATTAAATTGTATTATTTAGGGCAGATTTCCAAGTTTATGATATCAAGATGTTGAGAATGGTGAGCCTATTAGATAGGTTAGTGTTATGGTGCTGCAACTTTAAAAACCCATATTCCTGGAATAGCCATAATCATGGTTTTTATAAAACCTTTTTTAAAAAAATAATACAATGTTTTGCTTTGTTCTACTTAGATGTTTCTCAGATTAAAGGGCTAATATAGATTAGTCCCGGACCACTTCTTCCCTGCTTTACAAGCTTTCCTTCCATCCTTGATGTCTGCCATTTTGTCTTTCCCGTAAATGTCTCCCTTTTCCTTTCATAGTAATTTCCTCTGCAGAGTGAGAATGAGATCACAGACACCTCATAAACACCTTGAAAAGCAAACATAATTTGTTTATAAGCAAAAGGAACATAGAGGCTTCATATAGGATCATGGAACATTGCACTCTTTTCCATTCATATACATTGGCTTTAAACTAGTACGCCTGCTTATCCGTTACTAAGTGCATTCTGGCATCTGTCTACCAGGTATCATGTGGTTTAGTAATCCATACTTTGAGAATTACTGTCTCTTCATTTAGTAAGCCTTAAACATATTTACCTTTTGGTAAATAAGCATATTATGAATTTGTTCTTTTTAATATCTGTAATAGGGATGCAAATGTGTAGCTCAAAAGTCACATAACATTTAATTATACAATAGATTTGGAGAGATGGGAAACAATGTGGAAAGTAAATTCAAAATTAACATTATCCGTGGCATACAAGGAAAATCAGCTAAAGATGTTTTATAGATGGCATCTTCCACCGACAAGACTTGCAAAGATGTTCCCAAATAATACCTCAACATGTTGGAAGTGTAAGAAACTCATGGAACATATTACCATCTATTGTGGACGTGCCTGGCGGCAAAATTTTTTTGGGCAAATATAAAGAAATGGCTAGAAAAAATAATAGACCAACCACCTGAAAGAAAGCTGGAAACGTTCTTATCAGGAATATTCACGAGAACATACACCAAAGAAATAAAATATCTGATTCTACACATTATAACAGCTGCACGAATAACATATGCACAAAATTGGAAACAGGACAAGACACCAACAGATGAAGAAGTGATAGAAAAAGTTTTAGAATGTGGCAAGATGTACAAATTAACAAAAGAAATTAAAGAAAAAGAAGAGACAGATTATTACATAATTTGGAACAAATGGCATGAATGGCTTGAGACTAGAAATAAAGAACAATAAATACAGGGGAGAATCTAAAAATGTAAAATATGTATATAACAAATATATAGAAACGTATAAAATTAAGTCTATTAGTGTTAGAAAATACAATGTAACCAAAGAAAAAGGGATAATGAAGAAAATTAAACACTAAGAAACATTGGTTAAAAAGATGATACATTTATATGTTGTATGTTATGTGATTGTCATATTGTGTTATAATAAAATATTTTTTTTAAAAGTCACATAACATTTTTCATGATCTTTTTTCATGACCTTTTTGAGAAATCCATTGCATTCTTTAAAAATCCATTCTATTATTTAAAATTCCAAAGGGCTTGTAGACTTATCATTTTTGAACTACAATGTAGTCTCAATATAATTTTCAATAGCTTTCAATGACCCTTTTTGAAATAAATATAAAACCGTTTGACTTTCTGACCAGGTGTGATGCTGCAACTTCAAATTTGTTTTCCATATTCCTGATATGCAACAATTTATAAAGTTAAACGATCATAAGCAATGCCAGTGGGAATATTAGTATCATGATTATGATGAAGAGTTTGATGTATTGTGGTAAATGAAGAATAAGAAAATGTATATGTGGAATGCAAGGCAGATCATGTACTTTAATGAAGTAATATTTTATTTGCAAGCTGTATATCTGAAGATGTTTATAGTCTAACTTCCATTGAAGTAAGTGATGAAATACCAATTGATTAAAGAGACGGAGTACATAGTGTGTTTCTCAGCATGAGAAATATCCAGAATAGGATATTTATGCTTCAGTGTACAAAACAACAACAAACCATCTGGCTATCCTAATTATAAATATATTAACTTTTTAAAAACAATTTTCATTTCCATATAAAATGGGACAACGCTCAAATACAGGCCTCTTTTCTTTTTCTGCCCCCCCCCTCCCCAAATATATATTCAAAGCATTCCCTAGTGTACTGCATGGCAGCAAATTTTGTTCAGCTATGCTAATAGGGACAACCAAGATATATGGTAGAAGCCCTTCTATTATTACTATGTTGGCAGATAACTGAGGTTGAAGATTATTGCTCAAGGTTATAATGAATTATATCTTCTATAAATTACTTGCCCATTGTAACTGAATTAATGTAGCTATTTTAAATATTACTTTATACTAGTAGACAGCTTGAATGTAAAGCGTATCTCTGAATCTTCTCCAGGCTTAAAAGGCTTGGCACAGTTGCTTCAAGGCTACTGTCTTCTCCCTATGCACTTCCACGAGGATAGCATAAAAATATATTCATAGAAACAAAAGATTTTCATAAGTTTTGCTTTGTATATTCCAAGTCACAGGAATGTATTTCAGGAATGGTTATTATGAATTTGTAAAGATCAGATGAGACAAAATACTAAACAAAATCCAAATGTCTTTGTAAGGAGTTATATGTTTTATTTATAAATGGTTAATTCTAGAGAAAAATCAATATTAATTTTGTAACAATATATAAGGTAGACTTCCAACTATGCTCCAATTACTGTTTGTCTTTATCTCTATATAGATTTTGTTGTACCCACTGGGTTAGAAATACTAGTAACAAGTTTTCAATCAAACTGAGTGTCATACACATCAGTAATGTCCATTGAAATGTTAATGTCAAGTGTAAGAAATCAGGACTCCAGGCAGTTCAAATGAATATAGGTTTATTATATGCTAATGCTCCCTACAAGAATCTGAACTGCTAACAGTCAAAGGAAATTAGTGGTAAATAAGAGTCAACTGTATTCAAAGTGGACTAAAAAGGACTCAAGATTGATGATGCATTTGACCTCTCCCTCAGGCTCAGCCTAGTAATCTTCTACATTTAGTTCTCTTAGTGTTTATATTTGGTCTTCAAAAGAAATTATGTAATAGTGAATGCAAATATGAGTTTTGATTACAATTGACATCAATCTGATTAAAATACATGCAATGTCTTTGTAAACAATTTTGTGTAATAATAAATGGATTCATTTGACAGTAGTAACAAATGTAATACATAAATAGAATACTTAGAAGATAAAGAGCACTATATAAATAATTTTATATTGTATGCTGGTTCATCCTTGCTATAAAGACCAGCCAAATTCTAAACTTTACATTTGCAAAGACAGGCTAAGTGACTTGAAATAATGTTTGGTTGATTTTATTCATTTTATGCTTTTATTATCTATGACTGAATCACAATTAGTAATAAATTGCATTATGTCATGGTTCATATATAAAATACTCAAAAGCAAATTCCCAAGCACCAAATATCTATTGCTGGCAGAGAAAATATGCTGTTACCAGGATAGCAAAGAAATTAATTTATGATTAATTTTTAAGGACCTATTTCTGATTAGCATAGAGCTGTTGCTAACTAAAAGCAGCTGGACAATACTTCCCTTTTCTATTTAACACAAACAAAAGATATTATACCTTCACTGCAAATATCCAGATGACCACTATGTGTCAACAAAAAAAGTAAAGAAAACTTTAACTCTATGCTGCACATACAGTTGTCTGTATTTTCCCAGCCAAGATATGATAGACCTAGGTAGTACTCATTTTAGAGCACAAAAATGATGTTCAAATCATAAGTAGTATGCCCCTATTTTGTTTTTGAAAGCATGAAACCACTTGAAATCTGGAAAATGTGGTACTTCTCAAATAGCTTCTTGTGTGCTGCGTGACTATTGAATATCTTTGGATTGCTTAAAATTGCTTAAAGTGTCACTTTAAATTGATATTTCTCTTTGATATTTGCAAGATTGCTATTCAAAGTATCATTTTGAAAACATGCACAAATGACTGTTAGAAATGTTTGTACCTCATGAATATTTGATTAAAAATAATAAAATGCTTGTACAGTTTTTTAAAAAAACATCAGACAGAGAGAAAATAACTTCATAAACAGAACTGGCCACTTTACACTTACAATCATCAGTTGCCATGAAGTTTGAAAACTACAGTGAAATGCTCATCTCACACATCAAATATGGGGACTAATTTGAGACTTGCTGCATTTGGCTCAACATAGTTTCTGCCTACTGATAAAATATTGACATAGAACCATTTTTAATTTTTAACAGCTTTAGAAATAACATTTGTTGCATACTAATCAGCATCCATTCATTATTTAAGCTGCTTGATTTCCAAGGATGGGCTTTTTTATATTATATTGACATTTTCCAAACAAGTGAATCATATTAATATATTATCTACAGTATAGTTAAACTCGCCCCCCAACACTCTTCTAAATGACGGTTTCTGCTGCAGTTAATTTTAAGAGTACCAGATCCGAACTACAAAATCTGCACAACTGCTAGATTAATGAAAAGAGAAGTAGCTTCAGTTCAATGATTGTCCAATTTTTTATAGCCTAGATATTGTAGTTCTAGACAATTTCTCAGGTTTAGACTGAATGTTGACTGACGCAATAAACATGAACATTCCTAGCATATCTCTGACATAGGATATGCCTAATTTCATATTGGATTCAATATGAAAAGATTGTGATCTGGCTGATAAGTCATATAACAACAAAATTAATTCTATTTTTTTAATTTTCTTTATTTTTTCATTCTTTCCTTTGTGGTGTGGGTTACTTATCAGGATGATGGAGTCAGATGAATTCCAGAATACTCATGGAGTTTCTCGTTAGAGATATATATTGATTTGTTTATTGCTGGATCTAGGATTGGATTTAGCTGGAAATCCATACAACCAGGCAAACCTGCAAAACCTGCCTCCTCAGCATGATCATGCAGAACCTACCGTAATTCCCTAAAGAGAAAAAAACTCTAGTTGCATATGGAGGCAGAGGTTTGTTATTTTAAGACTTTCTTTAGTACCTGCTGCATCTAAAAATAAGGAAGGGAGTTTTACAAAATTATGTCCGGGAAGAACTCTACAACTTCTTCATGTTTGTTCCAAAAAAATTTATCTGTTAACCCAATAGAACAGGGGTGTCAAACTCACGTCGTCATGGCGGTGTCACGTGATGTATCGGAACTAAACTGGGCATGGGTGTGGCCAGCACAGGACGCATCCGGCCCACGGGCCAGGAATTTGACAGTCCTGTAATAGAAGTTTGCTTTCTATTTTCTATCAACTAGCCCATTCAATCTAGTAAGTCAGTACATAATGATTACTCCTATTCATTCTTCTAATATGAAGTTTCAAAATGTTTATCTAACACTAAGCTGCTGCCTAGCAAAACCCACTCACCCCACTCTGAACTGTTTGCTATCCTCTCAGAGATCTCCTTAGAAAGTGACTGTGACTGTGGTATACAGTCAGGGGTGGGTTCTAAATTTTTTTACTACTGGTTCTGTGGGCGTGGCTTATTTTGTGGGCATGGCTTGGAGGTCATGGACTGGGTGGGCGTGGCTAGCTGGTCATGTGACCGGGTGGCATGGCTATGTGTATAGGGACTACTCAGAGGGCTGAAAAAAATCATTTCTGACAGGTCTTCGCACTTTTGACTGGTCCTCACACTTATGACCAACCTCACATTTATGCCGGTGCAGCATTCTTAACAACCATGTCATTCATTTCACAACTGGTTCTCTTCACCATGGTGACAAGATAGGGCAAAAAACGTAAAATGTGAGGACAGTCGTAAGTTCGAGGACTGGTCAAAAGTGCGAGGAGCAGTCAAAAATAACTTTTTCAGCCCTCTGAGTAGTCCATGTGCACAAAAGGACTACCCAGAGGGCTGAAAAAAGTGATTTCTGACAGGTCTTCGCACTTTTAACTGGTCCTCGCACTTATGACTGGTCATCATTTATGCCCATTGTAGCCTTCTTAACAACCGTGTCACTCATTTCACAACTGCTTCTCTTCACCATGGTGACAAGATAGGACGAAAAACGTAAAATGTGAGGACACTCGTTAGTTTGAGGACTGGTCAAAAGTGCAAGGACCAGTCAAAAATAACTTTTTCAGCCCTCTGAGTAATCCATATGCATAAAAGAATACAGCAATAGAGAGGGATGAAGGAAGGAGAAGAGGGGGAAGGAAGAGAAGGGAGGAAGGAAGGAAGGGAAGGGAAATTAGAGTAGGAGTGAGGGTAAGAGAGGGAGAAAGAGAGAAGGAGACGGAGAAAGGAAGAGGAAGTAGGGAGGAGAAGAAGAGAGGGAAAGAGAAAGTAAGAAGGAAAGAAAAGAGAGAGGTGGTAGGTTTGAGGAGAAAGATTGCTGTACAATAAAAAAGATGAAAGGGAAGAAAGGCAACCCAAAACAAATATAAAGATATTAAGATAAAGAATGAATTGTTAAACTTTAAAGAATAAAAGAGAACAAATATGAATAAATAGCAATAATTAGAAACACACATACAAACATACAATGTATTTTCTTTGAACAGAGTATTTGGCCGGTTCACAAATTTAAACAGTGTTTAGTCATTTCAATTAAATGTACAATTTCTATATTTCCCTTTTGTCATATTTATTCCTCATCTATTTTTTAAAAAAACCAATATTACCCTTCATCCTCATCTCTAATCTTAATCAAATTCAATTTTTCCCATCTATTCTGTTAAGGATATTGATGTTGTTTTACCAACCAGCAGAGTAACTGCAC